>OV656868.1:57902393-58502393 GCA_927399465.1 Sarcophaga caerulescens
ATGTCTGTTGGAAAAATATCATGGGAAGAAGAAAGAACAAAGTTTTTTGTTTTTTCTTGTGAGGAAAAATAAATATTTTTTCCAATTCGCTTTACGATGCCAAGTGTTGCTCTAGGATTTCCGTTGAAGCGTTTAAGACGACGCAAGAAAAAGACAATCTGTATAAGAGGCAAGCAAAATCTTGTATGGTCATCAAAGTAAAATGAAATTGCGGAAACCGACTTACTAACTATCGGTGAGGCAATGTAGAACGAGCGTGCTTTGATGGTCGATCCGTGTGGTTATGGATATATTGTTGCACCTGAAACAGCAAAAGAGGCTTGGGATGCGTTGGTTAATGCTAGTGAGGACCATGCATGAAAAGTTGAATTACTGAAGAAGTTGGTAAACATTAAACTGCGTAAATATGAGTCTATACAAAATTATGTGAGTGATGAAGTAATTACTGTTCTAAAAATAAAAAATACAGGCCTCAACATAGACAATGAACTTATTGGTCACTAGCAAGGGGTTCGGGAACTCAAAAAAAAAAAATAAAAAATTATCAATTGATATGAATTATCAATTGATATTGACATTCAAAATCTGATGGTCCAGGTATGGAAAAGGAAACTGTGCTGTGCACAAAATTGCAAAAAAAGAAAAGAATTAATTGAATATTTATGGAGCGTGTCCGCTGCATGCTCATTGATAGCGAAAGAGACCACCATTATTGTGCTGAGGCAGCTAGTAAATCCTGCCGCTTTGTTAAAGTTCCATGTCGCGGTGAAAACAAAAGTTTTGAGAAATTTGGTCTGATCGCCATTCTATTCTAAAATTTTTAGAGTGTTTGGATGTCCTGCCCTCATACACTCATACCAAAAGAAAAACATCATAAACTTAAAAAAAAATCTAAATTATGCATAATAATATGTTTTAGTTCTGAAAGCAAAGCCTACCGATTATTCAACACGGAAAAGAAGAGTATAATTATGATGTGATGTTCATAAAAGCTACGATGATTAGAATTCAATGGCAGGCAGGAATGTGATTGAATTAACACCTAAAATGTGGGGGCTTAAGTGTACTTCGATTCACTCTGGCACTCGGAGTGGATTGAAGTGCATGACTAAAGATTACCCAAATATCGTGGGAAGACTCTACTTCGGACTGATGTCATGCTCTTGATCTTTTCGAATTGTCGAACCACGTATATTTTATACCCCCTTTGGCACGGACCCATTTTTCTGTTTTCCACGGACCATCTTACCCTCACTTTTTTGAACCGACTGCTCCGAGCTGGTGGTTGTAGCTTTCTGGACCAAGTTGTGTATGCACGGTAGCACCGGGGTGAAACCCGCAGTGTGAACGGCTCCAGGCTAGGGCTGCAACCGCCCTCGTCCCGTTAAAACCCTGGCAGGCCTCAAAGAACGTTCCTTGCCCGTCGCCGTTAAGTTGGTGGTGTAGGTTCGGTTGAGAGGACTCCCGATTAGTACCCGGTCTGGCTCTGAGCACCTGTCCCCATAAGGGCTGGTGCCAACCCTCGCGTGGCCTCCCTGCATGCAAAGATAACCACAGGACCGTTTATGGGTAACTACGCATTGATAAATGATGGCCTCAAGTGGGCG
This sequence comes from Sarcophaga caerulescens, assembly GCA_927399465.1. Classification (NCBI taxonomy): domain Eukaryota; kingdom Metazoa; phylum Arthropoda; class Insecta; order Diptera; family Sarcophagidae; genus Sarcophaga; species Sarcophaga caerulescens. Next base: position 57,904,001 of record OV656868.1, read on the forward strand.
GTTATTGATCGGAGTCACCCCGATGGATTCATCGCCCCCACCAGGTGGAGGCTGGTGGAAAGAGCCCTCCTCGCGAAGCGGTAATCATCCTAAATGAGGAATCTCTCCCGCTTATCAACGCCCGCAAGGACGTGATAAACTATGGCTTCGGCTCAATTGAGCTCAGGGTCTACAAATCGGACTCTCGTGCAGTTTTGCAGACCTCGTCAGACCCTATCCCATAGGACCCCGTCCCAGTGGACCCCGTCCCTACCCCTTCTGACCCTACTTCGAAGCCCCATGGCTCAGACCCAATGATCGAGGATGTCGAATGCAGGAGTGTATGCAGTCACTCCTCGACGTGAAGCTCCTCGACTGGAAAATTGTCCAACTCGGAACTGGTCAGAGAATTTTTCGACAGTATTGCGATTGACGCGGGTGTAACCTCTCCGTTATCAGATGAAGAGGATGGCGATGCGACAATGGTGGATTCTCGCGCCGATGCTGAGAGTCACACAGATTAATCTGCAACATTCAAAAACTGCTCCCAGCAATGAAGGACGTAGAGCTCGTACTGGTCCAAGAACCCTGGGTCGTAGACGGCATGGTTTGTGGACTCAATGCTAGCGGCTATCGTACCGTGTACGTCCAAGATGCAGGTAGGCCTAGGGCTTGTATAATGGTAAAAACTAACATTAATGCTTTTCTTCTTCCTAGGTAAAGCGACAGGGATACCGTCACAATGGTCATCGAGTCAAACTTGAAGGCCATCTGCATCTCGTCAACATATCTTGCGCACGACTATGGGCTCTCCCCTCCCCAGGAGCCCATTGGCCGACTGGTAGCAGATGCGCAACTACGTGGGATTCCGGTAATCATCGGAACAGACGCCAACGCTCACCATACAATATAGGGAAGCACCGATATCAATGATCGTGGTGAGTGCCTACTTGACTTTATTATTAGTAATAAGTTAGTTATAGCCAATCGTGGTAATGAACCAACCTTCCTTGCATCGAACAGGAAGGAGGTGTTGGACATCACCTTGATTAGCGCTGATTTATCTGATTACATTAGGGACTGGTATGTACCTGGGGAATGCTCCTTTTCGGACCACAAGTACATCACATTCAACATTGACACGGTAGAGTCTTCACATAGAGAGACCCTTTCGGTCAATAGAAGAAAGACCAACTGGACCACTTTTAAGGAGAGGTTGCGTGACTGCCTTCCTGCAACCCCTCCGATCATTGCCACCCGTTTTAATATGGATAGGGCTACGGACACACTGACCGCAGCACTTAAGTCGGCGGCCGTATCTTCCGTCAATACCTCTGTCCACAGAGGTAAGCCCAAACCGCCCTGGTGGAACCAGGAGATCGAAGATCTCCGTCGATCCAGTGGCAAACTCTTCAATAGAGCAAAGGCCACCGGTGAATGGGCACTTTACAAAGCCAAAAAGAGGGAACTTAACTACGCTGTAAGGCGGGCGAAGAGGGCTTCGTGGAGGAACTACTGCGCGAGCGTGGAAACCTCTGCCGAGACGAGCCGTCTGCGCAAAATTCTGTGTTCCACACATAGGCTAGAATGCATCCAACGGCCTGACGGCAGCTGGACCGAGTATAGTTCAGAGACGCTAGAACTTCTCCTTGACACGCATTTTCCGGGGAGTATCACCCTTGGAGGTCAGGCTCTCTATCGCTGGGAAACCATCCCACACTAAGGCGGGTGACTATAGACCAATCAGCCTTTGTTCCTTTCTTCTGAAGATACTGGAAAGAGTCCTTGATGTTCACATTAAGGCCTCGATTGATCCACTACTTCTATCCCCCTCCCAACATGCCTACACGAGGGGTAAATCAGTGGAGACTGCACAGCACTCCCTTACCTCTCGGGTGGAAAAGTCCTTGCACGTTAAAGAATACACTCTGGCGATTTTCCTGGACATTGAGGGTGCATTCAATAACGTCAACCCGGACGCTATTGTTAGGGCTCTTAATTCTCTCAACCTGGATCAGAATCTGGTCAGGTTTACTGAGCTCCTCCTCAAATCAAGCATAATAACACTACAACACCCATAGTGGGGGCCTCACAGTGTCAGAGAATTGTCTGCAGAGGAACACCACAAGGCGGTGTTCTATCTCCCCTTCTCTGGAATCTCGCAGTCAACTCACTCCTGAGAAGACTTGAATTCTCTGGTAATAACGAGACTTGAATTCTCTGACGATATTGCCATAACTGCGTCGGGAATATGTCCGCAGACTCTGTCTGATAAACTAAACTTGGCGCTATCAATTATACTGGAGTGGTGCGGAGTTTTTGGATTATCCGTTAATCCCTCCAAGATAGATACAATTCTTTTTACTAGGAGATACAAGGTCCCGGCCTTCACCCTCCCTAGTATAAACGGGACCAGGCTCACGCTGAGTCCCGAGGTTAAATATCTTGGCCTGATCTTCGATCCCAAACTTAGCTGGAGGGCAAATCTGGCTGCCAGGGCTCGAAAAGCGGCCTGTGCTGCCTACTGTTGCGGCAGAGCAGTCGGATCTAGATGGGGTCTAGGCCCAAGGGTCATGCGCTGGATCTACTCTGCAGTCATCGAGCCCAACCTCCTATACGGTGTTGCCTTCTGGTGGACTGCTCTGGACAAGCGGCACAATCTCAGACTCCTGGACGGAGTCAGAAGGTCCGCGGCTATTCGCATCATTGGTGCGTAGAGCCCTGTTCGCTATGCTTAACTGGCTTCCTACTGAGCTCCTCGCTAAGCAGGTGGCTAAACTTGGCGCTATCAATTATACTGGAGTGGTGCGGAGTTTTTGGATTATCCGTTAATCCCTCCAAGATAGATACAATTCTTTTTACTAGGAGATACAAGGTCCCGGCCTTCACCCTCCCTAGTATAAACGGGACCAGGCTCACGCTGAGTCCCGAGGTTAAATATCTTGGCCTGATCTTCGATCCCAAACTTAGCTGGAGGGCAAATCTGGCTGCCAGGGCTCGAAAAGCGGCCTGTGCTGCCTACTGTTGCGGCAGAGCAGTCGGATCTAGATGGGGTCTAGGCCCAAGGGTCATGCGCTGGATCTACTCTGCAGTCATCGAGCCCAACCTCCTATACGGTGTTGCCTTCTGGTGGACTGCTCTGGACAAGCGGCACAATCTCAGACTCCTGGACGGAGTCAGAAGGTCCGCGGCTATTCGCATCACTGGTGCGTAGAGCCCTGTTCGCTATGCTTAACTGGCTTCCTACTGAGCTCCTCGCTAAGCAGGTGGCTAAGTTCACTGCCACAAGACTTAATGCCCTGTCTCGTTGGCGCGTCGTCCCCTCTGGTCACTCCTCTATTTTGGAGATTGACCCGGTGGCCCCACCGGATATCGATTATCTCCCTGTGGAATACTGTTTTGACAGGGGTTTCAACTTCCTGATCCCGAGCAGAAGCGATTGGACCTATGATACGACCGTCCCCCCGGAACTCCTGGATGTATACACCGACGGCTCCAAATTCTATTTCGGGGTGGGCAGCGGAGTCTACTCTGGGAGATTGGACTTGAATATTTCACTCCGGCTGCCGGACTATTGCAGCGTGTTCCAGGCGGAGGTAATGGCCATTTACCGGGCCGCACAGTGGATCCTCGCACACGGAGTTCCTTTCACCCGCATCTCAATCTTTTCGGATAGCCAGGCTGCGATAAAGTCTCTATCGAACGTTGCGGATAATTCTAGGATCGTCAGGGAATGCCGCCGCTGCCTCAACCTTCTTTCTGGGCGATTCAGTGTGACACTTATCTGGGTCCCCGGACACTGCGACATTCCGGGAAACTGCAGAGCAGACGAGCTAGCCAGGGCTGGCGCACTTCTTCCGGAATCCTCTTCAATCAACTTGGAAATGCCACTTACCTCGTTCAAACTGGGCATCGAGCGAAAATTCTCCCGGGACGCCAACCTATCCTGGATCAATGAGGAGAACTGCTCCACCGCTAGGCTCACTTGGCCCTCAATGGATAGAAGGCGCACCAACCAGTTACTTGGACTTGGTCGTAACATCATCTCGATCACAGTGGCCATGCTTACAGGTCACTGTGTTATGAATGCGACTCCCATTTAACGATGTCTGCCGTGGATGCAGATCCGCTGAGGAAGAGGAGACTGTTATCCACTTTCTATGTCAATGCCCATCTCTTGAGAGATGCAGATATAGGTTATTTGGCTCTCCAACCCTTGTTAGCTTGACGGAGCTATCGTCCATTGACGTCAAGAACATAGCCTCGTTTATCAAACTTTCTGCCTGGTTTTCCAGCGTGGGGTAGTCGTGCTTTAAATGTGCAGCCCTTGCGCTGACCAACTTCTCCCTCATTGGCTCGGAGGAACTTGGTCAGTACAGGGACTGCGATCACCTGTGGCGCCACAACGGGCCGCTATGCGTGCTCAAGTGAGCTTTTGGTATAGCACTACCACACTAACTTAACCTAACACCTAAAATTGTCGGTCAGCTGTTATAATGCATCCACAGAAAATTAATCAGATAATGACGATGGTTATAATTTTGAAGGAATTACTTTTGCCTCCACCTGTTGCGAATGTTGAGAATCCGCGAAATATACGATTAAATATACGAAATGATTATAGACCCATAAGTCTGTGTTCCTTTCTTTTGAAGACACTGGAAAGAGTCCTTGATGTTCATATTAGGGCCTCGATCGATCCAGCGCTTCTATCCGCTTCCCAACATGCGTACACGGGAAGTAAATCAGTGGAGACTGCACTTCACTCCCTTATCTCTCGGGTGGAAAAGTCCATGCACGTTAAGGAATACACTTTGGCCATCTTTCTGGACATTGAAGGTGCATTTAATAACGTAGACCCGGACGCCATTCTTAGGACTCTTGGTTCTCTGAACTTGGGACAGAATCTGGTCAGGTTCATCGAGCTTCTCCTCAAGTCGAGGATAGTAACCTCCACAGTGTGGGCCACTAATTGTCAGAGAATTGTTCGTAGGGGCACACCGCAAGGCGGTGTTCTATCACCACTTCTCCGGAACCTTGCAGTCAACTCTCTCTTGAGGGGGCTGGAACACTCTGGCAACGAAGTCATAGCTTACGCTGACGACATTGCCATTGCTGCGTCGGGAATTTGTCCGCAGACACTGTCGGATAAGTTGAACTTGGCGCTGTCAATCGTACTGGACTGGTGTAGGTATTTTGGACTGTCTATTAACCCCTCTAAGGCCGATACGATTCTTTTTACGCGGAAATATAAAGTTCCGACCTTCTCCCTGTAATAATAAAAGAACTAATTGTTTAGTTCAGTGATCAAAATAAGATGATTGTTTCTTTATTTAAATTTGGTCTTATATACATTTTCTAATTCTATGAGTGACTTTCTAAATTCACTCAATAACTTAAACTCTACTCAAAATACTTAAAATAAAATACACTTGAATTAAACATACATCAAAAGTGTTCTGGATGGCACATGTTCTGCATTCCAATCACATAGGTCAGTTTACACTAGTGACACACTTGAGAAACTGAAAGTATTACCGCATAAACAACACACACAAATATAAACAAATATGCGGTTGGTTCAAAGAAAAACTTTGTAATAATTTAGTGCAAATCAATACACTAAATCAGAGTATGCATTTGTACTCTACAATATGCATACACTACATCCCTTCCCAGCATACGTGGGACCAGACTTACGTTGAATCCCGAGGTTAAATATCTGGGCCTGATCCTCGATCCCAAACTTAACTGGAGGGCGAATCTGGCTGCTAGGGCACGCCAGGCGGCGTGTGCTGCTTACTCCTGCAGTAGAGCGGTCGGAACCAGATGGGGTCTTCGCCCAAGGATATATTCTACGGTCATCGAACCCAACCTCTTATACGGCGTTGCTTTCTGGTGGACTGCTCTGGACAGACAACACAACGTCAGACTCCTTGACAAGGTCAGAAGGTCTGCCGCCATTTATATAACTGGTGCTCTACGCACCACCCCCACTGTGCTTCTCGCTAAGCAGGCGGCCAAGTTTACTGCGACTAGATTTAATGCTTTGTCTCGCTGGCACATTATACCTTCTGGTCACTCCACTATTCTGGAGGTTGATCCGGTGGCCCCTGTGTACATGGACTATATCGCTGCTGAATATTGTCTTGACAGATGTTTCCACTCTCTGATTCCGAGCAGGGATGACTGGAATCCTAATACGGTCATCTCCCCGGAAGTCCTGGATATATATACCGACGGCTCTAAACTCGATAATGGTGTTGGAAGCGGTATCTACTCTGGGAAACTGAACCGGAATATTTCTCTCCGTCTGTCGGACTACTGCAGCGTCTTTCAAGCGGAGGTGATGGCGATTTACCGGGCCGCTCAATGGATCCTCGTCAACGATGCTCCTTTCACTCGCGTCTCGGTCTTCTCTAATAGTCAGGCCGCGATAAGATCTCTATCGGGTTTCGTGAATAACTCTAGGATCGTTAGGGAATGTCGGTTATTAATTAATTATTATTAATTAAGGTTATTAAGCTCCCCATTCCTTGTTAGCTTAACGGAGCTATCATCCATTGATATCAAGGATATAGCTTCGTTCATCAAACCTGGCTGGTTTTCCAGTGCGGGGTAGTCGTGCTTCCGTTGTGCAGCCCTTGCGCTGACCAACTTCTTCCTTTTCCCTCATTGTGGTGGAACTTGGTCAGTACAGGGACTGCGTTCACCTGTGGCATCACAACGGGCCGCTATGCGTGCTCAAGTGAGCTTTGTGACATCAAAGCAACCACTCCGACCTAACCTAACCTAAATATACGATCAAGTCGATCAAGGTCGGTCGAGTTGTATTGCTGAAAGAACACAACAAGCACAGAACTTTTGTGCAATGCAATTCGATTCCGATGAAGGACGCAAATATAATCATATAACACAGCCAAGTGGAGAGCTGCCATGGTGGAGGGGATTGATTTACTAATGCCAAACAACACAGAGGTTCTAACAAATTTACTTTCAGGTGAAAAGGCGGTAAGATCGAGGTGTGTTTTTAAAAGTAAAAGGAAAAATTTTGACAAAGTTTTACAATATAAGAGAAGGTTAGTGTCCAAGGGTTTTCCTCAACGTGAAGGAATTGATTATAATGAAACATATTGACCTGTCACACGTTACGATTCCATAGTTAGAGTTGATAGTTAAACATGTGCACGAACATAGGCCCACAAAAGTATAATACGATTAACAAATATCTGAACCAATGAGGATAGCCGGCATTAAATCGACAAAAGGAGGCATTATTTTAAATTAATTTGAAAAAGATTAATTAAAAACTAATGCTTAAAAAAAAGCTCACTGTGCAAACCATTATAACAATTTTCAATGAAGTTGAATTGTTTCAAAAATTTCTGAAATTGGTTAATCGTATACATAAATACGTTCTGGGCCTGTATACATAAAGTGGATGCAGTTAGTTCATATTTAAATTGTTACCTCAAGGAAACCGTTTATATGCAACAGCAGCAAATTTGTGATTACGGCTCTAAGAAGGTGTGCTCAAAAATATGTGAATTTTCAAATTTAGCGGGTTATGTATATTCGACATTTATTTATTTTTTTATTTCGTCATAGTTTTAGCTACATACATATCAGAGATCAGCAATGAATCGTATTTTCGCTGCTCATAGGTACTTATGAAATTTTGAGTATGAGTGAGTCAAGAGTATTAAAATTCAACTACTCTGATTCGTTCGTACTCGCTACAACATTGATTTATAAGTATAGGTTGCAATGAGTATGAGTACAACGTTGACATCAAACTCACATTCGATTCATTGTTTGATTTATACGCCTACTCATTCAGATTCATAAATTTAGGAAAATACTCATTTATTCAAAATTTACAGTAGTAGTTGTTGTTGCATTTACAAAAGAAGAGAAAAGACAAAGACAGCAAGCAAAGCGCACACACAACCTTCTAGCGAGTATTGTGGTGTTCGTACTCGAATCATACTTATTTTGTAAATCATGGAGAGTCGAAATCAACGACATCGTGCGTATTGTTAAGTATGAGTACGATGAGTATTTCTAACTTTGAATATGAGTAGTATGAGTATGATATTAAAATAAGTATGAATGCGTATAAGTAGCTGAAATTATAAGTATGACTCGAATCTACTCATCGTTTTGAATACTCGTTGCTGATACATATGTATATAGCACGTTTAGCTTGTTTGTGCGAGGTATAAATAATACAAGTGTTTTACTTTTTTTGCCGTCAAAAAAAAAAAAAAAAATATATATATGGATCACAGAACTTGTTTCAAATCTGGTTAAAACAATTGGACCCTGAACTTAATTCCAACGACTTTAAAAGTGTTCGGATATGTTGTGACAATAAGGGTGCCTTATAAATCACCCTAAATAATAATTAGTTGCCAAGAGCAGAACGTGTGGGTATTAAGGCCAAACTTATTCACCAGAAAATGCATACGAAGGAAGTCGCTTTGGAATACTTCTGCAGAAATGAGATGGTTGCAAATGTATACGAAGGCTGTTACTCCTCGAAATTTCGAATATCTTGTAACTAAATTTGGTATTTATTTGTTATTAGATTTAGGGCCATTATTACAACTTGCCGTTAACTAAAGGGAGCATTTTAACGGGCAATTAAATTGTTTTTCATTATTATAAGTGGACAATATGGTAGAAGTGAACTTGCATGAACTTGCCATACAAATAGTTTACATTCAACATGGCAACTTCAAATATAAACAAAATGAGCATATATCACAAAAGCATGAAGCCCGTCGTTGCCACTGCATTAAAAAAAAAACTTGTTTAATTAAGGAGTGTTACCGACATTGCTCCGGCAATGCCATATTTTTGGAAAAGTTAACTTTATTTTATCATTAGGTTGTAAAAACGAAAAGAAGTTAAAGGTGACTTTAAAGTTCACTTTAGCTAAAGTTACCTTTAACTAAACCCAACTTTAACGGGAAGTTGTAATAATGGCCCTTAGTATTATTATATTATTATTAGGATTGTTTTTTTTTAACAATTCAACAATTATGTTATGAATTTTTTTTTTAATGTAAATAGTACATGATTTTATGAATTTGCCATTAAGAAAGTATGTTGAGAAGGATGAAAATTATTTTTATTGTATTTCAAAGTTATTAACTTTTTAATTTATATTTTAATCGTAGCACTATGTTATATAATTTTCATTATTAGAATATTCTAGAAGTATATATCATTCTGTTTAGTCGCCGTAGTCTAGTAGGTAGTGTGTTGGCTTATTAGACGTAACCCGGTTTCGTATTACAGGTCACGCATCAAAACGAAATATGAAAAAAGAAATATTTCTTCGGCGAATGCATCTCAACAGAATTCTGGCAAAAACTCTGAGAGTAAATAAAATTGCCATGAAGAGCTTCTCAAAAATCTGTCGTTCGGAGTCGACTTTAAACTGTAGGTCCCGCCACTTATGTATAAAATTAACGCACACAACATAAGTTGTGTGAGAAGCTAGTTCGAAATCCTGACTGAAGGGTTGTAATGACCAAATATGTATGTTATTTCATTCTAATAAAAAGTTTCAACTCAACATAAGTTTCGATAAATTAAATGCCATGCATTGGAATTCTTATTGTCGAAAATATGGGTAAAATAACAATAAAAACCGGGTAGTAAAATTGTTGGAAACACGCCATCCTAGGGTGACTTTTAGTTATTTCCATGGGGATTTTGAAGAAAGTACAAAAGCTTCATAAAATCCAAATGTATTTCACAAATGTATTTCTATTAAAATTCCTAAATAAATAACAATATTTAAGAATAATTAGAAATTGAATAATTATAAAAGTTACTAAATTTTTAATACTTTTTGGTTTGAAAACCACTAGGAAAATTCAATTATTTCTTAATTTCAGCTTTGATTAAATTCTATCTGGACACAGCCAACTTTATGTTGTGGAATTTTCTTACAGAATAAAGTGGCAGTATGGCAAGAGTCCTCTTGATGAGCAACTTCCAAAATAGCCAACTTAGCTACAGGCCTTTCAGGCACACCATATTGTTAATGTTCATTTGCACTACGTACTTGACCGTCACTTGTCAATCTAACTTCTAAGACTTTACCACGTAGCCACACATTTCGATAAACTGATGGGTTCTCAATGACCACAAACCACTATTCCCGTTGATTTATGATTTAAATAAAAATGGGATTAAACGAATTTTTACCTGCGGATCGATAAAACACAATCAAATCGAAATTAATTAGGAACTGGTAATAAAAACTGAACAAGTTACGATAACGTCAACTAAAAAACGAAAAACTAAATATTTCGATATATGAAACACCCTTATGGCCAGCTAAAACATGGGGATACTTTCAGATGTTGCATCTCAATTTATGTTTGCTTAAATTTATGGTTTTATCTGGCACTTTGCAACAGACAAGAGCATCTGTGAAATATTTAAATTTACGTTCAATAGATGATGTCACGAATGCAGTTGCAATTTATACAACAATAAATACTGTCATTGCATCCGAACCCATTGTGCTGGTATTGTACTTTTAAAAACCGCCATGTTGTGGTTATTTTGACTGTGATTGTAAATGAAAACTTCGGTGGTGATGGCATTAGTGGCAGTTGGAACGTTGGCATTGACGTATTTAAATCCATTTCTGGTAAATAACACACAAGTGATTTGGTCAGCCATTTACTCCGTTTGCTTTTTGTACTGCTGTTCTTGATATGACTCTCTTTAATTTCCATTTCAGCTGTGCCTTTCTGATGTACAGTAAAATCTTTTTTTACACGGTCTTTTTTTACACGAATTTGAAATAACACGGTTCGTCAAGAAGAAAATATTAATTTTTTTACACGCTTTTTTTGGTTTAACACGAATTCCAAAAAAAAATTTAATACGAATTCAAAAAAAAAAATTATAATTTGTTCATGATTTTTTACAGTGTCTTACAGGATAACATCATTATGGCAACTCTACTACACATCATGTTTACTTTAAGGGAAATACCCTTTTTATTTAACATTTCAGTTTATTGATGACAATATATAATTTCAAAGTGCTTAAAGTTAATGTTTAAGTTTATATTTTTTATAAATTGGTGACAGCTTCAAATTATATAATCGGAATAACTTTTCAAAAGGTAACATAGTGTTAGGTTGTTAATGCAAATTCTGCATTAGAACAAAACCAAAGAGTTGCGTTACACCAAAGAATATGGATATAAAGAATGCGCATTATGTAGAAGTAAAATTTCTTATGGCGGGTTGTAACATTGCGACCCGCTCTCACCAAAATCTTTTTAACATTACGACCCGCTGTCAGCATAATATTTTTTAAAAAGCACAATTGTGCAGAGAGAACTCACACGCATTCTTGTGTTCTTTGATTTAGTTGTCGATCAGACTGCGACAAGACAACATGTGTAGCGGATGCGTTATCATTTTATTTCAGAATAACACTCAAAAAATATTTTATGTTAAAAATGTTCTATGTCATTAGCTGGCCGTATTTAATTTTTTTTTATTTTGTCGAATAGTACAATTTTTAAATGATTTGGAACGCTCACTTTTTTCTTCTAATAAAAAATGGGTTTTTTTATCTTTTTATTTTTGTTTATCTAAAAAAAACTAGGTATAATTTTTAAGCCAAAGATGGATAGCTTTATGTTCTTTTAATAAAAAAATTTTATTTTTTATTTTATCTTTATTTATCTAAAATTATTAAGCCAAATATAGATAGCTTTACATATGTATGTTGATGAAATGAAAATCAAAGTATCGTATATTATTGACACTTTTCTATGGCTGTAATAAATAAATTCTCTCAACTTATTTTCTCTCTCTTACTCACTAATCACAACCAGTGTTGCCGTTTACCTATTTTTAACCAAAATTTCCGGATTTGGTTTTTTATTTTTCTTATAAAAAGAGCTTTTGTTTTGTTTGTAGAAATGAATTAATTCGTAAGATTAAAATTTTATTTTGTTATTTTTTGTTTCTTTTCTAACTATGTTGTATTAAATTGTAATTTATATTTGAAAAAAATAAAATAAAAAAACTGTGAATTTAATTTTGGTTATATTTTTTTTTTATTTGGTGATTTTTTTTTACAAATGTTGGTTACAATATTTTATTTTTTTCGTGGCAAACACTGACTAGAATAAGTTATTTCAGAAAAATTTAAATAAAAACCATACAATCTTTTTTTTTTTAACTTCTTCTTTTTTTTTTTTTTTTTTTTTTTTATTTATTTTCAGAAAAATTAATAAAAAAGTGGTCAAACAACAAAAATGCACGATGAGAACAACGCATTGTTACGCTCTTGTTTTTTGTTTCCTTCCCTTTTATCTTTCCCCCCGCGTCGAGAAATATTTTTGAAAAATATTTCAAAATATGTTAAAATGCACATTCTTTATACTTTATTTTCTTTGGTTAGACATATCTTCTGACGACAGTGATTTTAATCCAGTCCATAATAAACATAGGAAACTTTTGTTTCCTAATTTTTTTGATGTATATTTTTTTATACTTATGGATTGAATTTAAACTGTACAATTTATTTTCTTGTAATAAATATGAATTGTTTTGTTTTATTAATGGAGTTTGCTATCACTTTTTTTGCACGGTTTTTTAAGGAAATATTTGAATTTTTTTCATTTTACACGATTTTTTATGGTTGTGGAACATATTTCCAAATTTACATATGAACCGTGTATTTTTTTACACGATTTTGATTTACACGAATTTCTTAGGAACGTATCTACCGTGCAAAAAATGATTTTACTGTATTTACATATTTCTTTTATAATAGTATGTTGGAATAGTTTCACTTTAAATCATTTATTTCACAATATTTTATTGTACCTTCATATGTTGAATGGAATTACATATTTGGAATAAGAATTGATTTTTTTAAGGTAAGTATGTACGTATCGTTTGGTAAATTGTTACAAAACAAAAATTTTACATAAAATTCTTCATTTTATTTCTTTATTTTCTGTTGGACATTAAAAAGAAAAAATTTGCATTCAATATATCAAGTTGTAGTTCAAATTCTAAAAATTTCTACTTACATTTCAGGTTTGTTGTCCATTATTTGTAGTACAATATTTAAGTTTTTTTTTTATTTTATGTTCACAGTTGAAAATTAGGAGAGTTATGCAAAAACCACTCGTAAATTTCAAAGAATTCTTAGACGAGAAAGCATACTTAATATGTCATCTATTGGAAGAGTGGTCAAACGATTTTGAGAAGATGGACAGTAAAGCTCCTGTGCGTCAACCTACCGATCGGTCTTACCGAAAACATCAATTCGACATCGTTCTCAATAATTTATATTTTTCACATAACACCACTCAGCGAATTTTTACAAAATTCACAATTCAGTTTATTTAGGAGCTCAAGCCAGCATTCCATGGAAACCGCCGCCAATTCGTTCAAGGAGTAATGAAGCAAAGTGAAGGCAATGCCAATTTTTGGAAAATAGTTTTTTTTTATTGAAAAGGATATAAAAGCAGAACATTCAACAGAAACAGGGAGGTTGCAAAAGCAATATAAGCTTCGTGACAACAATGAGTCCCGTTGCTTATATTAATGTGAATTGTTGAAAAATTTCATGTAGATGTTGGTCACGTTAGTGGCCGTAAATACTTAGTATTTTGTGTCTTTTTTACTATTGGTATTTTTTGAAGACGCCGTAGACTACTAGGTAGTGTGTTGGCTTATTAGACGTAAGGCCACGGTTCAAACCCCACATCAAACATCAAAACGAAAATAAAAAAAAATTTTTCTTCGGTGACTTCCTCTCAGCAGATTTCTGGCAAAAACTCTGAGAGTAAATAAAATTGCCATGAAAAGTTTCTCAAAAAATCTGTCGTTCGGGGTAGGCTTTAAACTGTAGGTCACTCCACTTATGTACATAAAATTAATACACATAACTTGGGGGTGTGAAAAGACCTATTTACACAATGTTTACGTACATAATGCCAGAAAGAGAATATTACAAAATGTAAACCTTATTTTAAAAACGACAGTCAAGATCTTGCGGCAGGTTTTTTGCGATTTTGCGCGATTAGTAAAATACCAAAACAAAGTAAAATGAATTAATGATCTACTGATTAAAAATTCAAAAAAAAACACACATTAAAAAATTCAAAAAAGCGAACAGAGCTGTACCATTTCCAAACCATCCGTATTTTACCTCTTTGTTGTACTAATAAATTCATACGATAGTATCCGCTTCCTTCTTTTTTGTAAACAGTCAGTTTTGTAAAATGTTCAAATATTTAATGTTAGAATATTAAAGAAATAATGTGACTCTAGGGAGAAACCCTATAATTAAACAAAAAAACTTTATTTTCAAACAATTTTGATTTCTAAATGGTTTTACGAATCTATGAGTCGTAACAAACGAAATTGACTTTTTCATTTTACTGACGGAAATATACATACATATGTATATAAAACTTCTTAAAGGATAATTGTGCGGGTACATTTATATTATGCAAACCCTAACGGTTATATTGCCTTAAACAGCCATTTATATGGAATGAAAAAGAAAAAATTGTATGTACAATATATACAAATATTTAACCCTTTAAAAACAAATTACATTCAAACATATTATTGTAGCTGATAAAGAACTGAAACTAAATCGAAGAAATTTGCATCACCAAAAACACAACGAAACGAAAAGGGCAATCCTCCTTATTAACTCGCGCAGAAAATAGCAAAATAATACGAACATTGACAATAAAATTTTATTTTTAGATTTTATACAGAATTATCAGTCTTATAAAGCAATCATTTCTTAAATACAATATAAAATTAATAAAAAAAAAGTTTGTATTTTTACAAACATACTTTATAAATGATTTTTAACTTCTAATCTGATTTAATTTAATTAATTTAGGAACAGAATTTTGAAGTTGCCAAATAGACGAATAAACATAACTTTCATCAAAATACAGGAGAGGGCAAACATGAATAAAAATTTTGAAATGGCTTAGAAAATAAAATTTTTTTTTTAATTTTGAAACATTTTTAAAATTTTAAGAATGAAATAAAAAATTAATCACATTTTAATACAAATACATACAGTTATGAGAATGCAAAAGCTCAGTCCAGTACAATTAGGATAGTTATAACTCCATTGCTTTTTTCATTTGAAATTGATTTTTGCAATGCAAAGCAGTGGATCTGGCCGTAGAACGTATTTTTGTGGTAATGCTCTATTATTAAAACACATTAACTCTTAAATGAAAGACAGAGTTACCGAAATGACTGTGTTACTTTGATACATTAATAAACATAGAAAGTGAATGTAACTCTTACAAATCCAATAGATTTTCTTAACTCTTTTGTTGTTTACATTTACATTAATTTTAGATATTCTTAGACCTGTTATAATGAGTATTGCCTCGGCATCACTTCGTTGTTGAAAAAATTTGTAGACATAATGGAAAGGTTCAAATATTCGCCGCGGCTTCCGAAATGTCCAAATTTCCAGGACTCAGGCGCATAAATCAGGCTGAATTTAATCGACGGGATGTCTTATGTTGGCTTTGAGGACCGTCGTGATTTGTGTCTTATACTCATTTACGTCCTACTAACACAAGAAGAAGTATAATGGGGCCAAATTGCACGATCTTTGTAGACAGTTTACATATACTTCATATTAGATAACTACGGTCTCAAACCGCTCGTGCTAAATATCCATTGTTTCACGAGCTGTGCCTCGTTGAATGAATCACACAAGTTCTTTGAATAGAGCGCTTTATTTTTCAAACAAACAAAAAATGCCAAAAAGTTTAAAAGAAAGGGATCTCCTACTAAATATTATGCATAACGTATAAATACATTGGGCCTTTGAATTTTAAGTTTACACCAGTCTCTTTTTGGGTTTCCTAGACTTTTGCTTTTAGTATCTTGTAGCGGCTCTGTACATGTCTAAGTCTGGTAGATATCGTCAAAGCAATTGGTCAGCGAAGTTTTTACATACCTGTTGTATATGTATATTTCATAACTTTGTCATAACATAAGTTAATATAAGAACATGGCAACCTTGTAATAGTAACTAGTAACCAGTATTTGCATATTGTTATATATTACCATCACTATAATAAATTATTAACAGATGGCCATTCTTAGCCACACACAACCAGTGATGCCAAGTGTAGGGATTTTTCCCTTTTTGTAGGGATTTTTTCAAAAATTTCACATGTAGGGAAAAAGGGAAAGATTTCTTAGTTTTTTCGAATTGCAGGGAATTTTTTCAATTTAAAATTTTTAGCATCTAAAAGCTATTTTTCTACCAATATAAATTAAAGAATGTGTATATTTTTATGTTAAATTATTTTAACTTGTTAAATGCAGTTTGTCAGGCGAAAAAAGTTTTGGTTCATGTTTTGCATTCAGAGTCAACAAAAATTTTTTATAAACTTGACCAAAATTTTATTAAAAAAGAATGTTTGAAAATTGATTGTGTCATAAGGTCACCTCATGTTTCATTGCCAATAGAAGACGTTTATGTCGGCAGTGAATGTGAAGAATAGTTGAAAACATTTCCAAAAGCCAGTGCTTATCAGGTAAAATCTGATTGTCTACAATTCTACATAACTGCACTTGAAGAAACGCAAAGAAGACTGCCACTTAATGGAATTTTTAAACCCCGAAGTGGCCATTGGAAAAAGTAACAATTTAAATTGATATGTGATAAGTATAAAGTTGACTTAAATTTTCTTGCACATGAATGGTTAAATTTAGAATATAGTTTTTCTGAATATGAAGAACAAACATTGTCTAAATTAGATGTTGAAGCATTTTGGTCCAAAATCTGCAAATCAAAAAAATTTAATGACAATTTGATCTTTCCAAATTTTGCAAAAATTATAAAAATTTTACTAAGTTTGCCACATGCCAACGCTGACGCTGAAAGAATTTTTTCTGTTGTAACTGACGTACGTACGAAAAAAAGTAACAAATTAAGCCACGAGTTAATAAATTATATTTGCATTATAAGATCTCATTTACAAGCTAATTTAATTTATTGTGTAAATTTTAAATGTAATTTTTATGTTATTTTTGTATAATAAATGTATGTACCTAAATTGAAAATGTACAAATTTAAAATAAATATTTAAAAAAAAAACCGAAAAAGTGGTGTAGCGAATTTTGTAGGGAAAATTAAAAGTGGGTGTAGGGAAAAAAGGGGTTTTTTTTTTCATTGACGTAGGGATTTTTGGAAAAAATCTCCTGGCATCACTGCACACAACATGGTGTCAGAAGTTAAATCTAAAGAGCAAAGAATTTAACAAGTGAAAATATAAGTTTTTTTTAAAAAAAAAGTATAATTAGTATATATAAGTATATTTTTATAAAAAAAAAACATATAATGAAGAAAATAATATTTACAACAAGTCTCAAGAATAATGCCGAGTGGAGAGAAAATTTTGGCAGCTCCCTCCCAAAAGCAACCAATAGAAGGAGGACAATTTTTTACAACGACGTTGCAGCCTATCAATTTAAAGTCTTCAAACCTGGCAAAGGAGTGGAAGCTGTGGTACACCCAATTTAAGATATTTATGACTGCTTCAAATTTGGAAACACAAACAGATCGTCGTAAGGTAGCATTGCTACTTCATCATCTAGGCAGCGATTCCCTTGAGATATTTAATTCGTTTAACGAGGATGTTGATAGTATTGCCTATTCAACATTAGTGAAAAAATTTGAAAGCTTTTTTATACCAAAAGTAAATATAGCAATGGAGCGTCATAAACTTTTCATTTGTAAACAACAACCAAATCAAGCAATTAATGAATATGTCACAATC
This sequence comes from Sarcophaga caerulescens, assembly GCA_927399465.1. NCBI lineage: Eukaryota > Metazoa > Arthropoda > Insecta > Diptera > Sarcophagidae > Sarcophaga > Sarcophaga caerulescens. The sequence goes on from OV656868.1 coordinate 57,921,828, forward strand.
TTGAAAAATTTAAGTTTAAAGAATTTGGCAGTTTGCGGGAAGATCTCGTCAGGGACATTTTTACCTGCGGCTTGTCGCCTAAGATGGGAAATATCCGAGAGAGGTTATTGGCAGAGGGCGGTATTCCCTTGGATAAGGCTATTGCTATTGATAAATCTATAGCTATGTCTAAAGAAAATGCTTTAAAACTTGAAGACACTCAGGATGATGAACCAGTCGTTAATTTGGTACGTAAAAAAACGTTTAAGTCATCAACTTACAACAAGCAACAGGTTGCTCATTGTGGTCGATGTGGTCAAGTGCATAAGAACAAATGCCCGGCTGAAGGCGTCAAATGTCATAATTGTGGGAAAAGCGGCCATTTTGCTAAAATGTGCTTCATGAAAAAACGGTATGTAAAAAATGTCAATATCAACGAAGATGGCGACTGTAGTTATGATAATGATGAAGAAGAAGAGGATTTATTTATTGGCGCTGGATTATAAAGGTGGGAATTGAAAACAACAAAGTGGTATGTCAAATTGATACTGGAGCTCAAGCTAATATTATTTCAACATACTCTATAAATAAGTTAAATACTAAGAGCATATTAAAGAAAACCAATGTTAATATTTTTACATTTAGTGGTGAAAAGTTGTCAGTTATAGGAAGTATCAATTTGAAAGTTGTTCATGAGAATCAAATATATATTCTGAAATTTTTTGTAGTAGATATTAGATGCAGAAATATAATCGGTCTTCAGTCAGCAATTGAAATGAATTTAGTTAAAAATGTAAATATTTTGTCCGTAAATAAAATTTTTGAAAAGTATTCTGATGTGTTTGGAGGCCTTGGTCTTTTACGTGGCGAATGTAATTTGAGATTAAAGAAAGATGTCACTCCTGTAATTGATCCACCTCGAAAGATTCCATTCAGGTTATATGACCCACTAAAAATGGAATTAAACAGAATGGTTGATTTGAATGTAATCAGAAAAGTTAGTGAACCAATAGAATGGGTGAATTCAATTGTACTTGTTTAAAAACCTAATGGCAGTTTAAGACTCTGTTTGGACCCGAGAAATTTAAATAAGGCCATTTTAAGGCCACATTTTCCTTTCCCAAATATTGAAGACTGTAAGGCCAAACTTAATGGTTCGAAGTATTTCACGTCACTTGATGCTAACAGTGGGTTCTGGATGATTCCATTGAATGAACAGTCCTCAAGACTATGTACTTTTAATACGCCTTTTGGGCGTTACCGGTTTTTGAGATTACCATTCGGAATTAATGCTGCACCTGAAATTTTTCATGGGGAGATGGTGACATTCCGGGACTGATAATTTATATTGATGATTTTTTGATTTATTAGTCTTCAAAAGAGGAACATTTTAGAATTTTGGAATTGGTATTTCGGAGAGCGAAGGATGTTGGAATAAGATTTAACAGATCTAAATGTAAAATTTTTCAAACTGAGATAAAATTCTTAGGTCATATATTTAGTAATTTTGGAGTTAGGCCAGATGGAGATAAGATAAAATCTATTGTTTAGATGCCTAGACCTGAAAATGTGAAGGAACTACAAAGATTTTTAGGTATGGTAAATTATCTAGGTGCGTTTATAGAAAATTTGGCTTTGAAGAATAACAATTTAAGGGAACTTTTGAGGAACGATATTAAATGGCATTGGTCAGGGAAACATGCATTAGAGTTTCAAAATCTTAAATCGGAAATAACGAAATCGCCAGTATTAACATATTTTGACCCAAATAAGGAGTTGACTTTGTCCGTTGATGCTTCAAAAGTTGCACTTGGTTGTACGATCATGCATAGTAAGCATCCAATTGCATATGCGTCTGTTTCGTTGACGGAATCGCAACAGAATTATGCTCAGATTGAGAAGGAATTGTTTGCGATTTTGTTTGGTTGTACTAGGTTTTATCAATTCGTATATGGGTCGAGGGTTTTGGTTGAAACTGACCATAAACCTCTGGTGAGTTTATTTGATAAGCCGCTGTACAAAATTCCAGCTAGGCTTCAAAGATTTATGTTGCGTCTACAGTTACATAATTAGTCAGTTGTTTACAAACCAGGGAAAGAGTTGCAAATCGCTGATACTAGTGCTTGGAGATACCTTTTACGGGAATGGAAACTCTTAAAGAACACACCAGGGATGATGAAACGTTTAGGAAGATTATTGCATGTGAAAAGCGGGTGGCCTAGTAGTAAAAGGAATGTTGAACCAGTTGTGATGCCTTATTTTAGGATTAAAGAGGAGATTTCAGTTTTGGATGGAATTTTACCTAAGAATCATCAGATCTTAATTCCGGAAAGTTTACGTAGTTCAATTCTATCGAAAATTCATGAGGGACACAAGGGAATACAGAGATGCAAGGATCTGGCTCGACAATCAGTATATTGGCCCAATATGTACAATGACATTGAGAATGTAGTTTCAAACTGTAAGGTTTGCATGCGTTTCCAAAATTCTAAAACAAAATCGGAAATGGTTCCTCATGAAATTGTAGATATGCCTTGGTTTAAGCTAGGATGTGATTTATTTGAGTTTAAAGGGAAAACATACCTACTTGTAGTTGATTATTACTCTAAGTACATTGAGATTTACTTAATTCAGGTTACAATAGTTCTCAAGTTATACTTAAATTGAAATCGATTTTTTCTAGACACGGAATTCCTTTTATTTTGGTAACGGATAATGGCCCCCCTTATAATTCTAGGGATTTTAGGGACTTCTGCCATGCTTGGGGAATTGAGCACAATACATCTAGTCCTTATTTGGCAAGATCCAATGGGTTAGCAGAACGTTCTGTTCAGACAATCAAAAAAATTTTATTTCTTTATTTATTTAATTTCCCAAGAAAGTCATTCGGACCCTTATGTTGCTTTGCTTCAATATAGAATGACATCAAAAGGCAATTTACCGAGCCCGGCAGAGTTGTTAATGTCAAGGTCCTTAAGGACAAAAATACCATCTATGTTGAAAAATTTGAAACCTAAGGTTATTAATAGGAACGAATATGCTGAAAAGTTGAATACACACATTCAGAAATATTCAAATTATTACAACCAATCTGCTAAAAGAGTTGAACCTTTACAGGAGGGAGATAATGTTATGTTTAAGAAAACTCCAACAAGTTGTTGGTTTCAAGGAAAAGTTATTGATACATGTAAAGAACCAAGGTCATTTATAGTAAAAGATTTCGATGGTACTCTTTACAGAAGAAGTCAAGATCATATAAAGAAGACACCAGAAAATAAAATTATAGAAAATCCAGTAAATCAGGAAGTAAATTCAAATAGTCAGACAAGCGTTGAGTTGCCATCTACTGTTAATAATGATTCCAAGGTGTATATGACCAGAAAAGGTCGAATTGTAAAACAGCCTAAAAAACTAAATTTATAAATTGTATATATTAACATTTATACTGTAAATATGTATGTATTAAAACATAACATTTGTTAAAACACTCATACAATTGTCAAATATTATATTTATTGTAAATCATTATTGCAGATTATACTATTTGACTTAAAGAAGGGAGATGTTGTATATGTATATTTCATAACTTTGTCATAACATAAGTTAATATAAGAACATGGCAACCTTGTAATAGCAACTAGTAACCAGTATTTGCATATTGTTATATATTACCATCACTATAATAAATTATTAAAAGGTGGCCATTCTTAGCCACACACAACAATACCGACTCCGATATTTAATGCCGCGCAGTCTGGATTAATTTACAAAGGTTTTCTCAATTTGTCGAGCACTTTTCCTGATTGACGTTTTTACTATATTGCATAAGTTCTCCATTTGATTTGGATCTGAAGAGAATGTGGAAAAATATAACACACTGATATTGTTATCTTCCAACCATTAATTAGTGCAGTTTGTAATATACTTAGGGTCATTATTCTACTAGTCTTCGAAGTTAATGTCGAATTCGTACATAATCAGTTACTTTCTAAACATTTTGTATACGTAATATCTCGTACCTGTTTTGATATCCACATGAAAGTTTTGTTTTTGGCCATAATTTATTATTTATATTTGATTATGTATTTTACGATGTTGAATAGATTTTATTTTAATAAACCAGTATTAACAATAATTAACACATCGAGTGGCAAATGTTCTTTTTGTCAATTATCATCTTCTAGCAAGTTTCGTTCTCAAACTATCCACAGCAAGGGAACTGAAAATTAAGCCATATTAAATTTGGAGAGACTTGAGACTTGGAATATATTTGGAAATCGTGTAAAATTATTTTAAATTCAGAATATAGATCATTACTTACTTAATTGGCCAATAACAACCCGATTAACTGATTTCAGCCTGCCTTAACACATCCCTCCAGGTGCCTCTGTTTCTTGCGCGCCTTCGGCAATTGGTGACACCAATCAATGACAGAGCTTCCAACACAGACTTCCGCAAATCTCCGCATCAAATACCTGTCTCGCTGGAGCATACACTTCTATTCGAACGACATGGCTGAGCCAGCGCAGGATATGCAGCCATTTCGTTGAGTAGCTCATATCATCGTCAACTAGCTATTCACCAAAGATCTTTTTCTCGATTACTCACAAGGCTGCCACATCAATGCTTAATAGTATCGATGCTTCTGCGCCATAAACATGCACGAGGAGGATGAGCGTCTAGTAGAGAATTAGTTTTGTCGCACGAGAGAGGTCTCTGCAACCAATTGCCTATCGAGACCATTGTCAAGAATGATGTTACGCTTGGTCTCTAGACTAAAAACATTTTTGCCAATCAAGGAGGAATACATTGAGAACTTTCAAAGTATAGCTATCGTCTGTAATATGGAATTCGACACGCCGCGGCGCATGTCCCTACTTGTGGACAATAATATAAAATAATATACCATCACTCACTGCCAGACCCACCTTGATAAACTTCCATTCAATAGTGCTAAAGAGAGCAGTAACATCTCGCTTGCTATACCCTATGATGTCAATGTAGTCGCTAAATGCTAAATCTTTTGATAGAATTTTTGAGCATCATTCCTACATCTGCATAACTCCTGACACTCTCCATCGTATCATTGGTTACGTTGGGGTGGTCGCTCGAAATCAAGGAATGTTTCCACAGTAGTGTGAACTGTTAGTTCAAAGCGTACCAATGTAGTTCAGATTAAATGGAGATCGACTGAGGTTACTTGGGAGATGTGTGGAGAACGCCTCGGCTGTCGTAATCTACTAGATAGCACAGACCTCCAAGCGCTGAATGGATCGATCAGGGACATACATGTGGCTTGTTGCTACATACTATAGTACAGTATGTATACTACTATATACTAATAGTAGCTTTTTAAACGTTTGCCGTGGTTGTTAAGTTTTGATCTAATCTTTATAGAGGTTTGAATTTTGGTTTTCATTGAATAAAAGATTTTAACGTTTACACATAACCCAAATTTAAAGTTCAGGGGATTGGACTGAGCATGCCATCCAGAAGGACCACGTTAAGTCTGCTTGTCAACTTGAATACAATAAGACAAGGATTGTTCTGGAGGTCGTCATGTTAATCACAATCAGAATCTTTATTTCACTTCAACATCTAAAAATCGACCAAGAAACCATTGGACAACTCATGAGATTTTAATTCTCATTAACATCGCGAATTCAAAAAAAAAATTGAAATATTGTATGAACAAACTCAAAAAAATATACGTTCTAATATTAAACAACATTTGTAGCTTTAAGTTCTTTAATATTCCATCCAGACCGTTTGTGAACATCCCCATTAAAGGTTTATTCAGTGTCCAATTGCCTCATTGGAATAACTACTTCCTTAAAAAAAGAATTTAAAAAAGAGGAAAAAACATTCCAACTCATTACAACAATTCTTCATTGCTGGTCTACAAACAGCAGCCGAATAAGTGACAGCAACTGTGTTGAGCAAGTGATTATTTTTATTTCATTTTGGCTTTTAAATCTTTTTTTTTATCCTTGTGTAAGTATTTCTATTCATTTGTGGTTTTCTTCCCTTAGCTATTGTTGTAACAGTTTATTTGTGATATTAATTTTTGCATAAATGTCAGACTCGACCTCAAAATTATCTTTGTCTATTATTTCAGTACCAAAAAAGTTTTTAGCGCACTTTTAATTTGTCAAAAAGTTCTTATTATTTCAAACTCTTCTTGTTCCATTAAGCTTTATTGTAATTTTTGTTGTTTATTTTTATTTTTTCCTTTTAGAGTTTATTTACATATTTCCATTTTAATTCTTGTTGCCATACAGCTGCAAAAACATTTGTGCCTTAAAGAAATCTCTAACAAAACGAAGGGAATTTTGATAAATTATGTACAGAAATTGCCATAAACTTTGTGATACATACATACATATATTTATATCCTTGATATTTTCATTATTTATTGTCTTATTGATTCAAAGTTCCATCACGCATTGTAGCGAAAATACTTCGAATAATATTGTTACGTTTTTACCTTTTTAAAAACGTTTAAGATATGAGTTCGTTGATTGCAAACAAAATAAAAACAAATACTATATGTGTTTAGTTTCAATTAAACTCTTTATTGTTCGCACTACTTTTGTGTGCCACCGTTTACAACTTGACGAATACAACAATAATTGCTTGTTTGCTATTCTCCTTTGCTTGCCACGCAGATCCTTTTAACGGCGATCTTCAAACCACGACTATTCTCTTCACACGCAAAGAGTCTTCACACAAGACTGACTAAATTCTTACTACTCGTTGCCTGCTTTGTCTTGCCTTTTTATATGCCCTCGTAAACATTCTTGAAGTCGAACGTTTGTGGTTTCGCCTTCTTGAGAACTCTATCGCGACTTCATTGTTGTTTGTGTATTTTGTTCACATTGCTTGTTGTTGCGTTCTCGCTTACTTGTCTATCCCCTTTTCTTTCAAACTGATGTTGTTGGTTTACTTGTAACAAGTTCGTTGTATTTGGTTGTGTAGCTTTTGTTCATTTTAATGTTAAACGATGTTACACCGTTTACATTTTCGTAACAATATGTATTTTCATTACATTTTTATATTTGAGAGATATACTCCTTTAATAAGACGAACCTTACTCTATCAGAACACTGATCTATTTTGCTCCTCTCTAACTTTATAGGATATCTCTATAATTTCTACTACAAGCCTGTTACCCAAATAAATTTGAGGAAGTTAATGATTAATCCCTATCTAGCACCTGATACGTAGCAGGTATTTCCCTCTTAGGTTATTTTTTTTTTTAAGAAATAATAAGTACTTCTAAATTTCTGAATTCTACTAGCATAAAGCCATGTTTAAGAAATTCTAATTTCCAATGCAAAAACCCTACTGAGGAGGCTACAATTAATTGAGAACAAGACCGTGTCTTTTTACTGACTGGACAATAAATGGCCCAGTAAATTTAACCACACATGTATAAATACTAAGTTTTTACCTAACGATACTCAGGCTATTTTCAAGCATGGGGGAATGTCGGTACTGGTGGGGGAATGTGTTTCCAATGCAGGAGTAGGGTAAGTTCATCCTATAGACAGTAAACAAATACTGTTCGCAGTTAACATCAAAAGATTTTGAAAATATACTTTCATTAAAAGCGGCAAACCTGAAAAACCAACTTCACAAGGAGATCGAAAAATTAAGATTTTTGTTTTGTGAAGTTTCACAGAATGTGAGAGAAGCAAAATAGAAGCCCCCTAGGTACTTTCAACTATATCCACTAAAAAAGAAAAGCCCGATATTACGGTCTTAGAAACCCTAAGTGTTAGAAAAAACCTACAGTTCGCATAAATTTTGTTCGAACCCACTTAAATTAGATCCATACTAATGGAAGAGTTTTCTATGCTCGGACAAGTCTATGTTTAATCTGCGAGGATCAGACAGAAGATCCCATGTTTGACGAGCTCGAGGTGAAAAATTTAATGTGTGTGTGATCATGGAGGATTACATATCATGGAGATGGGAATGTTTTTCGGTAAATGGGATAGGTCCAATTCATCGCATTGCTGATACAATCCACAGAGACCTCTTAAGCTCAATTAAATCCATGTTATATTTTGATATTTCTTAATAATTTTTGTTTTATGATTGCAAGATCTCCAATAAATGTTAAAGCAAAATATCTGAGTGTTATTGAAAAAGTTCGTTGTTCATTTTTTAATGGCCATTTAAAATACACATAAAATAACCGTATAGAATTACAATGCAATTATATGGTAGAATACAATATGTTTTTTTAGTTGGTAGCTAAATATTGCGAGCACAACGCCATTCAATAAACAATTAAAATGAATTCCATTAAAAATAAAGTAAATTGTTTCAATGCTTTTTCTGGGTGTGTTCCTGGAATTATTTGTTGGCTTCTATTATTTGTTTGGATAAAATACTACGTAAATTAAGCTCCAACCACATCGTAAATTTGGTATCAAACATATGGTTGTAGGCTTAGAGACGAAACAGAATTGGAGCTTGACTATTTATTCTGTAAAAAATGACATAAAAAATCTATCAAAATCTGTTTGTGGGGTTGCCGTATTTTCTTTGAATTTTATGCATTTTGTTAACAAAAAACATATGTTTTTGTTTTGGCGCAAAAAACTAAAATCACAAAAATTGAAACAAACATAAAAACAGAAAGGTCAACTAATACTATGTTCAGACAGGCACTTTTATTGAGTCAATATTCAGACACATAATATTCGCAATATTTATTTGACAGTGGTAAACAAAACAGCTGGTTGTTTCAACAACACTGTTTTTATTTTATTTTTTTTTTTTTTTTTTGTTTGTAGTTGTAGTTTGTAGTTGTTGACATTTGAGTTGTCAAATATCAATTCAAAGTGTTCGGAAAATTGTAATATGCTCACTGAACGTACTTATGACAGTGCTGTATTTTAAGTTTTACTCAATATTATAACAATTTGCGTATTTATTACGCAATAATTAATTGAAACTTTATATGAAATATTGAACTCAATTATGGCGTGTATTGCGATTTACGCAATAAAAGTGCCTGTCTGAACATAGTATAACATATACTTTAATGTAATTGACTGTATCTGAAGTAGCGACTGTCGATTTTATTATCGCCCATCTTTTTTTTTGATAGCGTTTTTTATTTAAGTTGCGGACGTATTCTGTTTCATCACTTGCTCATGCCAATAGTATATAAAAGACCTACAGGTAAATGTTCATACAATATAATAAATTGTGTATTTGCCATAGTATTTATGACACTTGGGAATTGATTATGAAATGCTCATACATAGATATGTACATAGTCACAGATATGAAGCTCACATAAACATCTACACAAATTATAATTATAATACAAGATAAAGTCATTATTCGATTATGTGCACATGCTAACATATCGACAAACACATAAAGTGATTAAAACTGTTAACACTAAAAAAATACTAGGTCATTTTGGACTACACAGCTGTTGGCCATTTGATAGTTTTAAATTAAAAAAAAATTTAAATGATTTAAACTAATATACATACTTCAAAAGGAGAAACCTATTATGTTAGGCTTTAGACTCCAATTAATAATTCGACTTGTACGAGTATCCAGATTGTAACCTCGAGCAATGACTCAAAAAACGTTTTTGAGCGTTTTTCTTTACAGTTTAAACAAGCTTTTAATGTCCTCGTGAATTCTATCTTAAGACAATCGATTATGGAAGGCTGTTGAACCTCAATTGCCCAAAATGTATTACATATAACATGTAGAAGTCTCAATTTATATATGTATATTTATATGTTTTAAGTAACTGTATATATACGTTTTACGCAACTGTATAACAAATCCATCCAGGAATTGAATGTAAAGCGGCTACCCAGACATCAAAATTATGCCGTCAGACATTATTTAATAGCTGTGGTAAAGAAAAAGTGAATATATGCTATCTATAGCGCAGGTAATGAAAATCAAAGTATTTTGACATTCCACAAAACTACGGACTCTACCATACATCTGAGTATTTTTAACCCAATCATAAAAAGGTTTATGAAGTCGCCGTAGTCTAGTAGGTAGTGTGTTGGCTTATTAGACGATAGGCCCGAAAATATGAAAATATTTCTTCGGCGACTACCTCTCAGCAGATTTCTGGCAAAAACTCTGAGAGTAAAAATTGCCATGAAAAGCTTCTCAAAAATCTGTCGTTCGGAGTCGACTTTAAACTGTAGGTATATATATAAAATTAACGCACACAACACGAGTGGTGTGAGATGCTAGGACGTTGTACAATGGGTCAATTTGACCTCCGGGTACTGTACTTATCACAATTGACAAGTACACGTCCTCTAACCTAACCTAACCTATAAAAAGGTCAGTTAGATTCCTTAATGTGTATCCATGCAGCTTAAAAGCAAGTGCATCATTTTTATTTGAAAAGAAAGGACGTAGCATAAGGAAAAACTTTCGGTTCAATACTCTCATGTATCGTATATTATAACTGTGTTCTGTCACCCAAATAATCGGACTGTTGCGCCGCTATGCCATCTCCTTGTGGGATCTACGGCAGTTGAGGTCTCTATTACAAGCTTTGGTAGCTGCACAAAATCAAACAATTTCATGAAATCAAAACTTGGATACTGTGGTAATATAGTGGGTACTGTGCTAGACCCCTAGCACTTGGTCGTGGGTTTTATTCCCACCAGAGACTCTAGCTTGTTACACTACACCGAGTAGAAGATCTATGTTACGCTGCCAGTAATAATTACAATATAATTTGCAATTGTACTTTAATTAATAAATAAATTAATATTGAAATAATAAATTGGATCTTCCTCACGCTAACAAACAACTATAACAAAATTTTCTACATCGAACTTTGACAGCTAATAACGGTCATTTTATTGAAGCTACATCTGTCATATTGGGTGTCGTTTATTCACCTCGAGCAAATAATAAAATTGTCTTATCAAAATGGGCGTTCTGTTCGGGTAAATAATAATAATGTGGTGGATTGTACTATATATGTATGTACATGTAGTAATGTTCTTGGAACCAACAGTACTGGTAGGTGGAGAATATGAGTTAGTACTTGGAATATAAAATTTCAAAGTAAACAACATGAACATTAGTCATTTAGTTTTGGCGAAAAGTTTGTTTAGTTTTATATACAAAACGTTCTCTTATATCCAATTACACTAACAATTATCTGTTCTTATTACTTTTCTTGTTGTGTTAAAGCAATTGAAAAATATCAGCAAGAATAACAATAATAAATATTACATACTCGTACATATGTAAAGCTACAGCGCAATAATGAAGTTTTTTTTGAAAATAGAAACTAAAGCATGATGTCCAGTGCTTCCGTTTGATTTTTAATTTGTTTTGGTTTCATTTCTTTTGATAAAACTACGGTACTAGTCTGGTCGCACAGAAGCGATTATACGCTCATTACTTATTACAGAATTTCAGAGGAAAATAACATTGTTCCATTAAAATGTTTATGTAAAAGTAAAGCTTGAAAAATACAATCGCTCAAGTCCAAAGATGTATATGGATTGTTATTATTGTAATTCAATTTCTATATTTATTATTAAATTCTGAATTTGATTATGGTTTACTTCCAAATCTATTTGTTTAGAATTTTCTATTCAGTTTTTGTGATTTTCTTATCAATTTTATTGGAAAACAAAGTTCTAAAGCATTCGTATGAATACTCTTTTTTGTTGTCCCCAAATCTTTGCTTTTTTCTTTGATATATTTCAAATATCTTCTAAATATCTGGCGGTAAGGAGGAATATACGAGTATACTTGGCGCGGAGCATAACACAGTAATCATTATTTTAACAAACCCTTTTTACAACATTTAATACGAGTAAACATTTTTTTATGTTAAAGGAAAGCTTCCATTTGACAAGTTGTAGATGAGTTTAATTACTTGAAAATTTCTACAGGGACATAGCATCATGTTTCTTTTTTAAAACTGGAATGAAGTTTTGAAACGTTGCTTTCAACGATCTGTTTTAGTGTACAATTATTTTAAAAAAAGTTTTCTCATCGGTCTAAAGCTATGGCATTACAATTTAAATATTTACATCATATTTACATCAATCGCAGGCAATCGTTTCATCACTCAGATCTGGGGTGAATCCTATTTGTAAGTAGTCAACCTACTGATTTCCTTCCACACTTTCCATCTACCTCTGAAGCTTAGCAAATTTGGTTTAAAGGCAACAAGCCATTTAAGATTCCTAGCTGCGAGTCATAATGAATAGTTCGACTATGGAGTGGCATCAAGTTTTTATAAATATTACCTAACCGATGCCATTTTTAGAAATTCCATAATTTGTTTTTATTTTTGTTTGGTTTTATGTTGAGGGAATCGTTGTTGTTGCCCCTATTTTCAAGCATTCTTTTTCAGTATCTATACATACGAAAAGCCTAAATTTTTAATAATAATAATCTAATAAAATTTTTGTTGAATGGAACCATATTAAATTATAAAATAACACGGAGCGACAGTGAAAATACACCCGAGTAACTATATAGTCTAAATTATTCACTAGGCTGAGTAGAACTCAAAAATATTTTTTTTTTATATTTCTCGAACCCTCCAAACTTGTTCTATTTGACAAAAACTGTTTTTTTGATTTTTTTGACACCAGATTATTGATTACGCTAATATGTTTGAACTTATTTTAAAAATCCAAAGTTTTTAGGAAGAGGAGATATTAGCCTTTCAAAGGGTATACATAAACATTTTGTTCAAACTTACATATATGTCATGATTTTTGATGGGGTAAACTTGGAAAATATTATTCTTTTCTTATTTTTTCAAGTTCGGTCATTCTTAATTGCAAAACTTAATAAAATATGAAATAAGTGGAGACATTCTTAAAGTGAAAAGATCACAAAAAAAAACCGTTTTTGTCAAATAAAACAAGTTTGGAGGTTTCGAAAAAAATAAAAAAAAAGGATTTTTGAGTTCTACTCAACTAACTGAGTAACTTAGACTAGATAGTTACTCGGGTGTATTTAATTTTTTGTATTTTGCCGCATAGTGTAATTAAACAATCTGTTTTATTCACTTTTCTGTCTTAAAGACACTTTGAACCCCAAACCATTTCAGTACCAAGTCCATGTAATAATAATTACTTTTTTCATAATTGGAACTTCTGGCATTTGTATCCTTCCTCAAAGTTTCAGCATAGTAACGGCCTGAAGTATACAATAAAGGTTGCAAAAATAAATTAAATTTTAAGTCATGACAGTACATAAGATTCCGCAATTTCTAATTTAATTTTAAAAAACTTATTTTCCTTAAAATCTTTACTTAAACTTAATCTAGAATTGTAAAAGCAGTAGAATGCAATCACAGTGGAAATTAATAGCCTCAATACAAACAAATGATGTTTATACATAAGTAATCAAAAACAATAGATATACGACCGAACACTGAGCACCTGTTGTTTGTTTCATTACTTTCATTCTGTGATGATTACATAAGTTATTAAAGTAGATCTTTATTTTACAGATGTAGTAAAAAAATGTATTTTAACTTTTATTAAGAAGATATCATTAATTATACCGGATGTTAATACGGTTGCAAAAGTAGATTTATATCGCAGGAGTAATTCCCAACTGAATGTGATTTTCGAAATCGCAAGGTATGGGAAAAGGTTATAGTTTTTAATGTTGCACATTATATTTTTAACATTTGGCACAATTTTATTACTACAAAATATAGTGCTATTTATAAAACTACAATACCAAACAAACTACTACAGAATAAAAATCTAATTTTCTTCTATCAAAATCCATTGTTACACAATTTTTGTTAAGCACAAATTAATAGTCTTTCCGTACCAACGTAGTTGTCAATTGTGTGTATATTTTTCCTTTTTAAATTCAATTCTGTTTTTTGCTTATTTTCTCGATAAAAGAAGCTGCACAACACCAAACATATTAAAAATTTCCAGCTTTTTTAAGGCAGGCGCATTGTAGAAGTATTTTCTCAATTTCAAATTTTTTTTATTCTTAAACTTGTTGCAAACTGATGATACACAAGAAAATATAAAACATAAATAAATAAGTAAAGTAAACAAAAATATTATTTCCAACTTCCAGTTTCCACATTCGGAATTCGAAACTAATACTACATCTGTTTTGTTACAGTTGCAAAACGATGTCATTTTTATTCATTGTTGTCGCTTTGGAAATTAGAAATAAATTTTCGGTTTTTGTTTTTTCCTGTTTCTTTAATAATGTAAATACAGTTTTCCATAACGTAGAAAGAGAAAATTTTTATTGTTGTTCATATAACTCTCATTTTGTTAAATAATCTCTCTCCCTATTATGTTTTTTCTCTCACATGCGCAGGATTTTACTGTTGTTATTGTGAGACTATCACATATCATAGTATGATGAATGATATTACAGATAACGTCTTCGAGAAGTGTAGTTCTGTTTTAGTTCCCATTGTGTATTAATAGCTTCTAAGCGAACCTGGTCTCCCTGAAAATACTGAAAATATTGTTATAGGATTTTTCTTTTCTTGGCTACAAAAGAGAAAAACTTAGACCCTTATGAAGTACCTAGCTACCCAGTTTCATTAACGCGTATGGCATAATTGAGGGTCCTTATTTTAGATAAATAAAGAATAATAAAAAAAAGGAATTGACATTATATCGTTAAAATCACGCATTACATGTTTGGATGATTCATCTCGAGCGTGCGAATGTATTCTTCACCTATGTATACTTCGCGGAAAGTGATGTTGTTGTTGAATTAGAACAAAAATAATGTAAACAGCGAATTAATTAATTTTGAAATTAAGAAATTGTTTAAACATGAGAATAAAATAAATTTAACAGGGAAAATGTACACCAAGAAATTAGGTTAGGTTGGAGTGGTAGCTCTGATATCAAAAAGCCCGTTGTGACGCCACAGCTGAACGCAAGTCCAAGTTCTACCAAAACCAGGGAAGGGGAGGAAGTTGGTCAGGACAAGAGCTGCCCATCAAAAGCACGACTACCCTACGCTGGAAAACCAGAAAGAAAGTTTGATAAACGAAGCTATATCCTTGATATCAATAGATGATAGCTCTGTCAAGCTGATAAGAAATGGAGAGCTAAATAACCTATATCTGCACTTTAGCAAGTGACTGACAAAGAAAGTGGATAACAGACTCCTCTTCCTCAGCGGATCTGCAACCACGGCAGAAGTCGTTAAATGGGAGCCGCATCCCCGTTCCGCGTGTCTACCCATAACACAATGACCTGTAAGCATGGCCATTGTGATTGAGATGATGTCACGATCAAGTCCAAGTAACTGGTTGCTATGCCTTCTATCCATCAATGGCCTAGTGAGTCTAGCGGTGGAGCAGGACTCCTCATTGACCCAGGATAGGTTGGCGTCCCGAAAGAATATCCGCGCAATGGCCAACTTGACCGAGGCAAGTGGCATACCCAATTCAATTGAAGAGGATTCCGGAAGGAGTGCACCAGCTCTGGCGAGCTCGTCGGCCCTACAGTTTCCCGGAATGTTACTGTGACCGGGGACCCAGACCAGTGAGATATCCAATCTCTCAAGGTAGAATACAATTACTCCCTGACATTTCGCTCTAAATATATACTTCCTTTTGGTATCTTCGTAAAACTTATGCTATAAGTTAAAATAAACGCAACGCAGCAAACACAGCAATCTCTCAAAAATAGAATACATTAGTGTTTATAGGGAAATGTTTATTTTAAAGGCCGCCCGATAACAAGCAAATTGTTGTTTCAAACTTGCTGTGTTTACTGCGTTACTGCGTTACAGAATTACTTTCTCTATATATTTTGTTATTGCAATTTGATCTTTGTTCAGCTTTATACTCTTTGCTGTTTTCTTATTGTAATGTCCGCAATGTCTTGATTGTTATTATCAATTTTGTTTTGTTATATTTCTTGTTTTTATATGTGCTTCTGTAAGAAGTTCGTCTAGAACTATTCGTCTTATAGAAACAGGCCTATAAACGGGTCTTTGCCGCAATAATCTAAAACATGTCCATGTATATTTTAACTACTCTAATATGGCCCATACACGTTGCGATTTGTAGTACAATACAATTGAATAAATAAGGTGGTCATTACTTTCATACGGCGTGATTTGCTCAATCAGCTGTTTAATCAACTTTATTTATAAATATTTCTTATGACATTAACTTTCAAAATGAATTTGGAAATGCTTGCATATACAGTGGACAGCAAAAGTCTTAGTGCTCCAATATATATTGACAAAAAAGACCCCACAGTCTTAATACTCTTGCACAAAGTCCCGACATGACTTCAAGAGCGTATTTAGGAGATCATTTGAATGAACGATTACGTAATCGCTAAATCTCAAACAAAAGTCAACCGAAAACGTTGCTCATGTTGTCCCCAGAAAACACTAAACAAAACTTGTACATTCAATCAATTCAATTCGAAATGGGTTATAAAGACTACTTGACCTTAAGGGCTGTTCTACTAAATACAAGGAAAAACATTTTCATATATTAAGCCTTTGAATTTCAAATTTACTCAGGGTTCTCCTTGGGGGTACCTATGGAGTCATTTGAATCTTTTCCTTATTTTTCTCTTGTTTTATGAAAAAAAGAAATAAATTAATAAAATAAATATAAAAACCTTAATTTTTTATACAAACAGTTAAAATTAAAATTCATGAAATTGTCGAAATATACTGGAGTACTAAGACTTTTACTCTGCACTGTGTGTACAATTGTACTTTTTCTTACTTCGTCAGATATTCACTTTTCTTCCTCGTAATATAGTAGAAATTATTAAAAATTAAATGAAATCAATCAATAAATGGTAAGCCTATACAAACCCATTGACTAGATCAACTAACAATACCTCTTCTGTCTGCTCGGTTGATAAAACTTTAATGTTTAAATAAAATTTGCATAATTTATAACAATAAGTTACAATTAAATATCCTCTTATAGCTAGACTAACGAATAATTCTTCTTCTGATATGAAATTAATGTTGTACAAACTAAAATCTAAAATTGATGTAATGAGCAGATTTTCCTCATTGTTAAAGAAATTTAATATTGTTTTCCAACCTTTATTTATTATTTATTTATGTTATTTTAATAAAAAAATATATGTTAATTATTGAAGAGCAATTAGTTGTTCGTTTAATCACCCAATTTTTTTTTTAATTTGCTTAAGGCTGAACATAAGTACATACACTCCGTTCACATAGGATAACCTCACTTCAAATTTTAAGGAAAAATAACAATTTTGTAGTTTCCTTGATAAGTATAAAAATGTATTAAACTCATCGAAATCGCAAAAAATTAACGCGAACCATAATTAAGGGCTTTCTATCCCCGCTATGGCCAAAAAACTGAGTCGAAGTCTAAAAGTAATAAACCATTATTTTAAAAGTCCGTCACATCAAAATGGTTCACACGGACATAGACATCAAATTCTCTAAATTGCTTAAAATTTATTTATGGGCTTAACAAAAAAATTTGGAGCTGCTGCCGGAGTCACAGTGAATAAAGCAACGATTTTTAATGTTATAAAATGCTCGGAATACCTGAAGAGTCGAAAAATTAAAAAAAAGCCACCTTCGAAAGCAATACATAAACGTGAAAGGTTGAAATTTGAAAAAGAACACATGGAGTATATAATGCAATAAGGCCATCAATCAAACGTTTGGAAAAGAGTTATATTTTCCGACGAAAATATCATTAACTTTTCCACGATATAAAAAAGGAGCGAATGATGGGAACTAGTTACAAAAAGCTATTCGAATCTGCATTTGTGAAACTTGCGGATATGTGTAGCCTCCTTCCTTTTGTTTTTTAAGATGACATCCATACTGCTCCTTTTGTACATAGCTAGCTTCAGGATTAGAGAGTTGAAATACTATCGTGGCTATAATATTCTCCTCTACGAAGGAGAAGCTAACGGATGCTACGAAATCTAGTACTCTGAAATTTATTTAATTTACGTTATTTTGACGTTATTTTAAATAATAATAATTTTTGACCTTATTTCAAATAAAGAAGGTTATACAAAATATTAAACAATAAGACAATTAAAACATTTTGAAATATAAATGAAAGTAGTTTAAACAAAACGACTAATTCGTGTTTCATTTGTTTTAACTTAGATGAGGTCAATATAAGTTAACGGTTAAAAACAACTTATATTGCGCACACATAGGAAAATGATATTAACTTTAACTAATTAATTAGTTATTTGCGCAAATTGATAAATACAGAACACAATTGCCTGCAACATTTCCATATGTTTTGAAGTACTCGAAAGATGCTCAAAATTTAAACAATTTTGCCCAGCATGTACATATGTATGTATGTGAGGCTATTTTATGTTGCCGGGGTGTACATATGATGTAATTAATAATTATTCATTATCTATATTTTCTACTTAATAGTTTATTTTTGAAAGATTAGTTTCAGATTTTGTTTATGGTTTTTTGTTTTTAGTAATCTTTGTCACCCAGGGCATCGAGGTAATGATGACTTCTGCTAAAAAGACAGAGGGTGGCAATAAAAATTAAATATTAACCCATTTGGCGCCGCCGTACTCAATTGAGTACAGGTAATCATTAGGCGAAATTTTTTAAAATTTTGAAAGTTTTTGTAATTTTTTTTGCGTTTTTAGCATAAAAGAAACATATTCCCTGTTAAAATAATAAACAAATCTGGCTATATATATATCGACTGTCACAAAATGGACTCTTAAACTTATACAAAATTGGTGTGGCCAGATAAGCACAGACTTTACCATGTTTTAGCTTTTTCAGTTTTGTTAATTTCTTTTTTATTTTAATTTTCTTAAAGCAAGCATTTCTGTTTATAAAATATGTAAAAACAAATGGTCTGCAATTCACTTTTACAAAGTTATGCTTATTTAAATACAACTGTACTCAATTGAGTACAGCGGCGGAATCCATATACAAAATGTGGTAACACTGTTGTGTTTACAGAAATATAAATGCACATCTGTGTACGACGGGGATTCCACTGGATATTGCTACACTTTCGATTTTTATTGTGGAAAATCGGAGGAAATTTCTACTGATCCCCTAGGGTCAAGAGTAGTAAACAAATTGCTTGAGAAAATGGTGACTAACTCAGCATCGTATGAAGTATTTTTTGATAACTTTTTTACTAGCTATAATCTCTTGGTGGATCTCAAAGAGAAAGGATTTCGTACGACTGGAACAATTAGAAAGAATAGAACAAAAAAGTGTCCATTACGAAGTTCGAAAGAAATGAAAAAAGAAGAGCGGGCCTCATATGACTATAGGTTTGACAAGCAAAATGAAATTCTTTTGGTGAAATGGAAAGACAATAGCGTCTGTACAATGGTAACCAACTATGACACAATAGAACCATTAGGAGCAGTAAAACGTTGGTCTTCTACACAACGACAAAAAATTGATGTCAATATACCAAAAGTGTTTCAGTCATATAACAAACATATGGGAGGAGTAGATGAGCTGGACCAGTCTATTGCACTCTACAGAATTGCCATTCGTGGTAAGAAATGGTGGTGGGCATTGTTTACCTATTAATAGATTACATATAAATGCTTGGCGGTTATATGTAATGAGTCATAGCGATAGCATGGATCAACTTTTATTCCGGCGTTCAATTGCAAGGTACTATTTACGTCAAAACGTCTAAACTAAAGCTCGAATTTCATCATCATTGGTCCTAGGGTTACCCCAAGATGGTATAGGCCACTACCCCAAAAAGTTGGAAAAGCAATTAAGATGTGCTTTATGTCATGCAAGAGTTCGGTGGCAATGCAAGAAATGTTTAAAAACATTATGCATTGAAAAACAATGTTTTGAAATTTTTCACCTATAACCCGCCGCTGTACTCAGTTGAGTACACCCTCCCTACTCCACCCCTTTATTATTTTTTTAAATTTTTTCATACTTTTATATTAATTTTGTATACAATGAATTAAAAAATAAACTTTTTTGTTAATTATCGCTTCTGGATTTATTTTGGCGGTTAATGGGTTAAGAGAACATGCAATAATTATTTAATTAAAAATTATTTATACAAAAACTGCGAAATTGTCGGAAACAAGGTCATTTACTTGTAGTTGTAGTATCGAAAAAGTAGATATGATCCGTACACAAGAATTAGTGTTCTAAAGACTAAAGCAGACCGATGGTAAGAGATATTTGTGGCACCATTAAAAAAAAGAATGTTCTTGATTACTTCTTACAATAACACAAAAGGTAAGCTCTTGCTCTCATCTGCGTCATATTAGAAGTCAATAATAGAGATAAATATACTTAAACAAGAAAACTTCAAACATTTTTATAATGTCTCCAACACTACTGTGAAAGTAATATTTGATTAACACCAACGTCATTTGTTCTAAGACCGATTATCGCCATCCAGGCTATACCATTACGGAATTTACATATTTTTTGAGTATACAATACCCGATTAGGTGACCCGTTACTATACTCAATCTACTTATAGATAGCCTGATACGTTACTCAAATTTCTTTCCACTTCAGTCCCCTATAAGAAATAAAACAATATTTAATATTTGTACCTTTTGTTTTGGTATAATATTTTATTTATATTTTATGATTTGCTTTGTTTGCTCAGTTAAGATGCAAACTAGAGGTCAAGAATAGTTCTGCTTTTAGTGGAGAAATTGTTCTCTCTTTTATACTAAATTTTGGTTGATTTGACAATACCAAATCAACCTCTTAAGACTATTTACTTATGATCTATTTTTAATATTAGTTTGTGTGTATAATCTTGGGTGTTCTAATTATAACACATTGACTTAAGATTAATGGTAATACGGTCTTTGCACTTGAGTCGGCATAAACATAAGTGTGTCAACGAAACAACAACAACAATACATAACAGTTAGCGGTACGTTTCTTTGTGCATACAATGTAATGCAGCGATCAGCAATATTGTTATTTAATATCTGTTTTGTTTACTCAAAACAGTTGACCGCATGTTGTTTCGGCAATGTTAACTATAAGAGTCACACTATGCTACACCCCTAACAACAGTTCAGATTGTCTAATGGCGTAAACTTCCCCTTGGAAGAAACACGCGAGTTTTCCATGGGCTAAAAAATATTTCGTTCTGTGGTCGAATATCTCTGCTCCAATCCTGCTGTAGGTTAGGCTAGGTTAGTGGCTGGTGGCCAATAGGTCCCATGTCATGGTCCGTTAGTGGTGGGTTTGAACCACCCTGGGTTCCGATTGAAGCCTGTCATTTACCTCTGGAGCACGTTCGCCACCATGCTCAGATCTTCAAATGTTCTGTCACCCATAAACTGAAGTGCAGGGCAGTCACATAAATGGTGTTGTACCGATTCCGTTTCATCCACATCATGGCGGCTTCTGCAGTAATCCTGGTGGGACAGACCGAACTTGTCAGCGAAATTGCCAATAGCGCAGTGTCCTGTTAGAATTCCTGTTAGAATACGAACTCTTGTTAAATATGCTGCTGTAGGTCCCTTACCTATTTATATTTCACAGAATGGTCCCTCTCTTAAAACAGTATGTAATAGGGATGCCAAACGGGATTGATTTTTAAAAATCCCGATTAATTCGGGATTCAAAAATCCCGAAAAATCCCGGGATTTCTGGATTTTCTCTTATTAATAATAATGAAAAAAAAACATATTATATTACCAATTTCATTTATATACCAACTAGCAGATTGTACCCGGCGTTGCGCGGGTTATGTAGTTTGGATTTGTTTAAAAAATGAAAAATGTTTTTAAATTAAAAAAAAAACAGTGATTATTTGAAACCGGTTTTGAAACCAGTTTCTTAAAAAATGCAATTTTTCAAATTATTCGGAAACCGGTTTAACAAACAACCCAGTTTTTTGAATACTCTAAGTCCTAAATATACATACGCTCAATTTGCCCGTTTTTCGCCCCTTTCCCCTTTTTGGTTCAACGGAACACCTTTATAAACGGAACACCTCCAATAGCTATTTGGGAAACTTAACCAAGCTAAATCGTAAAAAATACCTTTAAAACAGATAAAATACAGCATTTATGCATAAAGTACTAATTTTTGCCCATTTTTTCTTTTTCCCATTTTTTTCCCCTTTGTGTCAAAATTTTGAAAAGATTTATTTCCTATAACCTGCACCGACAATAGCTCGATCAATATCCCAAATTTCAAGAATATCGGTCCAGGCGTTCAGGCATGATTGGCTATGCACTCAATTTGCCCGTTTTTGGCCCCTTTCCCTCTTTTTGAACCCCTTTTGGTTCAACTTTAGAAACGGAACACCTCCAATAGTTATTTGAGAAACTTAACCAAGCTAAATCGTAAAAAATTACCCATAAAACAGATAAAATACAGCATTTATGCATAAAAGTACTAATTTTTGCCCATTTTTTCTCCCTTTGTCCCATTTTTCCCCCTTTGGGTCAAAATTTTGGAAAGATTTATTGCCTATAACCTGCACCGACGAAAGCTCGATCAATATCCCAAATTTCAAGAAAATCGGTCCAGGCGTTCAGGCATGATTGACTAACAAACAAACAAAAAAACAGACTTACAGAAAGATTTATAATATATATTAGAATTATATCAGAATTATAATATAAATATTATAAATACAATAATAAAAATAAAATATAAAAAAAACAATACAAAAAGTAACAAAAAAGCGTAAATTAACAAAAAAAAAAAATAATTCATACATTTGTATATAAATACATAAGTTCTAAGAAAATTAATAATAACTAATTTTTTGGATTCCAAAATAAGTGTATTATTGCTTTAAATAATTTTTTAAACAGATTAAAGCATCTAACATATCTTCTGATAGCCTTGAACGAATTTTGTTGTCAACATACGCTGCCGTGGAAAAACACCTCTCGCAATCAACACTTGTTGGTAAAATAGTTCCAAGATACCAAAATACCTCTACCACCTCCTGATAAAATAAATAAATCTATTTCTTTTGACAGTTGAGTATCTAAATCAGTAAGCCTATTAATTGATTTTATAGGGCTTTTGCATTCTTCGATGGCATCAAATAACTTTTTAGCAATGGAAGTAGGGTTCTAATCATCTGAGATGGTATTATCGAAGTCGATTTTTTATAAAGTACATATGAATTCACAATCCCGAAAAACCCCGGGACAAGTTTTAAAAAATCCCGGGATTTCGAGTTTCGGGATTTCCCGATTTGCATCCCTAGTATGTAACAAGAATATTGATTCTACAATACTATTTTTCAGTTTCGTTTTGAAACATTTCCCAAAATCATGGTTTACTGATCTGTTCTAAAGATAGTTAAGGAGAGATCTGTTGACCATATATTAAAATTAAAATATATTTAAATTACACATCCGATGATTTTCAGATAGTGCAAGTAAGTCATTTGTTCCTTTGATTTTTAATTGTTATATTGTTCTAGTATAAATAGTTGACAACGACATTTGATCTAAACTATAATGTATTTGTATTAAATTATTAACTTCGAAGCATCGAATAAAATAAATCGAGGTAGTATCGATGTTGCTCAATAACAAACATCGAGCTGGTATTTTACATCGAGTGTTTTTAAAACATCGATGCATAATTGTTGATGGCTCCCACAATTCACTGTTGCATATATATCACGCAAGACCAAGTTCGATTAATAACTGCACTAAACAATCGTTTACTTCATGCATGCATTGCTGAATTATTATTCATCCGATTTTCGCGATAGCTGTAGCTGTGTAAGAAATAGAGCACTTTTAAATTTCGTTTCACAATTTAATAACTGAAGAACTTGCGTGGCACGTTGATTAAAACAATAAGAATGCGTATTAAACCCAGCTGGAATTAGTGAAACAAATTCGTTTTCATCACATAGAGGACTTACGTTACTCAATGCAATGAAAAGTTTCGAGCATTGAGTTCAAAAACTAATTTCCAACCTGATGTTCTTATATTTAACATATTACAAACAATTAATTTTTTACTTGAAGCAGACATTATTTTAGAGTTAATGTCTGTTAGTCACATAAAGATAAAGAGGATTTCGATTTGGGTTGTATGTTGCTTTTAGACAATATGGCATATTTTGCTCGTTGATTTTGATTCCTTATCAAACTTCGTGTAGTTGTCAATGCTTTTTGTAGAACTTTTTCTCAAGTATCAGTTCACGGGCTTCACTTTTCAAGAAGAAATTAATTCTTCAATAATCGGTTTTCCATTACTACTGATATCTCAAAAAAAAAGAAAATTGTCAAGTTTTATTTGATACTAATTGTAGCCATTTCTAATTAAGCCTTTGAAGGCAGGTTTCTTCTGATAGTTTAAAAATGAAGTCGCCGTATTCTAGTAGGTAGTGTGTTGGATTATTAGACGAAAGGCCCGAATTCAAATCCCAGGTCAGACATCAAAACGAAAATATGAAAATATTTCTTCGGCGACTTCCTCTCAGCAGATTTCTGGCAAAAACTCTAAGAGTAAAAATTGCCATGAAAAGCTTCTCAAAAATCTGTCGTTTGGTGTCGACTTTAAACTGTAGGTCCCGCAACTCAGGTATATAATTAACGCACACAACACGAGTGATGTGAGAAGCTAGGACGTTTTACAATGGGTCAATTCGACCTCCGGGTACTGTACTTTTCACAGTTGACAAGTAAATGTCCTCTAACCTAACCTACACCTAATGAAAAATAATGAAATGAAATGCGTTGTTCATTTTCAAACATTTGATTCTCTCGAACTATTGGTAAGAAATCCAAAATATTTTTACCACAATTTTGGATTTAAAAATTTAACAGTTAAGAATCGATTGCCATGAAACTACATACTTCATTAAAATCATAACATCTAAGTTAATGGTGATTGTTGTAATAAAAATTCTAAAATTCGTTTACCTACATTTACTGCAAATACCGAGTAATCAGACTAACTGCCTTTGCAATCAGATATATTAATAATTCGATTCTCTCGTCCTGTCGTCTGAAAAAGGTAGCTTTTTTACCTTTTGCTCTTCAAATGGTTTCAAGTTCTTATTTTAAAATTATCCGCAGCAAGTGCAAAAACGTTGAACTTCCTCCCTCTTAAGAAGGCTGAAAATATTAAAATACAGCTGTAATTTTCTTTTATGATTTTATTTTCAGTAGCCTTTTCTTTTTGTTCTTTGTTTTGGAACTTGATTTTATGTTCAAACGTAATTGTCAATTTTAAACTTTGAGTAGAATATTATGAATAAGAATGAAAGAAAAACAGAAAGCACTTGGCGGTAAAGTCAAGCCTGTACGACTTCCCACTCTAAAAACTCGAGATACCATCCGATTCGTCAAGGACTTGAGATGTGTTAGCCTGGACTAACAATGAGTACTTATACGTGCATTAAATTTGTATCCAATAGAACAAACCTTGAACATTTTACTTCAGCGAGTAAGCGACGAATGGGAAGCTAGGCTCTCCTACAAGTAAAAATAACAGCAATGGTGGTAAGTGCTCAACAGTTGACAAATTACACCTGTGTCACCTAACTATCATGGGACGTGTAAAGGAGAAAGATAATTAGTTATGGAAGCATTAACCTGGTCTCGAGACTAAATGTAAATACAAATGAAACGAAGATGTGCTCAATCTGAAACTTGAACAACAGTCGTTGACCCGATGAGTTGTAACCGCAATCAAAGCCGAAGACGGCAAAGTTAGAGTGGCGGAGGAAAGAACTTGAAACGGTGTTTATAAGCTCCTCTTCCAAAAACTGACTTCCTTACAATTGCTATTGTTACTGAAGACTTTCAGTCCTTCAGAGGATATGAATGTTTAACCCCAATAGTGTGACGAATCAAAATTATAGTATTGGTATGTGGCAAGTCTATATGTACAAAGAACTGAATTTTTGAAATAAGTAAACGAATATTATTGAGAATTATGTTAAGTTCTTCACTAAATTTAATCTGTGCCCCTGTATATATTTCAATTATAAATTATTTAATTAAAATACTTTCTTACAAATCAGTAAGGAAAAAATCCAGAAACCTTCTCTTCACAACAAAACACAATTAGAATATTCAAAATAGCACCTCAACATCCTGTTTCTGTAGGACGAAGGGTTCACACAAACAAAATTTCGTCAGAAAACATTCGTTTTATAGAAGCAGGCCGTAAAAAACACATTGCAACAAGATAAAACGTGAGCTGACAATAACAGAAGTGTCCCGGTGGTGCGATGGGTGCGCCGTTGGTTGGTAGTATGCAGAAAGTCAATTGCCTAGATTGCATTCGATTCTCACCAGAGACTCTGGGTGCTAGTGATTGTCTGTTTGTTTGTATGACATTATATAGAATTAATTACAATAGTAAAAAGAAAGTGAGAATTATTAAAAAGTGCTGTACTCAGAAAAAAGGGGGCACATTGTAAAATGAATATATCTTAAACTGAATATGCGATGTTAAACAAACCAGTACAGTTGCATAAAGATGTTGAGCCAGATCGAAAATGCAATATTAAAGTGTATAATATGACTGTTTAATGTGAACCAATGCTTAGCTAATTTAAGAAGATTTTTTCTCTTTGATTGTTAGTTTGGATTTTCAAACGATACAGGTATTATAAAGGTTTTTAATACTGTTACGAAAATAGGAATGGTATTACATCGTTTAATATTAAAATGATAAACAAAAGACACAAAAAACAAAATCTATGGATTTTTTTGCATGATCAACAAATAAACAAAAATATAGCAACAACATCAGTATAAAAAAGGGGATGAACAAGTAAACAAACAGCCAACAACAACACTGTAAGGACAAAACGTAAACAAAATACACAAATAACAATAACGTAAACAACATGTTTACATTTATAGAAATTTCGCGAAGGCGAGCATTCATCAGACTGTTTACCCTGCGATATAAAAGGCGAGACAAATCAGACAACGCAGTCAGAAAGAATTCAGTCAGTCTTGTGTGAAGGCACGTTGCGTGTGAAGAGAATAATCGTGGTTTGAAGATCTCCTTTATAAAGATCTATTGAACAATTGTTGTTTACATCAAGTTGTGAACACTGGCACACAGAATTGTGCGAACAATAAAGGATTTAGTTAAAACTAAACACAATATTATTTTTATTTGCAATCTACGAACTCATATTTCAAACGTTTTTAAAAGGGTAAAAACGTAAAATACATTTAATTTGTGAATTAGTTGACAACACATACAAACAAGATGTTTGATTATTTTATTCTAAATCCGTCTAAGCATTAAAAAATGATCTGACGTAATAAACGTAAATATAAAAATGCACTTACTTATCAATTTCTTCTGATAATTTTATGCCTTTGTGTATACCTTATAAACTGATGTGTTGCATTTTTGAATGTTACTGCTGCTACTGTTTGAATTTGTGAACGTGATGTGAATATTTTTCAGCGCAATGGTGCATTTACAAGCAGCTTCAATGCTGAACAGCAAAGGAGTTTAAAGATGCAAGCGAGGGTGTTTAAGAATGTAATTTTTTTCTCATTCAATTTAAATTTCATTTTGCTGGTTATTGTTGAAATTTTTAAAAAGACAATTTAAATGTTCATTTCTGTTAGATATTGCTCTTTAATTACAACTCTGATGTCGCTTAAGCCTACTTTACACGGTCCCACAAGTAATATGATCTGTCAAAATTTTGTGTAGAAGAGTACGGATGTGATCGTCTAAACGTACTATGTAATGAAACCATCACACATTGAGAGAAAATACGGATGAAAAGTTTGACAGTCGTATGGCTCTCTTCATTTTTTGAAATAATTCAAAAAACAAGCAAGTCGCATTAGATCAGGGATGTATTTTTATGTAAACACATAGAAAAAAAGTGTAACAGCTGTTTTCATTTTATTTTGTTATTGTCTTATACCGATCATGTAAACGCAAAAAATATAAATCATACGACTTTTATTCTATTTTTTGTCATACGGATGGAATTTCATTTCACTTTTTCATTAGACTTTACGTACGTACATCCCTGATCTAATGCGACTTGCTTGTTTTTTGAATCATTTCAAAAAATGAAGAGAGCCATACGACTGTCAAACTTTTCATCCGTATTTTCTCTCAATGTGTGATGGTTTCATTACATAGTACCAAAGAAAATAAAGTATAAAGAATGTGCATTTTAACATATTTTGGAATATTTTTCAAAATAATTTCATGACGCGGGGGGAAAGATAGGAGGGAAGGAAACAGAAACGAAGAGCGTAACAATGCGTTGCTCTCATTCTTTGCTCTCATCGCGATGAGATCAAAGACTATAAATATATGAAGATGTTGCACTGCCATACATTGTACTGCCAGTGCCAAATTTGTCGATGGCAGTACGGCTACTGCCACTTATTGTACTCAGAGAACTTATTATACTCAGAGAACGTATTTTTCTCTTCTCTAAGCAATTTATTCTCATATGCGTGTATATGTGTGTGCTTGTACATTGCCAAATAAAAAAATAAACAAACTGAAAGATGTCTTGTTTTCACAAAATGTATGTGCAAATAGCCTGTGGAAAAGAATTATTACCGTTTGTTTTATTGTAGGGTAAGAATATGTGTTTTATTGTTGTAGAAATGAAACTACATCGATTCGCACCAAAATAAAAAATACACATTTTGTGTTGACATTTGAAACTGAAAAATTGTTTTATAAAAAGTGTGAATTTAAAAATTGTAGTGCATGCTCAAACAAAACGTTTAATAAATATAATATATAATTAAAATCATAAATCATATTTTTAGAAGATATTGATAGGACTGGAAATATATCAGAAAGTACCCATACTGCTGATGTAGATGTCGCAGATATATACGATGAAAATAAAGAATATCAACGAATATCTTGCGTTAAATGTCGTGTGCATATAATCAACCAGCGCAAATTTAATAAATACTAAACAAAAAAAGCATTCGTTTTATTACAACTTCATTCTATAGAAAAATAGACACATATGGTAAATACATACATACATAATTGAATAGTCTAAAAAATAACATTATAATTCGGTGCGAATCGATATAATTTCATTTCTACAACAATAAAACACATATTCTTACCCTACAATAAAACAAACGGTAATATTTGTTTTCCACAGGCTATTTGCACATACATTTTGTGAAAACAAAAAATCTTTCAGTTTGTTTATTATTTTATTTGGCAATGTATGTATACATACATGCACACACGTATACACGCATATGAGAATAAATTGCTTAGAAAAGAGAGCAATACGTTCTCTAAGTATAATAAGTTCTCTGAGTACAATAAGTGTACTGAGTCTTTTTTGTTTTCTTTCTCTCAATTAACATGAGAGTGAGAACGACGATTTAGCTTTCCCTGTTACCAACCCCCCTCATCATAAAGAAGCACAAAATTTTGTCAATTTTAAAATTTAAATACACTGTGTGCAACATCTTTACATATTTATAGTCTTTGGTCAAACAATAAAAACGATCATACATACATAATCGTACATACACATATACATACGTACGATGAGAGCAACACATTGTTACGCTCTTTGTTTGTGTTTATTTTTCTTCTGTCTTCCCTCCCTCATCAAGAAATGATTTTTAAAAAAGATTTTGGTGAGAGCGGGTCGTACTGCTACAACCCGCCATTAGAAATTTTACTTCTACATGATGCGCATTCTTTATATCCATATTCTTTGATAGTACGTTTAGACGATCACATCCGTACTCTTCTACACAAAATTTTGATAGATCATATTACTTGTGGGACCGTGTAAAGTAGGCTTTAATTTGTAGTGGAAATAATAACTTGTATTAGAAATGTAGTAAAATAAGACAAAGAAGAAATAAAATAAAACAGTTGGAATTTGGAGTTTAAGCTGAATGCGTGCTTTTCTTTTTTTTTGTGTAATATACAAAATTCTATACGTATCTCATACTGACATGCTGATGTATCTACATCAATATAATTTCAACAAAGGTGCATACACCTAATTGTCTTTTTTCACGATAGAGACGTTAACAAAAATTTCGTATGAAAAGACAATTTTCACACATTACAAAACATTAAAAATTTTCATAAAATATTTTATAAGAAATAAACTAACTAAAACTAAACTAACTAAACTAAAAAAATAAAATCCAATATTCATTAAAAATTAAAATTTAATACAAACACTTCGTACGTGCATAAAAAATCTCACTCTATTTGCTCCACGAGATTCAAGAAATATTCATAAAATATTGGGAATCGTGTTTAAACAAGACAATTATGTAAACAAAGCCATTTTTTTCGTTTTAACTAGTGTTAAATTAAATTCTTTTTAAAAACAAATTCATCTAAAAAGAGGATTAGGTTTATGTAAATGTTGTTACATCAAAACTTAGGCACAGTTGTGTGAAATATGATAATATAAAAACAACTCCAAAAATTAATTTCTGATTCACGATCCTCATGAAATTCGAGATCGTCTTCCTTGTCCTTTTCCTTGTGTTCTTACACTTTCTTTTGTATCAGGGATATAAAGAGGAACAACGATCAATTTCTCAGTTCATGGAATATTTCGCTATTTAAAATTGAACTAATCTGACTGAAAGCTTGCGATTATAAAACGGTTGCGTATTTATCCTGTATTCAGCATTAACGATTTTCTTGAAGTTCAACCAAATGAATTGTGCCACATACGATTAATGTGGCGAATAGGTCGGTTGAAATTTTTTCCAATTTTCAATAACTATACGACAACAACCACAATATTTTGAATATATTTGTATGATTTGGCCTCTGAAAGCGATTATTCCGAAAACTTTAAATAATATATAAGGGAGCAGTTAGGAATCCCTTTTTTCAGATATGAATAATAAAAGTTGTAGCTTGAAATATTTTTGAAAAACAGCACATTGTTTGACTGAAGAAAACACGAAACACAGTCTACTTCCACTATATCAAAGCGTGGACGGCTGCAATTACTGCTTTGAAAAAAATCTGATAGATCATAAAGACGAGTTGCAGCAGAAATATGTAAAATCAATCAAAATAATGAAGTTGAACTACTAGTTCTTCCTGCATCTGCGGGTGCTCGCAATATGTAACCAGTTAACCTTCGCTTTACCAAAGATTTTTATATACATCGTTTACCAATACCCACCCGGGTGGTATAGCATTTTTAGCTTATGTTTACAGGCGATGAACGAGTATTTGTTACATAAATTTTGTTTTTTAGCGTAGTGACATGCATTATGAAATTAACTTTTTATTTTCTCAGTATATATAAACAGATTTTAATATTTATATAAAACAATTCAATTATATGCAAGAAGCCCATTTGTGCAGCACACAGCGTCTGTCAAACTAAATGTGACAAATGTCACCAAGCTCAATCTTCATAGTAATATAAAAAAGCAAAAAAAAACGTTTTTTCATAAACTGTAATTAAAATATGTAAATAAATATGTAAAAAATTTAATATATATAAAAAAAAAATTTATGTATTGAATATAGTTAAAATAGTATAATTGTACCCACCAGGGTGGGTATTGGTAAACCTTGAAGAAAATTTGGAAAAAGTTAAAAAAATGTACTAAAATATTCAAAGTCTTTTAATATTTTTTCAAAATTCTAAAGACCATGAAAATTTGTTAAGTGAGTCTAAATTTCATTTAAATCGATGCAAAATTAAAGAAGTTATTATAGAAAGAAAAACGAATTGGTCACCCGGGTGGGTATTGGCAAAGCGAAGGTTAAATTAGCGGTGAATTCAAAAGAAACTATCAATACACCAACTAAAGCATAACTTTGTTTGCTACTTTTTAAAATTGGTATTATAAATAGCTACTTTTATCTTTGAAAGTTATTGTACATTAAGAAATTACACGGTGCGACAGTGAAAATACATCCGAGTAACTACATAGTCTAGGTTGAGTAGAATTCAAAAATACTTTTTTTTTTCTCGAACCCCCCAAACTTGTTTTATTTGAAAAAAGAGTTTTTTTGATCTTTTCACACAAAATTATTGATTACCCAAATATGTTTGAACCTATTTTGAAAATCTAAAGTTTTCTAGATAGGAGAGAGATAAGATCCATCACAAATTTTGAAAATTTTTAACTTAAAGTTCATTTGATAAAACAACAAACGAGTATATTAAAAATATGACACAGCTGTTATACTCTTTAAATAATAAGTACTGTAAGTTTTGTCCGATTTTATAAAACAAAGTGTCAATTTCTTCACAAGAGAATGCACTTTAAGTATACCACCACTTGTTTTATAGTTTTAAGTAAATTTTCCTATTTGGAATGGCAAAACTTGGAAAAATAAGAAAAACATAATATTTTCCAAGTTTACCCCATCAAATCTCATAATATATAATACATAATAATCTCATGTATAAGTTTGAACAAAATATTTATGTATAGGCCGTTTGATAGGCAAATCTCTCCTCTTTCTAACATACTTTGTATTTTTAAAATAGGTTCAAATATAAATGGGTAATCAATAATTTAGTGTGAAAAGATCAAAAAAACGTTTTGTCGAATAAAAGGAGTTTGGAGGGTTCGAGAAAAATAAAAAAGTATTTTTGA
This sequence comes from Sarcophaga caerulescens, assembly GCA_927399465.1. Taxonomy (NCBI): domain Eukaryota; kingdom Metazoa; phylum Arthropoda; class Insecta; order Diptera; family Sarcophagidae; genus Sarcophaga; species Sarcophaga caerulescens. The sequence continues at coordinate 57,954,383 of OV656868.1, forward strand.
ATTCTCCTCAACTAACTGAACAACTTAGACAAGATAGTTACTCGGGTGAATTTAATTTTTTGTATTTTATGGCATAGTCTTATTTATTGAAAAAAAAATAGTAAAATACCAGTTTAGGAAACCAAATAATAATAATAAAAAATCGTTGATGTTGGAAATTATAACTGAGGAAACCGTTTTGGAAGTAATTATCAGTTAATTTTTTAGTTAACTTTGTAAATGTTATTATTTTTTTTTGTGTATGCAAAACTTGAATGGTCCTTCCCTCCCTCATAATAGTCTTCCAAATGTCATGACCAGTTGTTTGGCTGCAATTAATTTTGGCAAAAAAGGTGTAAAATTTCATACAGCGCTGCTTTATGAATTTTCCTTTATTTAAAAATTTATACACGTATGCCACTATTAAGTTGAGTAGAGGAAGCTCACAAGATTTACAAAAATAGAAAAAAAAATTTAAAAATGTGAAGCAACAGAGAAATATATATCGTAACGTTATGATTGTAATTTTGGGATATCATAAGTGTAAGTGCAATAACAAACAGGAAAAAGTCCGTGTAGCACCGCTACTATTATATTCCACACACCTGTATCAGTCAACAAGCTTTGAATATAAAACAAAAGATCAACAACGATAATAAAAAAATAAAATAAACAAATTGCCAGAGTGACAGAATATTATGATACCCTTTTGTTTATATTCTCACAACTTGTGTTCTTTTTTCACATTATTATTCCTTCGCTGTTTTCGCGATATCACTAAGGACACCACCTTGAATAAATGTCTGTATGTATCTGATGAGTGTATATTATACGTAATGTACAGTATCTGGCAAAACAGAAACACGAAAGTTTTCATATTAAAAAATTAATAACTTCGAAAGCTTTAACTAAAATAAAGTAACACGACGTACTTCTTACATACTATATTGAAAACAAAGATTATACTTTAAAAGGTATGCAAAATATATACATTATTTTTATGTGTTAAAACTATTGCGCATTTTCAATGAAATATGTATGTATTTTACAGTTAGTTGCGTAACCATTATTTTGTAAAACTTGTGCGCACCTGAAGTCGCCGTAGTCTAGTATGTTCAACCCCAATTCAGACAAGCTCCAGCAAAACGAAATATGAAAAAAAATTTTCTACGGCGATATCTTTCGCAGCAGATTTCTGCTAAAAGCTTTAAGAGCAAATAAAATTACCATGAATGGTTTCTCAAAAATCTATTATTCGGAGTCGACTTTAAACTGTGGGTCCTGTCACTCATGTATAAAATTAACACACACAACATAAATCATGAGAAGCCAGCTCGTAATTTTGACTGCAATTATGTATGTATAGTATGTATGCGCGCATCTACGTGGTATGGATTCAATTAAATTCGATAATACTTTTCACGAACACCATTTAAAGCATTTTCCACTTCTCGAAAATGTTTGCCAGTATTTTTATACCGTAATACTTCTCTTCTTTAGATTTACTTCTTCTTCTTCTACTTTAGTATTACAATAGATTTTATTTTCATTAACAGATTTAGCTGAGTGTTACGTTGTTACGTTATGGCTATTTAATAATCATTTTATTGTATATGGGCGCATAACATTTCTAAAATGTCTCCATAATTTGAATATAACACGTCCATTGTGACATTTAGGACCATTATTACAACTTGACGTTAAAATTGGGTTCAGTTAAATTTAACTTTAGCTAAAGTGAACTTTAAAGTCACCTTTAACTTCTTTTCGTTATTACTACCTTCAGATAATATAAAGTTAACTTTTTCAAATGTGGCAGTGCCAGAGCAAAGGCGATAACACTGCTCAATTAAACAAGTTTTTTTTAAAGTCAGTGGCAACGACGGGCTCCTTTTTTTTTGTTGTATTTGCTTATTTTATTTATATTTGAAGAAATTGAATTGAAAATAATATATAATATGGCAAGTTCAAACATAAACTTAACTTTAAAAGTTACCGGTAGAATGATCCTCCCTTTAGCTTAACGCTCACTTCTGTCAAGACGGTGCCGTTTTGGTCTTCGCACTGGACTTATTTTACCAAAATTTTAAACATTAAATTTGGATATATCAGAAAAAAGTACACTCTTCCGTTAGGTGATAGTCCAGTTAATGGTCTATTTTTCAAAGAAGGTTCTGGCTTTTTAATTTGACAAATTTAAAGTGATTTTCGTCGTCGTCGCAGTCTTATCGCAGAAAGCCAAAAACCACTTTAACGTTTGGTATGTTCTCAGGCTATAGGATGGGTATTATTTATTATTATTGCGGGTGCTCGCAATATGTAACCAGTTAACCTTCGCTTTACCAAAGATTTTTATATACATCGTTTACCAATACCCACCCGGGTGGTATAGCATTTTTAGCTTATGTTTACAGGCGATGAACGAGTATTTGTTACATAAATTTTGTTTTTTAGCGTAGTGACATGCATTATGAAATTAACTTTTTATTTTCTCAGTATATATAAACAGATTTTAATATTTATATAAAACAATTCAATTATATGCAAGAAGCCCATTTGTGCAGCACACAGCGTCTGTCAAACTAAATGTGACAAATGTCACCAAGCTCAATCTTCATAGTAATATAAAAAAGCAAAAAAAAAACGTTTTTTCATAAACTGTAATTAAAATATGTAAATAAATATGTAAAAAATTTAATATATATAAAAAAAAAATTTATGTATTGAATATAGTTAAAATAGTATAATTGTACCCACCAGGGTGGGTATTGGTAAACCTTGAAGAAAATTTGGAAAAAGTTAAAAAAATGTACTAAAATATTCAAAGTCTTTTAATATTTTTTCAAAATTCTAAAGACCATGAAAATTTGTTAAGTGAGTCTAAATTTCATTTAAATCGATGCAAAATTAAAGAAGTTATTATAGAAAGAAAAACGAATTGGTCACCCGGGTGGGTATTGGCAAAGCGAAGGTTAAATTAGCGGTGAATTTAAAAGAAACTATCAATACACCAACTAAAGCATAACTTTGTTTGCTACTTTTTAAAATTGGTATTATAAATAGCTACTTTTATCTTTGAAAGTTATTGTACATTAAGAAATTACACGGTGCGACAGTGAAAATACATCCGAGTAACTACATAGTCTAGGTTGAGTAGAATTCAAAAATACTTTTTTTTTTCTCGAACCCCCCAAACTTGTTTTATTTGAAAAAAGAGTTTTTTTGATCTTTTCACACAAAATTATTGATTACCCAAATATGTTTGAACCTATTTTGAAAATCTAAAGTTTTCTAGATAGGAGAGAGATAAGATCCATCACAAATTTTGAAAATTTTTAACTTAAAGTTCATTTGATAAAACAACAAACGAGTATATTAAAAATATGACACAGCTGTTATACTCTTTAAATAATAAGTACTGTAAGTTTTGTCCGATTTTATAAAACAAAGTGTCAATTTCTTCACAAGAGAATGCACTTTAAGTATACCACCACTTGTTTTATAGTTTTAAGTAAATTTTCCTATTTGGAATGGCAAAACTTGGAAAAATAAGAAAAACATAATATTTTCCAAGTTTACCCCATCAAATCTCATAATATATAATACATAATAATCTCATGTATAAGTTTGAACAAAATATTTATGTATAGGCCGTTTGATAGGCAAATCTCTCCTCTTTCTAACATACTTTGTATTTTTAAAATAGGTTCAAATATAAATGGGTAATCAATAATTTAGTGTGAAAAGATCAAAAAAACGTTTTGTCGAATAAAAGGAGTTTGGAGGGTTCGAGAAAAATAAAAAAGTATTTTTGAATTCTCCTCAACTAACTGAACAACTTAGACAAGATAGTTACTCGGGTGAATTTAATTTTTTGTATTTTATGGCATAGTCTTATTTATTGAAAAAAAAATAGTAAAATACCAGTTTAGGAAACCAAATAATAATAATAAAAAATCGTTGATGTTGGAAATTATAACTGAGGAAACCGTTTTGGAAGTAATTATCAGTTAATTTTTTAGTTAACTTTGTAAATGTTATTATTTTTTTTTGTGTATGCAAAACTTGAATGGTCCTTCCCTCCCTCATAATAGTCTTCCAAATGTCATGACCAGTTGTTTGGCTGCAATTAATTTTGGCAAAAAAGGTGTAAAATTTCATACAGCGCTGCTTTATGAATTTTCCTTTATTTAAAAATTTATACACGTATGCCACTATTAAGTTGAGTAGAGGAAGCTCACAAGATTTACAAAAATAGAAAAAAAAATTTAAAAATGTGAAGCAACAGAGAAATATATATCGTAACGTTATGATTGTAATTTTGGGATATCATAAGTGTAAGTGCAATAACAAACAGGAAAAAGTCCGTGTAGCACCGCTACTATTATATTCCACACACCTGTATCAGTCAACAAGCTTTGAATATAAAACAAAAGATCAACAACGATAATAAAAAAATAAAATAAACAAATTGCCAGAGTGACAGAATATTATGATACCCTTTTGTTTATATTCTCACAACTTGTGTTCTTTTTTCACATTATTATTCCTTCGCTGTTTTCGCGATATCACTAAGGACACCACCTTGAATAAATGTCTGTATGTATCTGATGAGTGTATATTATACGTAATGTACAGTATCTGGCAAAACAGAAACACGAAAGTTTTCATATTAAAAAATTAATAACTTCGAAAGCTTTAACTAAAATAAAGTAACACGACGTACTTCTTACATACTATATTGAAAACAAAGATTATACTTTAAAAGGTATGCAAAATATATACATTATTTTTATGTGTTAAAACTATTGCGCATTTTCAATGAAATATGTATGTATTTTACAGTTAGTTGCGTAACCATTATTTTGTAAAACTTGTGCGCACCTGAAGTCGCCGTAGTCTAGTATGTTCAACCCCAATTCAGACAAGCTCCAGCAAAACGAAATATGAAAAAAAATTTTCTACGGCGATATCTTTCGCAGCAGATTTCTGCTAAAAGCTTTAAGAGCAAATAAAATTACCATGAATGGTTTCTCAAAAATCTATTATTCGGAGTCGACTTTAAACTGTAGGTCCTGTCACTCATGTATAAAATTAACACACACAACATAAATCATGAGAAGCCAGCTCGTAATTTTGACTGCAATTATGTATGTATAGTATGTATGCGCGCATCTACGTGGTATGGATTCAATTAAATTCGATAATACTTTTCACGAACACCATTTAAAGCATTTTCCACTTCTCGAAAATGTTTGCCAGTATTTTTATACCGTAATACTTCTCTTCTTTAGATTTACTTCTTCTTCTTCTACTTTAGTATTACAATAGATTTTATTTTCATTAACAGATTTAGCTGAGTGTTACGTTGTTACGTTATGGCTATTTAATAATCATTTTATTGTATATGGGCGCATAACATTTCTAAAATGTCTCCATAATTTGAATATAACACGTCCATTGTGACATTTAGGACCATTATTACAACTTGACGTTAAAATTGGGTTCAGTTAAATTTAACTTTAGCTAAAGTGAACTTTAAAGTCACCTTTAACTTCTTTTCGTTATTACTACCTTCAGATAATATAAAGTTAACTTTTTCAAATGTGGCAGTGCCAGAGCAAAGGCGATAACACTGCTCAATTAAACAAGTTTTTTTTAAAGTCAGTGGCAACGACGGGCTCCTTTTTTTTTGTTGCATTTGCTTATTTTATTTATATTTGAAGAAATTGAATTGAAAATGATATATAATATGGCAAGTTCAAACATAAACTTAACTTTAAAAGTTACCGGTAGAATGATCCTCCCTTTAGCTTAACGCTCACTTCTGTCAAGACGGTGCCGTTTTGGTCTTCGCACTGGACTTATTTTACCAAAATTTTAAACATTAAATTTGGATATATCAGAAAAAAGTACACTCTTCCGTTAGGTGATAGTCCAGTTAATGGTCTATTTTTCAAAGAAGGTTCTGGCTTTTTAATTTGACAAATTTAAAGTGATTTTCGTCGTCGTCGCAGTCTTATCGCAGAAAGCCAAAAACCACTTTAACGTTTGGTATGTTCTCAGGCTATAGGATGGGTATTAACTAGTCGGCTTAACTGAGTATATTTGCATTGTATGAGTTTTTTTCTCTTCTAGCATAATTTTAAACGGAGTTCATCTGTTATCAAATTTAGAGCATTTGCCATCATAATATAATTCAAAGAACATGCTAGCGATGACAAGAGGAGTGTGCAAATAACCTTAAGAAAAGCACACAAAAATAAACTCCTAAACATATGTATGTATAAGTAAATATATGGGTGGATGTGTATTTCCTTAACCTTTTTAGACGATTTGTTCAATATATGGAACGATTAAATTTTTCTCTTCGAAATAATGTAGAGCGGATGGTAGTAAAAGGATTTCTGCGGTTAATACTGTTATTTAAGGAGTGTTTATTTCATACATATACTATTATAGTATATATATCTAAAGTTCTAATTACACCTCTCTAAAGTTAAGCCATTTTCGAATAAAAAAGAATGTTCCCAAAGACAAATTTAGTTTATTATGGGTAGAAAATATAAAGTTTATCGCTGAGTAAATTGCGAAACTAATTGCACAAAATGACACTCGTAATTACATAATTTTATTATTACTATTAAATATATTGGACATCACCTGGCACACAGTCGAGACGTCTTAAAAATAACAGATTCTGTATCCGCAACCTCATAACTCACAATCATAGCTGCCAGATTTGACGATTTATCGTCATTTTGACGATTTGTGCCCTAATTTGGAAGATTTTTGAAAATGAATATTTTACATCATATTCATTACTTTAGTACATTAATTAGTACTAACGAGGAGTTTCACATACGAATAGTCCGTATAAAGAACGAATTTTCTCTGTAATGTAGTGTGCGATCCACTTCGCCCACTCCTGTATGCGGTCGAGAAGTCTCTTCTTACACCGTCTTAAGAAGCAAAGGCACTGAAAAATGTATCGGTTCCAGCGAACATCACACTGAATTTTCATGCTCAGAATGTCAAGAACTTCTGAGTCCTTAATATTTAACCCACCCATAGATTTAGATGATGCGAAATTATTGCTGCGCTTATGTGTTAATAAACAACCTTAAACAATTTTTTCCTGAAAATGATATAAAACTTCTCGATTTTTGGCAAAAAACAAATCAGAAATGAAAATGAGGGATGGTAGCATTTAATATCCAGTCTTGGAAAATTTATTAAAAAATTTTTATTTTTATTTATTAAAATTATTATTATTTTTTATTAAAAAATATTAGTTTTATCACATTCTTCTTCATTCAAAATTAATTTAAACTCAAATACTTAGAAGCAATATAAAAAGATTATTCAAAACTTAGCAATCGTAGGATAGAGGACGAATTGACCCATTGTAGCAATCGACTGCTTCGACTTTCATATTGTATCTGATTTGATTAAAATGTTTAATTCTAATATACATATGGGCAATTTCGTGTCAAGTGACCCAATTTTTAAATCGATGTCTTTCGATTTGGATGAAATTTGCACCAAGAAATAGCTATCTAATATCCTTTGGAAAATTTTTGCTAGGAACAATAGGTGAAAAGTTACACACATTTTAAAAAAACACTTTATGACCAAAATGTCCCAAAGTTGGACAAACCCCCTCTAACTCCGGCAGTTCTTGACTGATAGAGCTGAAAATTTGTGTCTGGCCTACTATCCAATAGTACTAACGTTGGTGCAAATTTCATCCAAATCGATTTTAAAAATTGTGTCACTTGACACGAAATTGCCCATATACATATACTATATTAAAACTATGTACCTACATATACCTTTTTAAACATATAAAACGCTCGTTTTTAAAGTTTATTTTTATAACGAAAGCGGTAAAAGGAGTTGTTAAATGTTTTTTTTTTTTATTAATTTTTGAGCTAAAATATGTATGTATGTACATTGACTTAACTTTAAATGTTTCACAACAATTTCTTTTTTTAATTTTTAATTTATGTATTTATTTTTTCTGACGATTTCTTTACGATTTCCTTGAACGTCTTTGACGATTTTGACGATTTTTATTTCTAATATTTGACGATTTGATGCTTTATTTATCTGGCAGCTATGCTCACAGTAAATTTTCAAAATTTTATCTGAAATATTTTCATTTAATATCTGAAAGGGTTAAATCTTTATTTTGCAAATTTTAAGTTTTTTTTGATAAGAAAGGTGTTACACGAATGGAATGTGTAGGCTCTAGAAGTCAACTAAAATTCTAGGGTCTAGCAAAGAATGAGTTGAAGTGCGAGATTGGGATATGTGTATTCTTCTGGAATATATATATCCCCCAAAATAAAATAAGAAGGCTGAGGGATTTTATGAGACTTAAGATTTATTGCCTTCCTGGCTGCTTGTGATCAACTTATCAACTAAAACTATAAAATAATAAAGGTTTCTAGGAAAGGTTGGGTTCATAAAATACATAAGGAAAAAGAAATACATACAATTAAGATTTAATCATGGGGAATTCACATATATAAAAGAAATACAAGTATAAGAGATTAAGTATAAGTATAATTATAAGATTGAGAAAAAATGAGAATTGATACAAAAGAAAAAAAAAAAAGAATAATTCACAATTTATGATACAAACAAAAAAAACAATATGTTGAACAGAGTTCAACAAAATAAAAACAAGAAAACAACGTTAAATTTCCAAACAAAAAAAGTTTAAACTGTATGAGAAAAATTGTACCAAATTTGTAGCATCCTACGATGTTCAGTATATTTACCCATTAACTATTTTGAAAAATGTTTCTGCCATATTGACTTTTCATCAGAAGGTAGTTTGCAACGAGGGTAAGAGAAAGACAGTGATGTAGACTTGGCTCGAAGCAACACGTACAAACTTTTAAATAAAGTGCGTATTATTTTGGAAAAGCATTTTTGTCGTCGGTGGATTAAATTGACAATGAGTGGAGATGAGCATAGGTTATCTTGATCTTATTTGAAATACCCAGTGTAATCGGTTTCTATTAAAATGGAGAAAGCGAAAATTAGTTGCTCAGTAATTTGGGCTATGCTCTATACCTTATAAGGATCCTAAGTTTCGTTCACGTCAACACAAATTCAGTGAAAGACATTCATCAGCACAGCATGCAGTTTAAATGATGAATGTAAATGAAAATATACTCAAGGAATGAAAGCACTAACAATGATGAATTAATAACTGGTACAGCTGCGATAAATGATGATATTTTTTTGTATTTAATATATTCATTAAAATAAAAAACAGGAAAAATTATTTTTTATTATTTTGCATAAAGCGCAACAATATTGCATCCTGCTTAGTATCTTTATGTCTTCCACTATAAACATATAAAATTTCATTTTAAACAGAAATATTCAAATTTTAAAGCATTTTTACGTGTTTTCTTTTTGTAGATTGATATTCGCAAAACAGGGAAATGAAATGTAAAAGTTAAAATGTAGTACACAAAACCTCAAATTGAAGTGAATTTAAATTACTTTCACTTCAATGTGGAATGCCCGATAGTTTTTAACATACCTGTTAAATTTCGATTACGATAAGTAATCAATTACATTACTTTTTAAAAATAATCGTAATGATTATATAATTCTATGAACAATTTTTTGGAATTACTAATTGATTACGATTACAATATAATCAAAAAATAATCAGGATTACTGGCGATTAGTCTAATAATCAAAAAGAATCAAAAGTAATCCAAAAGTAATCAAATTATTTTCAATAATTACTTTCCAATTCTTTTTGATTATTTTCAAATATTCAAAAGTAATTCAAAAGTAATCAAACTGTTTTCAATAATTCTTTTTGATTATTTTAAAATATTCAAAAAGAATTTGAAAGTAATTATTGAAAACGATTTGATTAGTTTTGGATTACTTTTGATTCATTTTGATTATTAGACTAATCGTCAGTAATCCTGATTATTTTTTGATTATATTGCAATCGTAATCAATTATTAACTATTTTAACCAAAAATAATCGTAATTGTAATCATTATTTCACCATTAAAAAAAAGTAATCAAATTACTAATCATTACGATTACTAATCATTACTTAACAGGTATGGTTTTAAATATTTAAAATTATTTAATAAGAAAAAATACAAAACAATTAAAAGAGGTTGTCTTTTGCGACGAATCATATTTCGGAGTCCGACAACCCTTCAGTTAGGATTACGAACTAGCTTCCCATACTACTCATTTTGTGTGTATTAATATTACCCATAAGTGGCGACAGCTTTTTTGAGAAACAATTTTATTTACTCTCAGAATTTTTGCCAGAAATCTGGTGAGAGGCATTCGCCGAAGAAAAATTTTTTCATTTTTTTTTGTAGATGTTTGACCTGGGGTTTGAACCGACTCTTTAGGTCTAATTAGCCAATATACTTATAACTACGGCGATTGTTGTAGACCGACAACTACTGGAACATTGTGATTTTTAGTTGTAGATGTTTGACTTGGGGTTTGAACCGAGGCCTTACGTCTAATAAACCAACATTCTTCCTACTAGACTACTGCGATTATTGTAGACCGACAACTATTGGAACATTGTGATTTACTTCGACAAACCCAAAATGATGATTCACTAGAAAGTTTCAACATAATTAGCGACCATCACCATAACGTAATAGTTTGAAGATATAAAGGTGATTTTTTAGCTATTATCTTTTTGGCAACACTGGTTTAAACAGCTCACGCACGTTTCGTGTTTTGTTTCACTGTCAAACATCGTCAGTTTGGTCTATAATTTAACCATGAATCGTCTTATAAACGAACAACATTTGCAAATCATTAAATTTGGCATCATTGGACCGTACTTCTTCAAAGATGCTGCGAATCGTAACGTAACTGTGAATGGTGAGCGCTACCGTGAGATGATATACAACTTTTTTTTGCCCAAAATGCAAGAGCTTGACTTGCATGACATGTGGTTTCAACAAGACGGTGCCACATGCCACACAAAACGCGTAACAATCGACTTATTGAGAGGCAAGTTCGGTGAACATTTTATTTCACGTTCGGGACCGGTCAATTGGCCGCCTAGATCGTGCGATTTAACGCCTTTAGACTATTTTTTGTGGTGCTCTGTTAAAGCTCATGTCTATACAGACAAGCCCGCTTCAATTGACGCATTAGAAGACAACATTGATGCATTTATTCGTGAGTTACCGTCCGAAATGTTGGAAAGAGTATGCCAAAATTGAACTAAGCGGATGGACCATTTAAGAAGCAGTCGCGGTCAACATTTGCATGAAATAATCTTCAAACATTAAATTATATGGACCGTACTATCGATTCAAATAAAGATTTCGTGCATTTTACTGAATTTTATGTGTTTTTTTTTGAAAAATTTTCCAATAGCTCTTAAAAAATCACCCCTTATATTCAGTAAAACGAGAATATAGAGCAGAACATCAACATAACACACTGCCAGTTGGTCAGCAGTGCAATTAAGTTTGGGTTTACTTCTGGTAACAATACTAATTTCAAATTTTACCAAAATTAAGATCATAAATATAAGCAGTGTTGGTGAAAACGTGTCTTGAATTCAATTGTGTTAAAGTGCTGGATACTTCTCATCTCAAAATCCAAAACTGAACCTCATTATAATTAATGGCTTATTTGATAAAAATAGGCTTCCGATAAATTATTCATAGTTGAAAGCAGAGGTACATGGGGAATAAGTTAATAATTAAGTAAACCATGTGGGAAACATAATATTGTTACGAAAATGGAAATGGTGTTACGTCGTTTAACATTAAAATGATAAACAAAAGCTACAAAAACGAAAACAATGGACTTGTTTACATGATCAACAAATAAATAAAAATATAGCAACAACATCAGTGTAAAAAAAGGGATAAACAAGTAAACAAGCAGTCAACAACAACACCGCAAGGACAAACGTAAACGAAATACACAAACAACAATAACGTCAACAACATGTTTACATTTATAGGGATTTCGCGAAGGTGAAGTCATTCTCCTTCAAGAGCATTCATCAGACTGTTTACCCTGCGATATAAAAGCAGGCAACGGCATCAGAAAGACTTCAGTCAGTCTTGAGTGAAGACACGTTGCGTGTGAAGAGAATAATCGAGGTTTGAAGATCTCCGTTATAAAGACTGTCGAACAATTGTTAGTGTTTACGCAGAAGAGTGTAAAGAAGTATAGCAAACAAAGGAAATTGTTGTACTTTACATCAAGTTGTGAACAGTGGCACACAGAATTATGCGAATAATAAAGAATTTAATTAAAACTGAACATAAATTTACTTTTATTTGCTACCTATGAGCTCATATATTAAACGTTTTTAACCATGGACGGTTAATGTTCGTCGAATTGACGAAGTATTTTAAGTATTACTTTTGTCAACAGTTACGTTATATATACCCACAATATGTTCCTTAAACGACAGAAGCCAAAAAACTGACGGCAGTACCTGAAAGATCTGCATGAATACCTTATGACTTCCTATTTGAAGAGCAGACTCGAGACAACTAGTTTGCAGACTTCAATTAAAAAAAATTAAAAATATAATGCCAAATCCGCAAAAAGCTGTTGAAAATGTTAATATAGGAACAAAAAAGCGTAAAATTTGTCACCTCTGTCCGTATAGCAAGCGCAGAATGACGAAAACTGCATGTAATATACATATGTATGTAAGAAAAGTATCTGTGGGGAACACAAAGTTAAACTTTGTGTCTCATGCATAAAATAAGACTAATATTCAAATATTGTTTTCTTTAATAATACTTGACTGAACATTTTTAAAGACTGTATATGAAATAAGTAATTTCTGTTTTTATGCTTTAAGTTTTTGTTGTCTAGAAAATATAATTAATTTTAAAAACAAACAAAAAAAAAAGAGTTCAAATAAGTATCGAATTTTAAGAAAGAAAAGAAATTTTTTATGAAATATTTTATTTTTTTTTATTTTTATAATAAAATGCTTGACAAAAAATATTTTGTTTAATTTTAGCTTTAAAAATTTTTCCGCTAGAATCATTTTTAAAAATTGTTCGTCAATTCAACGAAGAGTAACCTTAATGTACAAAAATGAAGAGTAACCGTCCAGGGTTAAAAGGTAAAAACGTAACAATATATTCCCTGAAAATACGTCCGCAAGCTGTATCGTACTCCCAGTCTTTACAATTGCTTCTTATATATGAAGTTTTTAGTTGTCATTTGTTTGTTAAAAATAAGAAAAGTAAATAAAATTTAGTCAACGAAAATTTTTTGGTAACGCAAACAGATGAAAAATATATAAGTTGTGAAAAAGTCAAAAGGACTCCAATGAGACATATAAAGATTTGATGAGAGAGTAAATAAAATGAGTGGAAAACATATTTCGTTGCGATTAAATAAAAAAAAATAAATAAAAATAAAAAATAAATAAAAATAAAAAAAATTAAATACACCCGGCTAATGACATAGTGTAGGTTGTGAGTTTTGTTGAGTAGATCTCAAAAATATTTTTTTTTTTCTCGAACCCTCCAAACATTTTTTATTTGACAAAAACTGTTTTTTTTTTACTTTACGCACAAATTTTTGGATTACTCAAACATTTCTAACCCGATTTCCAAAATTTAAATCTTGTTGGAAAGGGGAGAGATGGGCCTTTAAAACGGTATACATATATCTATTATTCGCAAACATTGGCAAACTTCTGGTGGTCGCTCAAACGTGAAATTGACACACTTTCCGATAAACAACGCGCGTTGAGTGTGAAATGAACAATCATGGTTTGAATATCTCCGTTGTAAGCAAAGAAGAATAGCGAACAAGTAATTATTTTTGTATACTTCAAGTTATAAACAGTGGCACACAAAAATAGTGCGAACAATTAAGAATTTAATTGAAACTAAACATCAATTTATTTTTATTTTGTTTGCAATCAACGAACTCATATTTTAAACGTTTTTATAAAGGTAAAAACGTAATAATATGTTATAATTTAAAACACAGAAGCCTTTTTTAATTAAATTTAACATTATATTGTAGATTAGATCTGCAGTAATGTCGGATACTAACATCTCCTCAGGGAGGAATTTTTTTTTTTAATGATCAGTGCATAGATGAGTGCATTCATTGGAAAATGTATATATAGGAGCGCGTCCAATGAGATTTTCCTAAAACTTTTGATCATGATAATGGCTTGGAATTAGAAAATGAACAGTTTTTGTTTGAGAAATCTGTTTTAAATTAAGAACAAATTTTGTTGTAAAAAAAAAAGTCATCTTTGGAGTTGAATAACGTTAGGAAAACTGCACAAAAAATTAGAAGCAATTTTGTTTGCAATTAATTGAATCTAATTGCATTTCAAAAATTGCCAAAGATTTTCGAAAATAATTATTTTTAGAAATAATATTAAAGATTTAATTCACGTTTAGTGCAATTTATTCTCTTTTCATTATAACTACAAGGAAGAAAGATGTAAAAGATTCGTACGACAATCAAATTAAATTAAATGAATCTCAGTAAGTATATCATGGCATGGCAAAAAGGAAAATCTGAAAAATAAATTAACAAAATGCAATAAAAGTCTTTCAAGAAAATGAACACAAATTAAGCAGTTTTTTCCGCCATTTAATTTAAAGCAATCACTAAGATTGAATACAATTAAACATTCAATCGCATTGAAAAATTGCACTCAATATGAAATCAAGTGCAAAATCCAGAGCAAAATGAAAACTGCATGAAGTCTTATTTTTTCGGGAAAATCATTTCGCGAACAATAGCATAGACATCTATCGAATCTTAATTTTTTTTTATTTTTTGAAGCAAAAAAAGAAAAAAAACGAAGAAACGAAAAAATTCCTTCTTCATTCTAGAAGGCATAGTAAAACGGACGAAATGAAATTTAAATGTTCTTTTAAACCAAACAGTATGAGACCGTAGAGTATTCATTGCACGCTGAATATTTTTGATACGAAGGCTGTATAGCTTTATCAATATTTTTTTGCTGCTATAAAGTTGTTTATTGAATGGCTAACTTGAAATCGGAATAACAATAAGTTATCAAACTATAATCCTACATAGATAAGGTACGTTAGTCAGACGTATACCTTTCTTTATTTTGTTCTGTGTCTTTCTTATTTCCAGTATTCTCAATTTGAATTTTTAATAATCTATTGGAATTATTTGGTTAATGCTTTAAACGCAATAAACTCAACGCTGCAAGCACAACATTTTTGCGATTTTAGTCTAATACGGTGTTCAGATATGCACCTTTATTGCGTAAATCGCAATAAACGCCATTATTGAGCACAATATTTCATATAAAGTTTCAGTTAATACTTGGGCAATAAATACGCAAATTCTTATAACATTGGGTAAAACTTAAAATGCAACACTGTCATAAGGGTGTATAGTGAGCATATTACAATTAACCGAACACTTTCTGTTGATCTTTGACATCTCAAATGTCAACAACGACAATCAAACACTAATAAACTAATCAGCAACACTAATTTTCGCGACCAAAATAAAACAATGTTCTTGTTTACCAGCTGTCAAATGTGTTGAGAAAAACATTGTTTAATTGACATCACTAAATAATTACGATATTAAAGCAAATGTCAAATGTAATGTTAACATTGATGGTGACGTGTCACAATCATATGGGCAAGCTGTAATCCGTTTTCTTATATTATTATCCGTTATTCCTTTTAATACTTTTCTATAAATTACATATGTTAATATATCAGCTCTATTATTTTGCTGAATACTTTTATCAAATACACATTGAATTACTAAACTCGCGTTTTACTTCTAACAAAATGAATATTGAGTAAGCTGAATTGCGTATATTATTATGCATGAATACTTAAAATATTGTACTCAATTAACCGAATATTGACTCAATAAAAGTGCATATCTGAACATAGTATAAGGTAAGCTGCATGCGTAGTAATTATAAAACATAAAAGAGTTCACTAATTCTTTATTAATGTTAGATTTCATATATCGCGTTTTTAAAACCTCTTTTACAGACATGTTATTGTATTGAAGGCATTAATCGACACATTGCCAGCGTGAGTCCTCTCACTGTGAGCACTAATTCTCTCATTGCTGACAATAAAAATAGAAATTAGCCTGTAAGCAAAGCAATAGAATCATTGCTTGTTATCGAGTTCCCTTTAACATAATCACTTCCATATACACCCGTATATTCTATTTTTGAGAAATTGCTACGTTGCATTTATTGTGTTTATAGCTTAAGAACGAATTTATGTGTGCAATAATGTTATAATTTTTTAAAAATGTTAAATCTCATTTCTGAAAACGTGAACTTTTGTTGCCAGATGCGAATGTGTTGAAACAATTTTCCGAGCGGATTTTTCTTATTGTACTTACCTAGAGTTTGATATTTATGCTCGACTAGTATTGGTTTTTGCTTCATAAAACGTATTGTCTTGTCTCTTGGTTTCTAATGCCAATTTTTTTCTTTTAACTACGTTTGTGATATGACCTAGATGATTATTTAAACCGTTGTAAAATATCAATTAGAAAAAATTTGTTTAATTTTAATTTTTCGACGGCACATTTCAGATTTTCGAAAAAATTTCCACGCAAAATTATTTCTTTGTAGAAACCTCACCAAGTAACACAAAAATAATTAATTTTATAAAATTTTTCTCAATTCGTTCTATAGTATGCCCACATTTTATGTGAACAATGCTGTATTTTAGGTATATATTGTTACGAAAAGGGAAACGCTGTAACATCGTTTAACATTAAAATGATAAACAAAAGCTGCAAAAACAAAAACCATGAGAATGATAGAAAAGGGGATAGGCAAGTAAGCGAAAACGTAACAACAAAGAATACAGCCAAAATACACAAACAACAAATGAAGCGACGATGGAATTCTCGAGAAGGCGAAAACACGAACATTCTACTTAAATAATGTTCGTCAGACTGTTTACGTGGGCATATAAAAAAGAAAGACAAAGCAGGCAACGAGTAGTAAGAATTCTATTAGCAAGAATACTTGTGTGAAGACACGTTGCCTGTGTAGAGAACAATCGTGGTTTGAAGATCTCCGCTGTACAGATCTAACGAACTACTATTGTATTCGTCAAGTTATAAACAGCGGCACACAAAAATTGTGCGGACAATAAAGAATTTAATTGAAACTAAACATCAATTTAATTTTACTTTTTTTGCAATCAAAAAACTCATATTTTAAACGTTTTTAAAAAGGTAAAAACATAACAATATAAACTATAATATGTCATCTGCCACTATAAGTTTAACAATAATGTTATACTTCCAAATATTTTCTATATATATACTATATACATACTCTATATGGGTATGTACTTATATACATATGTAAATATTTTCACATAGCGACGCCTCCGTTCTATAACATTTTAAGTCGAAAAAGTATGTTTTGAGCTATGAGCTGTCAAAGTTTTCACGCGATATCTCGTAAACTACATAAGATATGCCATTGATTCTTTCACTGTTTTTAGTAAAATTTGAGTAGAATTTTTATAGTAGTTTCTGAATTTACAAATTTTAATTGGATCCTAGCTAAAAATGACATAGAATGTTTTAGCACGGAGAAAATATTGACGATTGGTCGTCTAAGTGTACTTAGCATGTTTTTGATAGGTCTATTTGCTTTCTTTTCCAAACTTAAACATACTATGTACACTTACACGCACAAATTCTTTTTTTAATTCGGGAAAGAACCTTTTAACTACACTTACAGACACTGTAAAAAGCACACTGAACATACCGAGTACACATAGAAAACACAACGTTAAGAAATGTCCCTTCCATAACATTCTAAGTCAACTTAGATTTCAAGACAATTTAAAAATTTCCAAGCAAAAGTATTCTAAGTGTACTTACTACATTTTAGAATGGAAAATTTTTACGACTATATGCGTACTCAAGTAGATTTTTCCCTATAACTTCGGAACGGATCGGCGCATCTTAACCAAATTTTGACAGTATTTAAGTTAGAGAACGTAGAATTTAAAAATGCAAGTACATTAAAAACGTTCTAAGTGTACTTAGAACGTTATGGAATGGAGGCGTCGATATTAAAAATATTTTCTACCGTATACCGTAGTGGAAGCAAAAACCTTTTCAGTTTTGTCCTAAAATTTGCGAGCATTTTAGTTTGTAATTTTGTGCAACTACCTTAACATAGAAAGCACGGATCATTTAATCCCACATAAAAATAGTCAATTTAGAAGCAGAAAACATAAACACAACAAACCTGAATGAATTGATGCCACAAAACTTAACTGACTGTTGCTAAGAAATATTTAATTTTGAAACAAGGAATGACAAGTAAGTATTTTAATGACTCATAAACATATTAGGTATGTATCTTTAAGAGGCTTGACAAAAATGTATACAGCTTTATAGTGCGGTTTATCTGTCATAAAAGTTGATGTTTTATAATACTTAGATTCAGGGATACTCAAACATTGAAAAAATTAAATATTTTCACTCAAATTAATGATAACACCCAAAAGCTCGTTACCTTAAAAAACTATCATAAACGAAAGTGAAATATATTTTATGTTAAACAAGCTTTAAATGGGTGACAATATAAACATAAAATATTTGCCTCCAGAAAAGGTTTCATTTGAAATTCGTTGTTCTAAAACCAAATCATAAATTGAATATTTCAATAATTTATTTGATTTTTATCACTAAAAGGAAAGTAAATAATTTAAATTAAAAAAATTGAATCGTGTTTGGTAATACAAAACTGTGAAAAGTGAATTTTTGTCACATTAAAGCAAGTTTTGCTCAGTGACTTTAAGCGCTAGTTTAACAAGCGACCCTTCATTTCGATGAAGCACATTTGTCTGCTAAAGACTGGCGTAATAAATATTGTTACGAAAATGGGAACCATCGTTTAATATTAAAACGATAAACATAAGCTACACAAACAAATCCAAAGAACTTGTTACAAGTAAACCAACAACATGAATATGAAAGAGAAGGGGATAGACACAAGTAAGCGAGAACGCAACAACAAAGAATGCAACCAAAATACGCAAACAACAATGAAACTACGAGAGTTATCGAGAAAGCGAAAACACGAACATTCCACTTCAAGAAAGTTCGTCAGACTGTTGACGTGGGCCTATAAAAAGGCAGGACAAAAAAGACGACGAGTCAGTAAGAATTCAGTCAGCCTTGTGTGAAGTGGCGTTGTGTGTGAAGAGAACAGACGAGGTTTGAAGATCTCCGTCGTAAAGACCTACCGAACAGTTGTTAGTGCTTACGCAAACTGAAATGTAAAGAAGAATACGGAACTTAACAAATTGTTGTTGTAGCATCAAATTGTAAACAGTGGCACATAAAATAGTTCGAACAATAAAGAATTGATCTAAAACTAAACACAAATTTATTTTTATTTTGTTTGCAATCAACGAACTCATAATATGTGTATGTATATATATTATGTTATATTATATTGTTACGTTTTTGCCTTTTTGAAAACATTTAAAATATTTAGTGTTAAATGATGGTACATCGTTTCCATTTTCGTAACAATATGTATACATATATACTATTATACATATGTATACTGAATATGTTTGACAGATATCTTCGCTAAACCAAAAAAATTTCAAGGCTCGTTCACAATAATTGCAGAGACATTGTACCTTGACGCTCACTTTATGTGCTCATTCATCATCAGTATACCCGGTATTCGTCACCGGTACACCCGGTATTTTTGGCGTTTAACTTATTAAATTTTTTTATTTTTATAATGCCGAAGACTTTTTGAATAATTTACAAAGAAATTTAAAAAAGTATTCCTGAAATTGAGGAAATAACATTATTTTTAATAAATAAAAATAAAAAAGTTATTTAGTAATCATGTGTTTAACGCGGTTTGTATGTAAATGCAAAATTATTTACTTAGCAGAAAACTAAGCGGTTTAATGACTTTCAAGAAATTTTACATGTTTCTGCTCTTTACTTTGAACTGTAAATCGATGCCTGGATCAAACATGTTGCATGTTGATATGGTATTACAAAATCGAACTGTGTACCGTAACGTATAATCAATATTTATTATCACAGACTGATATGACACATACCTCTGTATTCAGACAAATCATTAAAGTGTAGCAAATTTTTAAGCTGAGCCGAAATTTTCCATATTTATTTGGTTTACTTATTGGAACGTATTATCAATATTCATTATTACCATCTGACGTTACTCATACGCTAGCATTAGGATATAGGTATAAGATATACATATTTTAAATTTTAATGTCTGAATTCGGTTTTAGTTTTGCACTATGAGTATTGAACTCTATTGTTTAACTAATTTGTACCGAGATCATTAAAATGATTGTACCATGTATAAAATGTAGGTAAAAGCTATTAGTTTTCACATCTAATCAGATTATAAAACTAAAAAAGTTGTAAATTTGACTGCCAATGGACTCGCCTTGACACATCTTGAATATTTAGCTATATTGTACCGATAAAGCATCTACTTGGTATTCAATTTACGAGAGAGGTAAGTTTTGACAATTTTAGAATCTCATAGAAAATAAAAAATGAGCGGACTACAACATTACAATTACTCATTTTGAAAGTTTTTCTTAATTGTCTTCTTTTTGAGAAATTTAAGAATATTTTTTTTTTTTCCAAAATTTTTCTGACGTTATTAATATTATTTTTTTTTTCATTTCTTAGATTCGATTTGAATAAACAAATAAATTTACACTGTTCACGCTGGCCACCCTACTTTTAAGTTTAGATATAAGTTTAGTTTAAGTGTATAAACCAACCCTGTGTTAATATGAATTAATTGTGAATTATTAAGAATATAAATGAAAAGAGATTACTACTCGATCCACCCCCGAATCTAAATGTCCTTTTTGTGTACAATAAATAATATTTGATTATTTTGGAAACTAATACTATTTGTATTTTTATTTACCCCGAAATGTCGCTAAATATTTTATTTTATTATTTCCCCGCTCACCCGCACATACACATTTATGTGTAATAACAATTAAAGTACAAAAATTCTTATTGTGTAAATCAATTTCTAAAGGTGGCACACGGAATTGTGCGCATAATAAAGAATGGATTTTAAGTTAAACACAAAATTATTATTATTTTGTTTGCAATCAACGAACTCATATTTTAAACGTTTTTAAAAAGTTAAAAACGTAACAACACATTTGGATCAAATGAGATTTGAAAGTCGAAGCAGTTACGATTGCTAAGTTTTAAATAATTTTTTATATAATATTGCTTCTAAGGAATTGAATTTAAATTAACTTTGCTTAATGTTCTCTCTACATTAGTTGAATAATGTGATAAAACTAATATTTTTTAATAAATTTAGCCAAAGTTGGAAATTGAAAGCTACCATCTCTCATTTCCATTTCTGATTTTATTTTTGCCAAAAATCGAGAAGTGTTATATTATTTTTAGGAAAAAATTGTTTAAAGCTTAAACAGTCTATCCCAAGGCAGCAATAATATTGCATCATCTAAATCTATGGGTGCAGAAGTGCATGACGTTTTGAGCATGACAATAAAGTGTGATGTTCGCTGGAACCGACATATTTTTCAGTGCCTTAGCTTCTTAAGACAGTGCTAGAAGAGACTTCTCGACTGCGTACAGGAGAGGGCGAAGTTGCTCGTCAATGACGTTGAGGTATCGAACTCTATTGATTCATTGGAGCATCGTTGCAATGTGGCTTGTGTTTCATTGTTCTTTTGCTATTACAACGGATTTTGCTCGAGCGAAACAATAGAACTTGTTCCCGAGAATCATGTATTTCTACGTAACAATCGTCTTTCTCTGCGAGCACATACATACGTACATATGTGGTCGCTTGAACAGTGGACCGCACACTTCGTTACTGAGAAAATTCGTTCTTTAGTCAGACGATTCGTATGTGGATCTCCCTTCGTGCAAGGGTTGTAATTTTTTGGCTTTTAAGGGATGAAAAAAGCAATCGTCAAAGTAAGGCCAATATGACATTTTTGTAGCTGAAAATCGTCAAAATGACGATAAATTGTCAAATCTGGCAGCTATGTATATCAGTTCTGTTGGTTAAAATTGATTAAAAACTTTTTTCGCAAACAGATAAACATCCTTTAAATTTCCTTGTATTGTTCCTATTGATCTGTAACTGTATTACATTACACAATACATACACTCTCAGAAGAAATAATCTTTTTATACATGATTTGAAAGGAATTCAATTTATTAAAGTTCTTTTTTTTAACAGCGAAGGCTATATAGAAACGATTCTTCTCCTCACTCATTCACATTTTTCACTACAGTACAAAAAAAAATTAATTTCTTAAAACTTATTTTTTTCTAAACTGTACATACGTACGTATCGTTCAGTGAGCGGAATGTGTGTTTTTAAGTACGCCCGATTTAAGGTGTTCCCTTTAGTGATAAAATATGTTCAATCTCCTTCTTAAATTTTATTGTCTATTGTGTGAGAGAACTGCTGTTATTATTGTAAATTTTCTCCCTCTATTATATTAATTTACGATACATGAGATTTCTTAAATTTTACTGAGATATCATTGCTGGAATTAAAACGTCTTTAAATAAAAAGAAAAAAGATTTGGCCAAGTGGCAGTTGAAAATAAAAAAACTTCTTTTTGTGATTCGAAAAAAAGAATTTCTTAATCTTTTCGAATTATTGTAAAATCGCAATTATTTCAAAAAATTTGGAAGAGGCTTTTGAGAAACTGTTAAATTACACCGAAAAAGTAAAAAAATAAAACGTTGCCTAAACGATTTAAGGCTGAGTCGCATAGAATTCGTCCTACGGTATACTTCGATTTCTTCAACTGACAGAAAAGTTGAATTATAACTTATTCGCTTGGTTTAATTCGGTATTTCTGGCCAAATTTTAACTTTTGACTTGGGTTAAGTACTTTGACAGCTATCAACTATTTTGATTTGTTTTTGTGTGCAGACAAATTCAATACTGGTTGAAGTATTCATTCAATCTGATGCATTCTTACTTTGCTGTTAGTTGAAAATATCAAAGTATAACGTAAGACGGATTGTATGTGACCCGGCCTTTAAAGAGACTTTTCGGTTATCCAGTTTTTTACAATCAATTGAGTTTTGCAGACATTGAATGAAATCGTGTGATGTGAACTGGTTACCGAGATTGTGCGTCTGTTTGTCTTGTTTACTTATTTTCGTTTAGTTTATTTTTCATCGTCATAACAAGTTTTTGACATACAAAGATGGTCCACTAATTAAGCGTATCTGTACATACAGTGCAGTCAGGACTACAACCTAGCTCTTCACACCACTTATGTTGTGTGTGTTAATTTTATACATCAGTGGAGGAACCTACAGTTTAAAGTCGACTCTGAACGATAGTTTTTTGAGAAACGCGTTCAAGGCAAAATTATTTACTCTTTGAGATTTTGCCAGAAATTTGCTGAGTGGGGCTTGAACCGTCTAATAAGCCAACGCACTACGGAGGCTCAATTACTTACAAATTACAAAGTTAAAGTTAGTTAAAAGTTGACAACTGTGAAAGTAGGTCTAAAATGTATTTCTCATTCTAAGATTATTTGGTTTTCAAACTGTATGTTAAGGAGTCGGCTAGGCAGTAATCTTGACTGAAGGGTTGTAATGACCAATTACTTATGTATGTATGTATGTAGTCGCCATAGTCTAGTAGGTAGTGTGTTGGCTTATTAGACGAAAAGCCCGGATTCGTATCCCAGGTCAGGCATCAAAA
This sequence comes from Sarcophaga caerulescens, assembly GCA_927399465.1. Taxonomy (NCBI): domain Eukaryota; kingdom Metazoa; phylum Arthropoda; class Insecta; order Diptera; family Sarcophagidae; genus Sarcophaga; species Sarcophaga caerulescens. The sequence continues at coordinate 57,978,156 of OV656868.1, forward strand.
CGAATTATGAAAAAAAATATTTCTTCGGCGATTTCCTCTCAGCAGATTTCTGGCAAAAAATTTTAAAAGAGTAAATAAACCTGCCATGAAAAAGTTTCTAAAAAAATCTGTCGTTTGGAGTCGAGATTAAACTGTAGGTCCCTGACTGAAGGGTTGTAATGGCCAATTATGTATGTATGTATGTATATATGTACAATGAATAAAATAATTCCACATTTCTTTATTATTAGAACTTTCTATAGAGTATTAGTCACTCGAAATTAGTTATGAGCCACTGTATGCAACTGAAATTTTGCCGGTTGTAAAAATATATGAAACGACGTTACGTTGTGATCTGATTATAAATCATTAACAAATACTTCAAAGGAAGCAATTCATAACAATGAATGGATTGATTTCAGAATAAAATTGAATGTATTTTGTTTACCAAATTTTACGTACAAGTTTATAGAGTTTTTTAAATTTGCAATTTCATTTCATTCATTTCATTTTTATTTTCCTATAGCAGGTTGAAAGTTGTGCCATTTTCTAGGTTAACGATATCAGTGAATTTTAATTTATAAATGAATTTTTTTTTCTCTTGCACTAGTTCATTTCTTCATTAATGTAATTGGAAGGAAATTTAATAAGTATGATAAGTACCAAAACACTTCATTTCTTATTTCTTAGCTCTATTGCTTGCAGTTCGTTTAAATACATATACATATAAATGCATTTGTATAATTTAAGGCATTTCTTTTCAGAAAATATTAAACTTTTAAGATAATTAAAATTTTATACTGTTATGAAAATATTAACATAATGAAAATTATTATTCAGTTTGTTGTGAATTGTCGCTATTTTACATAGTAAAAGTTCTCTTCCTGTCTTAAATAAATGTTAACTTTCAATAACTGCATTAATGCTGACAAATTTTATCCCATGTTCTTATTGTATCAATTTTATGTCAGAAGCCATGTACCATACTTCTTAATGTATTTTGTATGTCATACTTGTTGGTCAATTACATTCAACTATATTCTGCGTTGGGGTTCCGCTCAGTTGCTCTCAATTGTATTTATTCTACATTACGAACGTAGTAACGTTTTTTTTTTATTAACGGAGCTTCTTTTTTCAGCGTAAAGAGTATTAAATATTAGTACAAGAAACAATAAACTTGTTCACAAGAAATTTCTTTCTTGTACAATTTATTTATTTATCGCAAATAAAAAGAACTACACAGGAGTAATACAGCAAAATTGTGTGTGCGTGTGTATATCGCCAGTGATCGCAGGAAGAAGTCAATGTATTCTGGAGAGAGATTTCAAGAACCGTTATTGCATTAAAACCTCCAACAAAAAAAGCAAATGGGTGAAAGAAGATATGCATTGTTACGAAAACGGAAATAGTGTTATATCGTTTAATATTAAAATGATAAACAAAAGCTACAAGAACAAAACCAACGGACTTGTTTACATGATCAACGAATAAACAAAATTATAGCAACAATATCAGTATAAAAAAGGGATAAACAAGTAAACAAACAGGCAACAACAACACTGCAAGGACAAGCGTAAACAAAATACACAAACAACAATAACGTTAACATCATGTTTACATTTATAGAGATTTCGTTGAGATGAAGTCATTCTCCTTCAAAAGCATTCATCAGACTGTTTACCCTGCGATAGAGAAGGCAAGGCAAAACTGGTAACGGGATCAGAAAGAATGAATGAAGAATGTGAAGACGCATTGCGTGTGAAGAGAATAATCGTGGTTTGAAGGTCTCCGTTGTAAAGATCTATCGAATAATTGTTGGTGTGTACGCGGAAGAGTGTAAAGAAGAATAAAAAAACAGCAAATTGTTGTTGTTTAAATCAAGTTGCGAACAGTGGCACACGAAATTGTTGTGAACCAACATCGTGCGATTTGACCCCCGTAGACTTTTACTTTTAGGTTTTTTTTAAGTCGGAAGTGTATGCGGACAAAGTCAACAAAAATCTTTAAATCGGTCAAATTTAGGCTGATTTATTCGCTAGAACCATGGAAATGTTCTCATTTCAGATGCGCTCTACCATGAGAACCTGTGGCGGACATTTGAACACTTTGTTTTATTGAAGTTGAACAATAGGAAACGTTTAAAACAAGAGCCTTATGAAACAAAAATGATTCGAAAAGGTTTTAAATATTAGGTCTTTAATTAAGCGCTTGCTATCTTTAAATTTTAGTAAACCAACGTATGTTTGCCATATTATCGGATTCCCTGTTGGTAGGTCCTCTATATGTAATGGCTACTAAAATAGATACTACTTTTAATAAATTAAAATTTTATTCGATACTAAATTAAGGATAAGATGAACAATAATAAAAGCTATCAACAATAATAAAACGAACGTTCAAAACAGGTATAATGGATATAATAACCACCGTATCCGCTTTTTAAAAAATTTTTTTCCCACCCTGTTAGGTATCTATGCATGTATAAAATATTGTTCATTAATTAAAATTTGTTTTGAGTCTACTTTTTAAGTCTCCTTAGGATTTGCATCTGAGTTAAGCTCCGGTCATCCGGGGATCCCATAATATGAGCATTATTCTAACGAAAACGATTACTTGACACTTGAGAGAAGACTTAGAAGATAGTTATTTTGTCAAAAATGGAACAAAAGACCTGAAACATCTGAAATTTTACAAAAATATTTATTAGTGACCAATTATCATTTAAGAAATGCCTGGAGAAGCTGAAGTTTGCCCTGAATTTTTTTCCGGTACTCCTCTTGGGCCATATCTACAAAGCATATCTGCCTTGCTTGCATTTCTTCAATCTATTTTTGTTCTTCCACCTAAGCAAGTTATTGATATGCTGTAACAAGCATAGCTGCCAGATAAATAAAGCATCAAATTGTCAAGTATAAGAAAAAAAATCGTCAAAGACGTTCATGGGAATCGTAAAAAAATCGTCACAAAATCTGCATGAAAATTCAGTGTGATGTTCGCTAGAACCGACACATTTTTCAGTGCCTTAGCTTCCTAAGAGAGTGCAAGAAATACTTCACTTCATCTGATCTTCATACTATTCACATCACTTATATCCGAAAGAGAATAGAATACAACTCTCATGTATAGGCCGGTGCCTCAACATCTATTTTGAGACTTCTCGACCGCGTAAAAGAGAGGGCGAAGTTGCTCGTCAATGACGTTAGGGTATCGAACTCCATTGATTCATTGGAGCATCGTTACAAGGTTATTTGTGTTTCACTGTTCCATCGCTATTATAACGGATTTTGCTCTAGCGAGAATCATGTATTCCTACGTAACACTCGCCTTTCTCGGCGAGCACATACTTATGTGGTCGATTGACCGGTGGATCGCACACTGCATTAAAGACAAAATTCGTTCTTTAGTCAGACTATGTGTATGTGGAACTCCACTTCCCGCAGAGGTTGTAATTTTTTGGATTTTAATGGATGAAAAAGACATAGGATACAGAAAAATCATCACTTAAATAGTAATAACTGCAATGTACATATAAAGCTTAAAGTGGCTTTTAATGTACTAAGTAGATAATATGATGTAAATTTTTAATTTCTAAAAATCTTCAAAATAAGGGCACAAGATAAGGAGCACAAAATCTTCAAAATGACGTTAAATCGTCAAATCTATGGTAACAAGTCCTAGGATAATGGAGTTGCCGTATATCGTTGTCGTTGCAAGTCGCCGTAGTCTAGTAGGTAGAGTGTGGGCTTAAGGCCACGGTTCAAACCCCAGGTCAGACTTTAAAACGAAATTGTGAAAAAAATATTTCTTCGGCGACTGCCTGTCAGCAGATTTCTGGCGAAAGCTCTGAGAGTAAATAAAATTTAAAGCTAGGTCGTAATCCTGTCTGAAGGGTTGTAATGACCAATTATGTATGTATGTATGTACGTCTATCGTTGTCCACCGTGTGTATTTGGTATATAGGTTGGGAATCTTGCTGATTATTGACTCCTACCTCTTTTAACACTAGTTTACCAGGAATATAACATCATATTTATTAGGAAATAAAAACTAATAGAAATACAGTGATTTGTGTAGCCGGACGTTACAAAATCGTTGTAACGGTAACGTAATTCTGTTAGACATTTAAGAACAGGAGAAATGTTTGGAGCTCAGAATTTGGCTCAATTTGGTATTGAACGCAGTTAAATTACCAAAAAAAATCAGTCTAAATTAATATCTTTCAAAATTTATTTATTTATTTATTTATTTATTTAATTTATAGATTTTCATTTCCTATACAACAAGATTTAATCTTATATTTAGAGTACAGGAACGCATAACGTTATAAACATTTTATAATTAATAATAATACAAAGTTAAGAAGGAAAACAATAAAATTATATAAAATACATTAATACAATGTTTGTAATTAGGCAAAAAATTCAAATAAAAAAGTTTTGAAATTATTAGCATTGCTATTAATTTGTTGACTTAATGGAAGATTGTTCCAAAGACGAGCAGCATGTACTTGAAAATGCCATTCGGACACGAGAGATCGATGTCGAGGTATAACGATGTTCCTGTGCCGAGATGATTGGAAAAAACGTATCTTGTTAAAAATATAATTGGGAGTTTGAGTGTTTATGACTTTATGCAAAAGAGTAAGAGTTCGTATTTTCAACAAATTTTCAAATGATACGCCATAAAGATTATTGGCAGCAGAGGACACATGATCAAATCTTTTTAATCTATACACATATCTAATAATGTTATTATATAAGACATTTGATTTTCCTCTGCTAACTGAGTCACAGTTCCCAAATAATTCGCACCCATATAGTAGAGAGGGAATCAGATATGTCTTAGCAAGCAAGATCCTTATACTCAGTGGAGTGAAATACTGTGTCGACCAGAGAGCTCGTAGCTTTACGTAAGACTGACCAACCAAAGAGTTAATATGATCAGTCCAAGTCAAGTTGCTGTTAAAAATTATCCCAAGATTTCTCGCTGAGTTAACAATCTCAATTTTCTCGCCACCTAATATAATGTCCTCGGTAACGAAGGGCATCAATCTTTTCCTACATATCAAAATGCATTTAGATTTGCCAGGGTTCAAACAGAGTCCGTTTGCGCCAGCCCAGAGATATACTTTTCCCAAGTCTTCGTTCAGATGTGAAACACCCAACTCAATATTACCAACTGGGCTGCTTAATGTAATCTGTACATCGTCTGCATATAGGTGGACTCTGCAGTTCGATAGCCGTCCTGGCAGATCATTTGCATAAATAGAGAATAATAGTGGTCCTAAAGTAGAGCCCTGAGGCAAGATCAGGTATCGTTCACAACTACCGATTGGGTACGATTCGTAAGATATGATGATACAAGTTTAGTTGACATGTTCGAAAATTTAAAAAAATGTTTCAGTTTCCTGATGAGTATATCATGATCAACTGTATCAAATGCCTTGGAATGATCCAGAAGCACTAAGAAATTAATATATCCATTATCCAATTCCTGGCGTATGTTTTCACTCACCTCCACAAGAGCCGTAACGCAACTATGACTTTGGCGAAAACCAGATTGATAATCGTTAAGCAAACTATGAGTATTCAAATAAGCAGTAATTTGCCCATATAAAAGCTTTTCCAAGACCTTTGAAAGGAAACATAATATTGCAATCGGTCTATATTCACCATTCGCCTTAGGCAAAGGCACAATTTTAGCATGCTTCCAATTACTTGGGTTATTATGATATTATGATCGAGTTAAATAGATGAGTAACATATGGGATAATTAGGGGCAAAAGTATTCGAACAAATTTTGGGTGTATGTCATCACTTCCCACTGCATTTAATCTTACTAGAGAGAATGTTAACATGACGTCATATTGCGTAACACAAGAAAAGGGGAAATAACCGTCTATTATCTCATTATCCACATTCGGAGTATCGGGAGATAAATCAAAGTAATCAGGATCTGCTGGAACCATCGGGATATTAGTGAACTTTCTGTTGAGCATATTTGTATCCACCTGGCAATCAATACTTCTGGTCACATTGCCCAACCCAATTTCACGAATGGTATTCCATGTTCGTCGAGAATCAATAGCACTACTAAAACGATTAGAACAATATTCCGTTTTAGCATTTTTTATTTTCCTACTGACATTTTTTCTAGCCATAGAATATATCAAATAGAGCTCAGAAGTTCTGAATCTCTTCCACCTGGCATACGCCATGTCCCTTTGATTTATGGCATCCCTGACAATATTAGAGAACCAGGGTTTTTGTTTGGCCTTTATATTTTTCCGTTTAAGAGGTACTGTCAATTCAAAAAGGTGTTTAACGCTGCGCTCCAAAAATGAAGACTGATCATCAACAGAAGGCATAAAATAGATGTCGCTCCACGGAATGAGTGACGAACATTAACAAAGGTGATTAGTATCAATTTGTCCAAAATCCCGATAATTGAAAATTTTTCCACCCCTTTCAAATTGAAAGTTGTAGTTTAAAAAGATTAAGTCGTGTTTCGAAAAACACGGAGCCGAAATTTGATCATACAAAATTATACCGTCAGTGTTCGACACGAAGAAGAGGTCAATCAGAGTGCTAGTTGAGGATGTAAAATGAGTTGGATATATTGTGTTAACTGGAAAAAGTCCAAGTTCTCCGGCAAGGTCACCTCTGCCAACAAATTCGAATTAAAATCACCAGTAATAACAATATCATTATATTCTGACGTGAGATTTTCGACTACAGCATAAAAAGCTGGAAAGAAGGATACCCCTGCTTCTATTCGGCCTATAAACACAACCCACCAATAGCTTTCTATCATGTGAAAAAACCTCAATGAAAATAAACTCAACACCCTGTTTATCTCCAGATGCGGAACTGCAACACAATTTACAGGAGATATTATTCCTCACAAATATGGCAACACCACCACCGTGTCTTTCCCTGTCAGATCTAAATACCTTATAGCCACAAGGACAAATAAGGCCATCGGGTATCGACGCCTCTAACCACGTTTCTGAAACACAAATAACATCAATTCCTGAGTTTTCGAAAACTAATTTAAATTCGTCAAGCTTATTATTCAGGCTCTGGGCATTAATATGAACCATTCTAAACCCATCCTTGCTCTTAGCCAAAATCCTGACGGTATTCATTGTCAAATCTTTGGATCTTCCACCTTCAACACTGTCATGGACCATAAAAAAACATATTAAGATGTACAATGCTAATAAAAAACAAGTGTTGTAAAAAGACTAAGAATAAATGTTACAAAAAGAACAAAAAATAAAATTAATTCTACGATATAAAAAATTATTGTAATAATGTATTAAAAGAATAATATTGAAAATTGTTATCAAAAAAAGTATGGAAATCATATTGTTATTAAAAAGTATAAAATAATAATAAATAGAATAATAGAATAATAGAAAGTATAGAAGAATAGTTAAGAAATTAGCAAATAGAAATATGACTAAATAAATCATTACAGGTTTAAAAACAAATAAGTATTTATTCAGAAGAGCGAAAGAACTGCTTCAGTTGCTCTGGAAAAATAATATTAATTGGATTCTCACTTTCGCTTTGCTTAACATAGACTAGACCTCGTAGAGTGTAAACTGTCTTCAAAAGCTTATCCTTTTCAAGCTTAAGCGTTGATTTAAAAATTCCATAGTTGTGCGGGGTGAGACTTTCATTGATCCGATAAACGTAACGGTGATTTAATGTTGCGACGATGTTTTGCGACATTTTTTAAAAAATAGTTTCTTTCATACGATGTATTAAATTTCATTACAATTGGCGGATCTTCAACGTTGCGTTGGTTTTTAGAGTTTTTAACTCGGAAAATAGATTTTATAGATGGTGGATTAATACATAGGGTGTTGCAAATATTACCAAAAATTTCATGTAAATTTTCATTAACATAAAAAGGAATACCAGTTATGCGCTCATCTGACGCTACCACAGAATTTTCTTGATTTAAGCATTTAATTTTTAGGCTTCAGACTTTAGTTTATTTATTTCCATGGTGTCTATTTCTAGTTTGTTTACTTTATCATTAAATTCTTTTACATCGCTTAAAATTTCGATTTTTTTTATTCTGCAATTTCTCTTCAATCTCAGTTAATAAACTCTTACTCTCTTACTATCTGCAATTAAAGTTTTTATGAGTTCGGTTAGCTCTCTTAAATATTCGTCTTGTTTTGTAAATTTGTCATCAAGCCAATTCCATAAACGACTTCTTGAAAAAGACTCACTAGGAGTAGAAAAAATCAAATCAGCTCTGATGCGTTCAGGCAAACCATTATCAGCTTCGTGTGTTGTTCTCTTATTTCTGCGAGTATCCATTATTATAAGTTATTGTTTGTATATATTTTTAAATTATTTTAAATTTTGTTTCTGTGTTTTGTTTTGTACTTTTATTTACTGTGTAAAAATTTTATTTTTGTAATCTATGATTTTTTAATTTCTGTTTTTCTATATTTACATTTGAGTAGGCTTATATTTTGTTTTGTAATTTATAGATTTTTTGTTTTCTGTTATTTTTCTTTAATATGTTTTGTGCAAATATTTATTTGTTTTTGTAATGTTTAATAAAACAGGCCGTTAATATTTTTCTAATGAGTTTTGATGTGAATAAATTTTGTTTTCGTAATTCTTCTGTTTTGTTGATTGTTTGAGTTAATATTATTTTCTGTATTTTCAGTATGTTCTGATTATTTTTAAAGATTATTAAAAGAATTGAATTATGCTATTGTTGTTTGTTTTCGTATATTATTGTATTGGTGTTTTATTGTAGAATATGTATCCTTTATTTTGTATATTTAAGATTTAATGTTTTGTTATTGTATGTTTTAGGCTCAAAAATTATTAAGTAACATATAATTCATCTTCAATTTGATTAATTTTTAATTTCACAACAAAACAAAACAAAAAAAAAAAAACGACAGCAAAGGCCAAAGCACGTCCGTTCACAACGAATACAAGTATAATAATTTAAAAGCAAAAATTTTTTAAAATTAAAAAATCTCCTCAGACAATATGGGACGCGTTAATGTCTTCAAGTGCACTCTACTAATTGCCAATGCATACGTAATTTTGGTGAAAACTGTGAAGCGACGACCTGTTTAAATATTTGGCTTCACCTTTCTTTTTTATTTCTCCCCATTTAAAATGTTCACAATTTTCTTTAAATATTTTTAATAACACTGTACACTTGTATTTAGTATTTGAAAAAAAAAATTATTTTTTGTTTTAAGAACTCCATAATAAATCAGACTTTCTTGCAATTGTTTTGATTTCGCTTCTTCGCCATAAGTTTGCAGACTTAAGTTCATGTATTGAAAAATAAATTTTTTTATGTCCGAAATAAAAAATCTTTTGTTTTACAAACAATCATATCTCGATTTTGCCGTTTTTTTAACTTTTCGTTTTAAAAACAATTTCCAAAGAGACTTTTGGGATTTATTGAATTGTAATAATGCAGCAGTAGTATTCAATTTATTTTTGAATAAAAATACTTTAACGTTCTAAGCTTAGAGTGGGAAAATAACGTGAACGGGATTTTATGATTTGACCCAAAAGTAAACAATAAAAAATATTAAAATACAGTATATTTTGGAGGAAAATTTAAAAGAATTTATTATTCTTTCCTTACTTTGTATCTCACTGTAATGCTGGTAAGAATAAATTTTGGAATTTTTAAAAGTGAAAAATAGATTTTAAATAAATATTTTTATTTACTCTACCTTTACATTTTCCTATTTTATTACGTTGTAAGATTTTTGAGTGTTTCGTTTATTTTGATTTATTTTCTAACAACACATCTTACGACTGTAGGTTTCAGTGTAGTAATAACATTTTGTTGTAGATTTTATCAGCTCGAATTCAATCAAGAGGCCAAAAGAATGTGCAAAGTAATAATGCTTCAATAGCACCATAAAAACAAAATTAAATAGAAAAACAAAATCCTTTAGTACCATTCACTTTAGTTGCTGACTGTAACTTTGCTTTACAACAGCTGTAATCGAAAATATGCCAAAAACGTTTGTTTTACTATATGATGTCATCAATGAACATTATTTTATCGAAAAGATTTTATACATCAACATCATTATGTTTTCAAAGAGATAACAATTCCATAAAAAAATATAAATACAGTCAACCCTCCTATAACGCGGTACTCTCAGAACGCGGTTTCCATCTAACGCGCAGCTGAAATTGCGACAGCCCTCCTATAACGCGGTACTCTCAGAACGCGGTTCCCATATAACGCGGTTTTCGTTCAACAACATCCCATAAGTTTCTTCCACACAGCCTATGAATGACTCTAGATACTAGATATTGTAAGAGGATTTAATATCAGTTTTATTTTCGACGCAAAAGCACAGCCGAGATATATAAACAACATGTTTATATAAACATGCCACTTTATTTCATAGCCATCAACGACATCGGTTTCAGTCATCTCACAGCTCTTTCACAGTACATACGATTTGTTGGTGACCAAGTCTTTCAAAAAATTTGTCTGCAACTCATATCTGTCAATGAGGATGATTGTTGAAAAATTTCATAGTTTTACAAAAGTCTTTCTTAATTGTGTTGGAAAATAGTCTTTTTATTTAGTTTTTGTTTAATTTTTTATCAATCCTTATATGAACTCTTTAATTCAATAAAAATAATTTATAATTTATCTTTTCTTGGTCTCCATATAACGCGATACAAATGATGTGATTTGTACTAATTTCGAGTTTCTTATAGCGCGGTTTCCATATAACGCGGTAGGCACTCACCGCGTTATAGGAGGGTTGACTGTACAACGTTGTATGTCTGATTGAAAGAAAAAACTATTGGCAAAGGGAGATTAAATCCATTCGCATTAGCAAAACAAAAACGTATTTATGGCAACCTGATGATACAAGTAAAAAATGATAATCTACCAACAACAACATGTTCAGCAATGAATGGTCGAAGAACAAACCACTGAACAAACCCAGTAACATACAAACAAACAAACAAACAAAAATGCTACACATACATTTTAACAACTGTAATAACTATGAGTAAAACTATTCCGATCTACATCAATATAGTCTTCTATAAACCGCAATGAATGCCCGGCTTAAAAATGCAGATTTTCCCTTGAAAGCAGATGAAAGGACTGGTTAAGCGGTTTTTTTCACTAAATTCCAGCTTGCTATACAAGGATGAAAATGTTAAAAAATAACTCAACGTATGACATACCCAACATAGTAAGAAACTAACATACAACCTACATACATATATTGTGGTGAAAAAAAACTTGGTATAAAACTCCAACGTACATATTTTTTTCTTTATTATTATTTGTATTTTATTCCATATAATAAGTTTTTTTTTTTAATTTCCACTTTAAAATGTCAAAGAGTTCTTGGGTAAAATTAAATCAATTCGTAGTCTTTTTTGGAAGAACGGAAAACTTCAAGATACAATTGTCTCCATAGGGAACATTTATTGTGAACAGGATTTAATTTCTTTTTGTGTAGACAATGACATCTGAGAAACATATTCTGTATATGTCTAATTAGCAATTGGATTCAGTAATATTCAATGAGATTCACTAATAACAATGAGAAATGAACTTGATTTTTGGAAGAATATTTGACAAGTTAAATACGCAGTCTTTAGGGATTTGGCGCTGTACTTTTTTTCCATACATATTGTTAGGTTACACTTGAAAATATTAGGTTACACATTAAAATATTACTAACAATTTTCCTCTGGGTTATACACATGCTTCTCATACTTAACTACTGTCACATTTTTATCATGTTCTCTTCGTGCCGACGTCTGATTATGAGATTTAAGACAAAACGCAAGGATTTTAAAGCTCCTAAAAAGTGGTCTTGCGCATCAGAGTATAAGAACGTGTACACAGTTTAAAATTTGATTTGATTATAAATTATTGATCTGATTTGTACTTTTTAGGGCCATTATTACAGGAGGATTTTAACGGGCAGATAAATTGTTTTTTCATTATTATAAATGGACAATAAAGTATAAGTGAGCGTTAAGCTAAAGGGAGGATCATCTTACCGGTAACTTTTAAAGTTAAGTTTATGTTTGAACTTGCCATATTATATATTATTTTCGATACGGCAACTTCAAATATAAACAAAATGAGCATATACAACAAAAAACAAAGCCTGTCTTTGCCACTGCGTTTATAAAAAGAATTGTTTAATTGAGCAGTGCTATCGACATTGCTTCGGCACTGCCATATTTTTAAAAAATTTAACTTTATTTTATCAGTAAGTTGTAATAACGAAAATAAGTTAAAGGTAACTTTACAGTTCCCTTTAGCTAAAGGTACCTTAAACTAAACTGAAGTTTAACGGCAAGTTGTTATAATAGCCCTTAGTGTTTTAAATTCATCACCAAAAGGCTACAAACTGATATTGCGCGAATTCATTAATGCGGATTTAAATTTTAATTAAATTTTAAATTAAAAATTAAGTTTCTGTTTTAATTATGCTTTAATTTTTTCTTTATGAAATCTTCTATGAAATTATATTCAGACTAGAAAGCAAAATTGACCTTTCCATTCCATTTGTATTTCCATGCAGCAGGGTTTAAAACTTCTTCTTTGCACACAAGGGATACAACTAAAATCGCAATGTAGACAAAAAATTTTCTTCCTGAATTTGATTTTTCTTACCTTTGCAAGAATATTTATTTGATAACAGATAAATAAATTATTCTGCCAGTATTTACCTGCTACACTGTATTGTAATTTTCATTAGTTTTCTATTCCTTTACAGTTGATATTGTTTCACAGTAGTATTCTAAAGGGTGTTGCTATAGATAAACTACAATTTCATTTAACTTGTCCATTGAGCCAACGAAAATAATTATACTTTCTTCCATATCTTTTCTTTTTGTCTTCATTGCGTTTTCAATTTCAATCGTATTTGTTGCCGTCAGCTGTAATCTGCTCTTTTTAAAAACGGATTTACTTAACCTCCTGTGTATACAGTTGGTTCACAACTATCGTCATTAAATGCTAGACTCATGGAAACAGTTTGTTTTTTGAGGGAGGAGAGGTAGTGAAGGCGGTCGGAAATAGAAAGAAATTAAGGCCAGGGAAAATCTGTGCGGTTTTCAAATTAATGCATTTACTTTCCATGCTCATCTGCAAACGGCAGCACTTCATTAAAATGCTTACAGAATCTGATTAAACTTCTGTAATCTGTTGTAATATGATATATATGTATATATAGATATGTATGTGCTCTTAATTAAGAACATTAGCTGATTCGCAGTATGCTATGTATTTCTATGCTGATTGGGTAGGGACAGTACTGTAGTTGTCGCTTAGCTTTGAATGCTAAAATTTTGCATTAATTATAGTTCTTGATTGCAATTAGTTATTAATTATAGTGACCTTTTTTCAATTTGTAAATGTAATCGTTTCTCTTTTTATCATTAACACACTCAATTATCAATTAAGTTTGGTTTCTGTAAAATTCGGTTCTAATTCTATTTCGTTCAATTTGAATTTATTTTTTTATTTTTAAGAATTGATACATATTTAAAACCTAAAACAGCATAAAGTGAGTATTATATACCATGAGAATTACATTTTAATCAACAAATAACACTGCGTTCCGCAGGATGGCGTTAGTCGTTGTGCCATTAATCCAAGCGCAAACCTAAGCCGTAGATAGAGCACTTTTTAAAGTGTTCATCGAAAGTTCTTCAAATCACGATTATATCCTCAAGCTAGCTAGCTCATATTCCATACATATACATACATAATTGGTCACTACAACCCTTGAGTCAGGCTTATGACCTACATTTTCTCATCATTTATGTTGTGTGTGTTAATTTTATACATGACAGTTTAAAGTCCACTCCGAACTACATATTTTTTGAGAAACTTTTAATGGCATTTTGTATTTATTTACTCTCAAATTTTTGTTAGAAATCTGCTGAGCGGAAGTCACCAAAGAAATATTTTTTTTATATTTCGTTGGAGATGTCTGACCTGGAGTTTGAGCCCTGGTCTCACGTCTAATAAGCCAACACTCTATCTACAAGGCACGTAGTTCCATCCCCTTGAAGCCATATGTCGTTAGTGTTCAGACCATCCCATTCAGATCAAAATAAGTTGATAGTCTTACTTACTTACTTAATTGGCCATTAACAACCCGATTAACGGATTTCAGCTCTGCTTCTTGCGCGCCTACACCAGTTGGTCACACCAATCGATGATAGGACTTCCTCCAATTGGTCCTTCCAACGCAAACAAGGTCGTCCTCTTCGCTGACTTCCGCAGATTCCCGCATCAAATACCCGTCTCTCCGGAGCATCCACCTCCATTCGAACGACATGGCCGAGACATCGCAGCCGCTGGATATTAATACGCTGCACAACGTCTATGCCGTTGAGGAGCTCATACAGCTCACTCTTGGATCGGATGCGGAAATCATCGCCAACTCGCACTGCACGCAAGATCTTACGTAGGATTTTCTCTCGAATACTCTTAATTCTGCCGCATCACTGCTTAATAGGGTCTATGCCTAGTTGATAATCATCGACTTATAATGTCGCCGTTGACTGTGATGGCCTAGCCGATGTCTTTCTTAAATAAATCCCAAATTCCACACCAAACGGTGACCTTATCGTAATGCACATTAGACGCTCTTGGATCTCTTGTGGCTTGGTAACGTGCCAATTCAACCATTTTGGTTGTTTAAGGAAGTATTCATTCAGAAATCTACCTCATCTGTGCACATGGTTTTTCGATAAAAAATAAGCTCAACTTCCAACTGCTCCAGAGTACATTCAGCGAACACATGTCGTTGATTATTTACCTTTAATTGAATTTTGTACTGATGAAGATCAATGCGAATAGTCTTCTCGATGATGATCGATGACGATCTTAATAATCACGCCAACATGACTTAATGCGTCATGCAATTATTAGATTGGAATGCGTGAGACTGTCTAAAATGTATTTCTTTTAGCGGGAATATAAATTTTAAGACCATTAATGTTCAATCATCATACTTTGAATAAATGTTCCTACGCTCCATGTGCCTGTAAGTGTTATTTTAGATCAGGTGATTATAAACGTCCTCCATATTGCCAGGGATTGAAGCCAATATATTTGATGCTAATGCATGCCATTTTTCTAGATATTTCGTATCGGTTGAATTCTGAAACGTAATCTTTTTCTTGGTTTCAATTACTATTTAAAGTTTGTTTGCCGCCTAATTGTACATCTACAACGCATTAGTAATACTATGCCATAGTGAACGAACTTTAAAACGAACTTTATTGAGCTTCTTCGGTGATGTTAAATTTTCATTTAATTTGGTTTTCATTCTCTTTAATTGTTGCAGCTACTTTTGCCTCGGTAGTTGTACGTCAATCGATGTTTTTTAAGAATTGTCTTTCACTTGTCACATTTAGACTTAACAAACGCTACACTTAAACTCTGTGATCCTTTTGCCGCTTATAGCAAAAAAATTTCCGACCTTTTTTTGCTGCTTTTAATTTTGTTGTCGCTGAAACTGATTGCAATGCTTTTGGACAAACGTACGTTAATCAACATTTTGCAAAATAAAAGGAAAGTATGAAAATAACAACAAGAACAAAAACAATAATGGGCAGTGCAATTACAAAGCAACAATTAAGAAAAGGAAAATAAAACGTAAAATGAAAACACGAAAGTAGAACAACTCAGCTTGCAAATGTACAGTGTTACCATCTATATATTTTAGCAAACGCCTCTTATGGAGATTTTAATTGATCTATATAAAGGGTGTCGGAGAAAGAATGCTGTAAAGAATACATGCTCCGATTAAGTGTGGAATAAAAAATCCTTCAAAAGGTCACAGAGACTGTGAAGACAAATTTTTTTTTCTGGAAATCGTGCGACAATAAGTCAATTTGTGAATTCGGTGTATGTCGGGTGGCGCTGTCTTGCTGAAACCACACATCGTCCAGTTGAGGTCACTACAATTTCGAGTCGAGAGTTTGACGTCGCCTGACCAATCCGCACCATACAAGTGGTTGTTGATATTGTAACAGTTCTGCTGTTGTGTAAGAAAATTATGTTTATGTGCTTGATGCCAATGAGATTCTGGTGGAGATGGTATGGATAAGAGATGGAGTTATGAGTTGTGAGTTGAGTATGTTGGTAGTCGTCGCTACGTAATCGGTAGTCCGAAAAATTCCGCTGCTAGTGTTGGGTTCAGCGACAAATCTATAGGTTGAAGGGTTGTTGGATTTGCGGGGCAAACCGAAGAGGTGCACCGTGTCATGTGGTGTTTGATTGCATGAGTGGCAGCGATCCAAGGTCCCCGAAATAATCCTTGCCCTGTAGCTGTTCAGGATGTTCGACCATCCTAATCTTAGCTGTTCAGGATGTTCGACCATCCTAATCTTAGCTGGGCCAGTAACCCTTGGTAGCTGCCTTTCATTATCCGAGATTGGTGGTGGATGCTGATTGATAACCCTGTTGTGGCTAAGTTCGTCCATTGCTGTCGTCACTGTCGTTTAGTTTCCCTTACTGACTGTAGGACCTATATTGTAGGTATAAGGTGTATGATGTCCGTGTTGAAGGTTCTGAAGTCGTGCCTAATACGGCGAGGAATTGGGTCGTCAATGGTCTATATGGTGGTTGGGATGTGAGGGTGAATAGCAAGCTATGAGGTATTGTTTAGTCAGTAGCTCGTTGTGTTTCTTCGTTAACAATATTTTGGACTCCTCATGAAGGTGGTCTTTACTTGACATCTTTACACATCCTGTGGCTATGCGCAAGGCGTTATTCTGCATCGTCTGTAGTACCCGCCATTGTATATCGCTCAAAAATGAAGTTCAGATTGAAGAAGCATAATTGAGCCTTGTAGGTGGTGAAGATAGTTTCTTTGTCCATTTCCCTTGTAGTTCCTGATAGCGCCTTCAGAACCCTGTTCCTCATTTTCACTTTGGTGTTGATGTTGGTCGCATGTGACGCGAACTGTAGTAGATTGTAGAAAGTAACCCCAGGGATCCACGTGGTTAAGAGAGAAACAGATGATTTGGGAGCAGATAGTCGCAGGTTCCTATTTCGGAAGAATTCCACCATGGTCGCTAGATAGTTAGTTATCCTAGCACTAATGTCCGCCCGATGCAATTACAGTACATTCGTCTGCGTCTGACACCATTGAGACATTTGAGGGCGTGTCCGGAAGTGATGTGATGTACATATTGAATAATATAGGCGAAAGAACTCCACCCTGTGGTACACCCATCTTTATCTTCCTGTGAGAAGATTTCTGTCCCCTAAACTCGACGAATGCCTGCCTACCTCCAAGATAGTTGGAGGTCCATCGTTTCAGGGCCTTGGGCAAAGTTGAGTTTAGGATGTCTCTCAGGAGTATGGAGTGATCCACCGTATCAAAAGCCTTGGAGAGGTCAGGGGTCGCCACAACAGTTCGTTGGCACGGTTGTTGTTGGTTAAGTCCATTTGTAATACTTGATGTAATTTCAGTGAGGGCTGTGGTGGTGCTACGACTTTCCCTAAAGCCATGTTGGTGATCTGATAGTGAGAAGTGTCGTTTAAAGGCAGAGAGCAGAAAGGTTTCCAGGATCTGGTGATAATAAGGAAATTGGACGATAAGGGTCTCCTTTGGTCGCTGGTTTACTGGGTTTTAGGATCGAGATGATGCTCGCAACTTCCTAGATGTCTAGTATCACTAGACTGCGAATCGACAGATTTATCAAACTGGAAAGGAATTGAGGTTCCTATCTCTATCTCTATCTCCTAGTTTTTTTTGCATTAGCATTGATAGACCGTCAGGTACCAAGGCCTTTGATGGTTAGGAGTTGGCAATGGTGTTAGCAACCGCGGCCCGTTTATAAGATTAAACAGTTTGTCACCAATTTAATCACAGTAAATTATTACTGATTTTAAAAACTAATTTTTATTAAAATCCACAATTAGTTGCAAGATTTGGAAATAAATCTTTAAATATCGAAAATTTGTCTTTCGTAAATTAGCGGCAACATTGGTTACCCCAAGCCGAATTGTGTGAGTATTTGCAACAATTAAATGGAAATAAAGTTCGAATACAATAAAGGCGATGGCGAGAGACTCTGATTCAATCCAACATGCGGAAGTAGTAATTAACTGTTGTGAAAGAACGACAGCAACATAATTGTGTTACTGAGTCAACAGAAAACAAGAAAACGAAAGCAAAATTCAAACAACACAGCATTTTGTACGTTCGTATATAAGAGTACACATTTGTGCACTACAAATGACAAACACGTAACAATTCGCTTCAGCATGGAGGGCTAGTTCCATACTAGTATGCGCAACAGTCATTCAAGAGTAAATGTGATTACGATTTCGTACATTTAACTAGTTTTTCTCACACGTTACTTACTGACTGTGTTATAATGGCTACCATGTCCATTTATGTGATGTTTCTCTCCTTTTAATATTTTTGAAATCATTTGATTTAGTTTGTGTGGATTCTTAAGTATTTTAGACCAAACTACTACAACATGTAATATCTTACAATGATTAATTTAAAACCATAAAAACATAAATAACAGATGGAAAAAAAGTTAAAAAAAAACAGTATTACACAGCAAGAAAAAAATAACTCGTCACTGAGATTATTTGTGGATATGGCTTACTAAAACGGGCTAAAGTGTGATAATTCCAAAAAAAATTGTTTAAACTTTTTAACTATATTATTCCAATAGTATTTCAAATCAATGGTATTTCAAATCAACTTATTTATGAATCATTTTACCGGAAAAAATTATTAGATTATTATTATTGGCAGTTTCGCTGATGTGCTCGGTCTTCTCCACCAGGATTACTGCAGAAGCTGCCATGATGTGTAGGAAACGAAATCGGCATAGCACCTTTTATGCGAGTGCCCTATACTTCAGAGCAGACGTCATCGGTTTTTGAGAGACAGAACATTTGAAGATCTGGCATAGTGGCGAACGTGTACAGGCCGCTTTCAGCAACAGCTCGGAGTTGTTCAAACGGATCATAACAAGAGGGCTTACCTTTGACTGGGTAACACAAGTGGCCATATGGGAAACGGAGTGAACTTGCCTGTGAACGGCAAGCTATCTACTAACCTAACCTAACATCGCCTAAGCCGGATTAGTCAGATAAGTGTCGTGCCAATATCTGATGAAACGGCACTAAACAATAACCAATAACCGGCAAAAACAATACCGAAAGATATAACGACGGAGGAAATATGGATTTGAATACACAAAGGGCAGTCACGATGGGAGAACGGTTTAAGGGTAGGATAAATATTTCGGCTTATCTCTAATATAATGCTTTGGTTGCTAGCTGAACTTTTACTAACTGGACATGAGTGCTTCACAAAGTACCCACTCAGATTTGGTAATGATACCTCCCCTATATGCCCCAACTGTGTAAATAAGGACGAAGATGCTGCCATTTTGAAGAGGATGAGTACAGTGAAAGGCAAACTGTCAAGAATGTCTCCAAAAAGAAAGGGATGATAAAAAGACACTTTCGTTCTGATCGATTTACTGCACGCAATTTTAATTTTGACCTTTTCTATTTTGCATAATAATTTAGAAATTTCAAGATATTTAAATTTTATAATTTATTAAATACAATACTTTTTTTAATCTCAAACAAACGTATGGCTTTAAAATAATGATTCACAATTCAGATTAAATTCATTTTATAAAATGACAAAGATCTTTATTCTTTAGAATTATTCAACCAATGAATTAAGAGAAAAATTTATAAATACAAAAGGCCTAAAAACAGGCCTAACAAAAGCTTAATCCTGGGACCATAGCACCCTCTATTGTTAATTTTATATCATCCAATCAATCCTATTTATGTCGTCAGTGATGGAAAGTAGAACTATCAGACATAAATATGTCGGCTGACTCGCAGTACTGCAATCAAAAAATATTCTCTTCTAAAAGAAAACAAATATTTTGTATTAGTTTAAGCAACATATGGGATTTCACCAAAATTTTGTCAGTTTGCCGCCATTCGAATTCTGATCCGCCAGACAAAAAAAGGTTATCATTAGAAAAACATATTCAGAAATAAGTATCATGGACAAAGGTTGTGTAGTAAATTCTTGAGACTTATTGTTTCTCGACGAAATCGTAACTAGAACTTCTGACAAACTAGATCTTCCGCACTGATGACCATAGGACAAACTAGGTCAACAGGTGGATTATTGAACGAGCTAAACCCATTACTTTTAGGGGATGATTTTTTCTGCAAAGTTCCTTCCTTGGAAGAGGCGGACTAAATGTATTGAGCCGTACACTCATCCGTTCACCTTAAATAGTCGTGGCTCAGTCATCCTTAAAAAAATACACCATTTTCGACAGTTTCACCTCTGTTGGATTTCCTCGGGATACCATGATACTTTTGGCTAAATTTGCTTAAAATTAATGTTGGATGAATTTCAAGATTCCCAATAGCCCTTGTAACATTTATCGCAGTTTTTGTTTATTTAATCTTTTAATTGTTTGATTTCTCAGGCCCAATGCTTTTTTAAGTATTAATTATTCTAAGAAATCAAAAATTGATTTTCTTTCCGTTAGAGTGATAACCCTCTTTAAAAGATTAGTGTGTTGTATTAGAATTTTTGAGATAATTAGAAATATGCTTTGTGGACGTTTGGGGACTGCTCTGAGGTTATTTGGTCAGATGGATTGGTGGTGTAGAAATGGTGTAAGGGAAGTGCCAGATCAAGTTTAAAGTTTGGCTTAAAATCCGTAATGATATGAGGTTTCATGAAAGCTAAGTTGGAATTGTCAAAGGAATAGTTTGTATGAAAACATTATTATGAAAATATTGATTAGGACAACATTTGAAGTGCCATAATTTAAGCTACATATATCATTACAGAATAATGTAATCCATTATCCAAATACCATTACAATAGCTAATAACCCATGTTCGCTTATTTTTCGATAACAGAGCATAATATAATAAACATGTTGAATTGTAGTTGTAAATATAAGTGCAATAAATAAATATACCAAATATCAGAACGACTTAGACTATGGTTTTGTTATGGTACTTATTTTTGTTAACAATAGCTAAACACTAAAACAGTTGCTTGAGTGACTATAAATTAATTAAATGCCAATGCAATTTTTATTATAATTTTTGTTTTATTATATGATCAAAGTTTTTATACTCTGGTCTGTTTGAGTCTACTTAAATAACTAAACTTAAAAGTCTAACTTATAAAATAAAGTAGCCAACGACTACTGCAAAAACATGATGACACTGCACCTCGTGTCTATATCAACATACTCAAAAATGCTCTACATTCACAACCACATCGGTTGTAACAGACGCAGAGTCAGCAGAACACCCCTGAGCATTTAGTCGGAAACAAATGACGAAATTCAAATCTTTTATAAAAAACATTCCCTAAAATTAACCCACCAAGAGCTGAACACAACATTTAGGGATCAACATCGATCACGTTAACTTATATACATATACACACCCCAAAAATATGTATACCCTATGTCTAACTTATTCCCTCATACTTCGCAACAAATCTTAACATTTCAAAGATGTTTAAAAAATTAGATTTTTAAAACTTGTTTGTCAAGGTCTAGATCTGGACCAATGTTTGATATTTGGTTTGTACTTGAAAGCACTCATCCTCAAAACTTAATTGCCTTAAATTTACAGAGATTTCGAAGAAATATTTTTTTTCATATTTCGTTTTGATGACTAACCTGGGATACGAACCCGGGCTTTACGTCTAATAAGCCAACACACTACCTACTAGACTGCGGCGACTTCATTGAGCATCATCTATATATATAAAAATGAATGTGTGTTTATTTGTTTGTGGGTTTGTTTGTGGGTTTGTTTGTTTGAAGTCTATAGACGGCTAAATG
This sequence comes from Sarcophaga caerulescens, assembly GCA_927399465.1. NCBI lineage: Eukaryota > Metazoa > Arthropoda > Insecta > Diptera > Sarcophagidae > Sarcophaga > Sarcophaga caerulescens. The sequence continues at coordinate 58,000,058 of OV656868.1, forward strand.
GCTGGACCGATTTTCTTGAAATTTTAGCAGTACCTTCCTGTATGTCTGGAAGGAACTATAGGCTACATTTTATTTTAAAATTTCAAGTAGACGAGGTGCCACGCTCACATACCCAATAAGTATTTAATGTCGCATATCTCATAAACTGCAACAGCTAGAGTCCTCAAATTTTGTATGGGCGACTTTGACGTATATATGAACAAAATGGGAGAGTTGGCTATTGTGGGCGTATCACCTCCCATATAAAAAATATTAAATTAGTTTATCTAAGAATATATAACAGTTAGACTCTTAAAATTTTGTCGAACCCACTTTAGTATCAATATGAATATTTTAGACAAAAATGGACTGACTAGCAATAGGGGGCGTGGCACCTCCCATATGAATATATCTATATATATATATAACTAGAATAAGAAATAATTATTATGAAACATTGTAAATATCAGTAACAAAATAAATATTTAAATATCCAGACTTCTTATTTTATTACGTTGAGGTTATTGACTAAAAATAATAAAAATATACATAAGAAAAAATGTATATCAATATATTTTGAATAGTTCATATCGATAGGAGTAGCGAAGCACACCGGATTTTAGCTAGTACATATATAAAATAGAATTTTATAGTGAAACTTACCGTTATTTTTGTTGATTTGCATTACGCGTTATTTCTGTTAATCAAACCGACTTTTTACAAAGTAAAATTTTTACAAAACGAAATTGATTTGAAAATGGGTACTAAAATATTACGAAGAAGGAAAATCATTGCTTGAGATTGGTTCTATAGTTGAGAAAAGTGAAAAAAATAATCTGGCGGAAAGTGTTGATAAAATATCTGAAAACATTTCAGAATGCTCGGGTAAAAATTTCAGTGCAAACACAATACGTACTACACGGGCGGAGATTCGGTCATGGTATAGGGATGTATGGCAGCCAGCGGAGTAGGAAATTTGGTATTCATAGAGAATGCTATGAATAAAACAGGTTACCTCACCACTTTAAATGATAATTTGGCACAGAGCGTCGAAAAGTTAAGATTGGATCAAACTAGGGTCTTTCAGCAAAACAATGATCCCATACTGCCAAAATAGTAAATGAATGGCTGTTTAACCATACTCCCAAACAGTTAGATCATCGACCGAAATCACTTGACCTCAGCTATTGAACATTTGTCGGAATATCTGGACCGGCAAATCAGAAAAATTACAATTACCAACAAAGACTCCCTCAAAGCAGTGATAATGTAGGAATGGCAAAAAATCTCACCGGAAGTAACCCGCAAATTAGTTTATTCGATGCCCAGAAGACTTCAAGCAGGGGCAAGCAAACAAAATACTACAATCTTATGAATCATTTTGTTATTTTTAAATCCTTAAATCTTGTACAATTTCTTTTGACGCTTGAAATATGACGCTTTAGACCATATGTGCGTTTTAACTCAAACTTCAGTGTACATATTGATGGCAAAGAAATCGAAGAAGTATCCTCAATTAATTATTTGGGACTACATTTACAATCTAATCTTGCGTGGGATCAACATATAAAACACCTTAAGCCGAAAATTTCACCTGCTATTGGATTACTATATAAATTTAAATACAAATTTGATCAGCCCACAAAGTTGAAGTCAGTTCTCTACAACGACTACAGAATAGAGCATTAAAGGCTGTTGCAAACCTGCCAATGCGACATTCAACAAGATCTTTGTATACTGAACATTTTTCATCAATTCTACCAATATGTGGTACTAACAAGATACAAATCCTTTTGTATGTATACAAATGCATCCACAATATAGGCCACCATACAATACGTTTTGCTCAAGGTCAAAATCCCTATAATACTCGAAATAGTCTACAATTGAGAGTAGCCTTTTGCCGTACAGAGACAACTAAACAACGAATTGAGTACTACGGCAGTAAAGAGTTTAACAACTTACCGCAATTTATAAAATCCTGTTCTACACTTTCGAATTTTAAAAGATTATTAAAAGAATTTTTGAAATCTAATATCGAAAATATGATATAAACTACAGCTTCTGTTATAAATTTTTTATTTTCAAGTAAATGATTATATGTCTTTATTTTTCACTTTATTCTCAATATAATTTATTTATTTATATATATCTAAATATATATTATTTTTTTTTTATTATTATTATTAACTTTATTAAGCTATCTTTTGATTACTATGTGTTTATTAATTTGAATTAAATGTTGCCAACTAGCCTCTCCAATGCCTACTGGCGCTGAGGCATTATTCGATCTTGTATACATTTTTAATTGGATTAAATGAAATAAAAAAAATAAAAAAAAATAAAAAATAAAAAAAAAAAAAATATGAGGAATAAATTGTTTTTAGGGTATATTTTTTCTTGTTGCAAGAATTTAGTTATTGTTTTTTAATAAAATGAAAACAGAGAAAATATGTTATATAAAAACAAAATATATTTAATTTATTTAAAAAATATATTAGTAAAATAAACCTGTGAACATGGAAGTGTAAGGCCTACAGTTTCTTTTGACGTTCACAGTAGGTTGCAATTGCTAAATTTTTGTTCTTGCTGCGTTGCGTTTATTGTGTCTATAACACAAAGAAAATTCCCCAATTTCATGTTTGAGCTAGCTGTATTAATATTTGTGTTTTTCTTTTTTCGTGGAAGCAGTTTTCAATTGAAACCATTTCATAATGAAATTCTGGGCCCTCTTCATCAAAAACTTTGTTGCAAAAATCGGTTAAAAAAAGTTTTAGTAATCAATAAAATTTATTGAATAGGTCACAAAAACATATTTTGTCAAATAAAACAGGTTTGGAGGGATGGCGAAAAAAATATTTTTTTATGAGTTCTACCCAACAGAATGTACAACTTACTCTATGTAGTTACTCGGCTGTATTTAAATGTTTGTCCTTTTTGTGACATAGCGTAATAAACATAAAAATACTCGGGATTAGGAAAAAAATTAGTATCCCCGTATGAAAGTAAGAATTCCCTATTTGGGAAGAAATCTCCGGATTTGGGTACACTGCTTGGAAGAGCAAATTTTATGGATTATTTATTTGCTTTCATACATTAAATGGTAAAGTTTCTTGAACGCTCGATTAGTTATTGGATGCAATGGGTATTGGGTTAGGAAACTGCTTTTAAGTAATGGGAAGTTTATTGCTACTCTTTTTAACATGAATTCTTTCTATGAATAACAATTAAATTTTTATAAAATTGTTATCTGCACACACCAACTAACACGATATTCAAATAAAACTGTTAAAAAAAAAACAGATGTATGACTTTGGTGAAAAGTAAAACCCGATTTATATATAACTTAAACGATGCCAAGTGGTAGGAATATGACTTTATAAACTGTTAACTCATTTTTGTTTGTCCCCATTTAAAACTTTAACGGCATTTCGGCCAATGTGAGGAGATAAAACAAAAACATTGGCAGAGGCAAAAGTAAAAGTAAAAAGAGGAAATAAAAATCCAATGAGAAACAATTTAAAGAGCCTCTGGCATTAGAAAACTTTTGTCATGTTTCTCACAAAGTTTCTTCATGATTCTTATTTTTGTATAACTTCGTAGCCAAGTATAGAGTAGGTAAGGGATAGAGTTAAGCATACAACATAACTTTGTGAATACTTCAGATATGCACCTAAATTTTCTATGTTTATGAAGTATCAACAGAATAACCAACACATTTTACAGAGTATGTTGTTGTAAATGTGAAAGTCCTGAAAAACTTTTAAGGCTTTGGTAACAGTGGTTAGTTTAATGTTCTTAGCTAAACTTTGATAAAAATAAGTAAAAAAGGAAGAAAAACAGTTGTTGTCTTATTTCAATTCCAAAAACTATATGCCATATTCACACAACTTGTCCAAACACACACACACCCACACAGACGAATAGTCTTTATCGATTAAATAATAACCATATTGTTTTGTAGAAGAACTTAAAGCTGAACAAAACCATTCTAGACCAAAAAGCCATAATCTTATAAAAGAAATTTAACAAATTCCACACATTGAAATAGTTTCCTAAAGAGATACTACTGGCAGATTGAACTTTTGAAATAGTTTTTTGCAAGACAACAAAACAAAACCTACCCGAATACGTTCGTTTAAACATTGTTTAGGGGAATTGCCAGTCAATTAGACTTTAACCGCAGAATATTATCATCGTCATCATATAACCCAGTATTACAACAAGTATCATTATTGTTATCACAATATTACATACAATATTATCAACATTTTTTTATGAATTAATTTCCGTAATGGCTGATTATGGTCCAAAACTATATCCCTATCTTTCCCAAAAGCCTAGAAAAATAAGTTACAGTTTCTTCATTGCAAACTCTTATTAATAAAATCAAAATTTCCCTCCAATAAGTACCCAAAAGTAAAAATAAAACATTATATAATAAAACGATGGAAAATAACATTTTGGAATTTGATTTTAGAAATTTCACCAAATCATATAACGAAAAACATATTTTTTAGCTCGAGTTGTTATTTATTGTTTGCAGAAATCTGTCTGTTCGTTTAACAGTGTCCTGAAACCCTGCTTATTGCCCGATATACACCTGAATTGATTTAATAGTGTTGAAAAGTCAAAATAAATACTAATTATTTATTCTAGAGGACATAGACAAGACAAACTATAACAAAATAACAAAGAATTATGATAACAAAAATTACAAAATACAAGAGAAATTACTATACCTGTGATAAACAGAGATTAAATAATTACAATAAAAATATGTAGAAACTCCATAAGATATAGAAAATAAAACAATAATAATAATCAAAGGTTCTAGAAGAACTCAAAATAAGTGAGGTGGAAATTGAGCAAAAGATAAAACTGCGATTGAGAAGTGAAAAAATTCCACGTGTACCTGTATCAAAAGATTTTCGAATTTAGCCTGGTGCTGCAGCAACACGAGAAGGCCAATCGGACGTGACACTAAACAAATTATATTTCCCAGCATCATTTCACATAAAGAATTATGAACACTGACCATATGTAACAGATCATTTAAGCTTCCCAGTTAAACGCTACTATGAATAATTTAACCCTGGTTTAGTATCAAGAGCATTCAAATTCAAATTCGTTACTTGTTATCTTATTTCTTTATATCTTATTTCAGAACGATGGAACCTCCTTACTTCTGCATTGAGGAATTTTATCATAAATTTATTATATCTTCAATTTAACTTCCAGATTTTCGATAACAGAAGAAAAATATTGTAGCTCCTATATACCTCTAGGACAACGATTTCTGAAAGCAAGCGACTACCTAAATACACCTTCTGAGGCTCCCAGCTTATTACGTCTGGAGGTCGCATGATGTTTAGTATTATATCAAGAATGGGTTTAGACGTTGTTTGTAGTGGAAAACTATCTACTTCGCTGATCCAGAGGTTAGTGCAAAGAGTACGAAAAATATTCGAGGAAACGAGATATTATTCTTCCGTTTTGTTTGATACTCCTTAGTTTATTTCTTAATGTAATTTGTGTGTACCTCATATATATTTATTTATTAACATACATACATAATTGGTCATTACAACCCTTCAGTCAGGATTATTGACCTAGTTTCTCACACCACTTATGTTGTGTGTGTTAATTTTATACATAAGTGACGGGACCTACAGTATAAAGTCGACTCCGAACGCAAGATTTTTTGAGAAACTTTTCATGGCAATTTTATTTACTCTCAGAGTTTTTGCCAGAAATCTGCTGAGAGGAAATCGCCGAAGAAATACTTTTTGTATTTTGTTTTGATGTCTCGTTTGGGGCTCGAACCCTGGCTTTACGTCTAATAAGCCAACACACTACCTACTAGACTACGGCGACTTCATTTTTTTTATTAACTGTCATTTCAAATATTTCAAAACACTTGCTGGATCTTAGTCAACTAATGGACTATTCACCAGTTGTGTGTTTTTCATGGAAGCACTTTTCAATTATTTATTTTATTATTATTTATTTATTTAATGTCAATAGATAAATTTTATCCTGATACTATGTTCAGACAGGCTCTTTTATTGAGTCAATATTCGTTTATTTGAGTACAATATTTTAAGTGTTCAGACACATAATATACACAATATTTATTTGACAGTGGTAAACAAAACAGCTGGTTGTTTCAACAACATTGTTTTTATTTTGTTTTTTTTTTTTTGTTTGTCGTTGTTGACATTTGAGTTGTCAAATATCAATTGAAAGTGTGCGGAGAATTATATCTAATATGCTCACTGAACGTACTTATGACAGTGCTGTATTTTAAGTTTTACTCAATATTATAACAATTTGCGTATTTATTGCGCAATAATTAATTGAAACTTTATATGAAATATTGAGCTCAATAATGGCGTTTATTGCGATTTGCGCAATAAAAGTGCCTGTCTGAACATAGTATTACTGACTATATGCAATATATACAATAACAGTTTTGTAACAATTCAACAAGAACTTTAACTAACAATTTAAAAATATGGTTAGGTTTTTTTTTTATTTATAAGCTCATCTTTATTTACATATTATGTTTACATATATACAATTCACTTGTTTCGAGGTTTTTTTTTATTTTGTATTTTTAGATTTAAACTATAAAAAAATAAATAACATAGTGAAAATAAATATTTGCATATCCTCTCCGTTTTTTTTAATAAACGAAAAAAATAAGTTGTGTACAAACGAATGTCTACCACTGTATATTTAATTTTATTTACAATATAATTTTATTTAAAGGGAAAATGGAAAAACCTTTATGTGATATGATAAAAAAAATTTAAAAATTTAATAAATAATAAATAATAAATTTAATTTTCAACTGGTGATTTTGCCTCCATGGTGCAATTAAGCCAATTCTCTACATTCCCTTATCAAGTGATAAGAGCAATTTTCTACATTTTCAAAATATTTGTTGTTAAGTCTATTTACATATTCGATGATATACTCATATTTAGTTTCCATATGAAGAAGTTGCGTCGAGTATCTCCAATGTTTTCTATTTATAATTTTAAGGCATTTATTTTGAATAATTTACAATTTTTTTAAATGTGTTTTTGCCGCTTTATATCAAATCGGGCACGCATATGTTAAAGATGGTCTAATAACACTTTTAAACAACAGATTTTCAGGGTTTTTTTAAACATTTTTACCCTCCGAGAAATCAATTACTTTGAAGCATTCATTAAAGGTTTTACAGGCTCGTCTAAAGGAATCATTATTTTCATTTATTTATTTCTGATCTGTAGTATTTTAGTGATAGCAGTTCAAAATTACGTGTTGGTCGCACAGGAACATTGAATTTCAATCGACTGAGCAGGAACTCTGAATCAACATCGCCTCGTATTAATCCCAGAATAAAAAGAGTACTCATCATGGCACGACGACTTTTAAGAGTTGGCAGCTGATCTACTCCGATATTAATATGAACTGCATAACAAGGGACCATTATGATGGAACCATACTCCAAGATAGGACGGACGAGAGATATAAATAACAATTTTGTTAAATAAGGATCAACAAATTCCTTAGACCAGCGTTTCATATATCCAAGTATGCCATAAACTTTATTCACGATCATGGATATGTTATCCCGAAAGTTGAGCCTGTGTCCAAAATAGTTTTAACTTTATCCAAAACAGCATTCTCAATGCAATAGAAGGTATCAAAATTTGAGTGTCTAAAAAATGTCACTTTTTAATATTTAATTCCAACAAAATCAATTTACACCACTTATACAAACTGCAAAAGTCAGCACGAAGTAGATGGAATCCATTAACATTGTTAAAAGTGTTAAATATTTTAACGTCGTCAGCATAGCAGCAGTGCCTTAGAACGGAAAACAACTGAGGGAATGTCACTGATAAATAAAGTGAATAAGATTGGGCCCAAATGACTGCCCTAAGGTACACCAGATTGCACTTTAATAATTTTAGATGTGACATTTCTAAATTTGACTTGTTGAGTTCTTTGTGACGGATACGAATTTAACCATTCTACATCCAATACGTTTTCGCTTCGCTAAGTGGGCCTTAGATCGACTTACAGAAGCTTCAGATGAAGCTCATTTTGATCTTGGCGGGTATGTAAACAAGCAAAATTGTCGCATTTGGGGCACAGAAAACCCGCATGCATACATTGAAAAGCCGACGCACCCAAAACGAGTCACTGTTTGGTGCCGATTTTGGTCCAGAGGCATAATTGGGCCATTTTTCTTCGAAAATGAAGAAAGAGTGGCCGTTACAATCAATGGCGATCATTATCGGGCAATGTTGAACGATTTTTTTTTCACAAAAATTGAAGAGGAGGATATTGGCAACATTAGGTTTCAACAGGACGGCGCTACGTGCCACACAGCCGAAGCCACACTCGATGTTTTGCGCCCTGTTTTTGAAAATCGCATTATCAGCCGCAGAGCTGATGTCGTTTGGCCACCTCGGAGCTGCGATTTGACACCGTTGGACTATTATTTTTGGGGTACCGTCAAAGATAAATGTTACGCCGACAAGCCAGAGACAATTGACGCTTTCAAGGACAATATTCGTGAAGCCATTGGTGAAATACAGCTGCACACAATCGATAATGTGCTTAAAAATTGGACCGATCGTGTAGGCTACTGCATGGCCAACCGAGGCAGCCATTTGAATGAAATTATTTTCCATTATTAACCGGAAGGATTGTACTTTCAAATAAAAAAAGAAATTTGAGAAAATATTCAGTAGTTTTTTTTAAAGCATTTTCAAAAAAAAAAAATTATTTGGCGGTCCCAATTTTAGGTAAAAAATTCTTACGCCTAAACGTCTACTGGAGAATGGATTGAACTCTAAGAAGTGCTATCTTTTGGCATGTAGACTGTGTTCTCAGACAGTCCATTGCAAACGCTTTCATTTTGACTGTCAGTTTGAAATGAAGACAAGGCTTTCCATCTGATTCGAAATCGTTCCCTAATGAATCCTCATTATCACTTCCGTCTGGGATACTTTATGTTTCATATCCAGTCAAATAAAACTCAGTAAAAACTAGAATTTCCTGATATCTTACGAAAAAGATCATTGAATCTAAACCATCTTCTATTCGTAGCATGTAAAATTGAGATCCTAGCTGATATGGTTGCAAACATATCGTACAGTTAATTTTCAACACTATAATGGTTTTAGAACATAAATAAATCAAATATCGTTATATAATTGTACCGCCTAAATATGAGATATTTTTTTTGCCATAGGTACATGCAGTAAATTGTTATACAAAAAGCAGTGGTGCGATTCACTAACTTTTAACACTTTTAACAGGTTTTACCATTAACCACACATTTTGGGGTTTGCACTAACCACTATATGATTCACTAACTTATTTTTAGCCACGGTAAACAGTTTTATTTTTCTCTACATTCAAATTAAAGTTATATGGCAACCTTGTCCAATTACATTTCAAAATAAGAGAAAAGCACAAAGAAGAATAAAGAAAAAACAAATCGAAAAGCATTATTTTGGAAATTTTAAAAAACAAGGTAAGTAAAATATTACAAATAATTATTTTATTTTAACTATTTATTTATATTGATAGAATGAACACTGTTACTGCCAACCCAAAAGGATTATTTAAGTTACGAAGATCACGCCGGTTGACTGAAGGGGCACTATCAGCTGGCTCATTATCAGATAAATTGTAGGCTAAATACTCAAACGCCATTATAGGCACAATTTTCTAAAAACACTTTAAACCTCAAAAAAAATGTTGGCGTTTATAAACCACAATTTATTTGGTTAAAAATAACAGCTGATTGAAACAACTGACTAAACGACAACAGAAATCGTTAAAGTGTTAGTGAATAGTAGAATGGTTAATTTTGTGGTTAATATTTTTTAAAAGACACATTTGTCGTTAAAAAAGCTTAGTGAATAGCACCACAGGAATCTAATCAGTAATGATGTAGTTAAACTATAAAATCCAATCATCATTAACTTAAAAACTTCGAGTTAAACAAATTTCAAATGGGACGGTTTTGACCTAAGGATTATTTTACGACATACGAACAATTGCTTGCATTGAAACAGCAAGATTTGTTTTTAAACTTTCATCTTTATATATATTATTTTGGTCCAAGCGGGAAATCCCAGGATCACGGGTAACTTCAATTTGGGTTTCCCAAGAAGTAAAAGATTGCAGGAAAGGAAAAACTCTACTTTTGATCATCAATAAAGAAAGAGTACTTAACAAAAGTAAACTTAACATTTTCGTTACGTCAGCGTAAGCAGTTTTTTGTTTGCTATTTAGGAAAATCAGCTTGAAAGCTTGAGAAATTATTTCAAGTTGTATGATCACAATTTACCTCATATTGTTCGTCTGTTCGTGGACAATTAGTCGTCTAATTAAAATGTTTTGTTTGCAAATTAGCATTTATTTAAAGACCATAATTTATTATTATTGGTTGTGGTATAAAGTAAATTGAATAACAAACAATTTCATAAAATACATTTGCTGTTGGTAAGAACATACATATGTACATATGTAGGCATACACACATATATTGCTAGTTTCTTATAATTTTTTTAATATAAATTTTATTACAGTGGTCACTACAAGTAAATATGGGTATATAACATTTATTTATAAAAGTGGTCGTAACTGGTATATGTGACTTTATTATCGAATTTTTGTTACGAATAATGCAGATACAGTTGACTGTAACTAATTAGAAAAACAAAAAATTTTTTTATAAATACAACAAATTCAATATTTATCTCATAAGGCCCTTCTTCTACACACTTGTATCTAATGTTTGTAAAAATAAAATATAGAAACAATAAAATTAGTGTTAGAGCCATTATTACAACTTGCCGTTAACTAAAGGGAGGATTTTAACGTGCAGATAAATTGTTTTTCATTATTATAAGTGGGCAATATGGTAGAAGTGAACGTTAAGCTAAAGGGAGGATCATTCTACCGGTAGCTTTTAAAGTCAAGTTTATGTTTGAACTTGCCATATTCTATATTATTTTCATAATGGCAACTTCAAATATAAACAAAATGACCATATACGAGGTGTGATCAAAAAAATACCGTTATTTTCAAATTTCGTGAGTTACGTATTTTCGATTTTCTCATTTTTTCTGTTATGTTGGTACACATGTCTGTTATATATATTGACAATATCAGCCATTTCGGATTGTCAGTTTGTTTTTGACACATAAAGAGGTTAGTCGTGTTTTGGTGTGCTCTTCGTTTTTTTACTGTTCGAAAAAATGGATCAAAGAAACTGTGTTAAGTTTTGTGTAAAAAATGAAATTAAATGTGCAAGGACATTTGAAATGTTGACTGTTGCGTTTGGCGAGTCTACTGTGAGTAGAACACAAGTTCAATTGTGGTATAAGGTTTAAGGAAGACCGAGAAGATGTCAATGAATATGCTCGTCGTGGCCGCCCGAGCACGTCAACCCGATGAAAACACTGAAACAGTGAAGAAAATTATTTTGGATAATCTCGAATCAGTATTAGAGCGGTTGCTGATGATGTTGGCATATCGTTCGACTCAGGCCAAGCAATTTTCACGGATATTTGAGGCATGAAACGTGCGGCAGGGCAGATTGTTCCAAAATTGCAAAATTTTAAGCTAAAACAACGTCGCATGGACATCGCTCAGGAGATGTTGAAGACGTTCAACGACGATCCAGATTTGCTCAAAAAGGTCATAACTGGTAACGAATAATGGGTGTATGGATATGAAATTGAAACCAAAGCCCAATCATCCCAATGGAATAGTTTCCGTCGTTGCCACTGCGTTTAAAAAAAAAATTGTCTAATTGAGCAGTGTTTTCGATATTGCTCTGGCATTGCCATATTTTTGGAAAAAGTTAACTTTATTTTATCTGTAAGTTGTAATAACGAAAATAAGTTCAAGGTATCTTTACAGTTCCCTTTAGCTAAAGGAAACTTTAACTAAACCCAAGTTCAACGGCAAATTGTAACAATGGCCCTTACGCTAAAAAATTTACCAGCAACCTTTGTTTGAAGTGATTCAGTTGAAGTTTAGAAAGTTAGTAATCCGTCAATGGTTTAAAAATCTGCGAATTACTTTTAAATAGATGCTAGTTCTGCAAATATATGATAAACATTTTTAATAAATATCACACAATACTAATTTCTAATTAGCGGACCCCAACTGCATATGCTGTCTATTAAGAGCTATTGAGTTTACATCACGTTTCTTTAATAACAAACAACTATCCATTTAACCCATATAAATTTGTATGTAGTACATGTTATATACAACTTAGTTGTATTAAAATATTTACGAGTTTGTCAAAATGTATACACATATACTCACACTATCAGACAATATCAAAAATCAATTAGGCCTGATCATTTTTGATTCACAACTGTATCATACGGCATAACTGCAAAATTCGTATTGGCAATACAACAGTAATAAAGTAATATTATATTCCTTTTTTTTATATAATACATACATATGTACATATGTATGTGTGTTTATAATTGGGGTGCCTAGTTCTTTCCAGCATATTTATCATTATGGCTTAGAGCACGAAAATATAAGAAATAATGTGGAATATTTTATGTACCGTTTTTAGGTAATAAGACGTGTTATTTCTATCAAAACATTATATAACTATAGAACCCAAAAAATATGTACATATTTAAACGATAGAAAATTGTATTGTATAGTAAAATATTTACAAGTCTCGATATAATCGTACTTACATGGTTGTGACACGTATTTAGATATTGTCAGTTATTAGTTCTGAAATGAATTGTATGTCCTAATAGGAATAACATTTTTGCACGAATATGATTGAACTCACCATGCACTGTAAACGTATCAGATAATTACACATCACACTGCAAAATGTAAGATTCTATACATAAAAGTCTTACCAGTGGAAAAATACAAGGACTTCTGAATTCACTTTATTTTTTAACTCCAGCTGGGAAGAACACTTAAATTCAATTTACAAAATTATGAATTTGAAAGCACAACGGAAAATTGACAAATTTATTTTGTTATCAATATGCACGACCTTTTTACATAAAGATAATTACATTTCTGTTAACGTACGCATGGATTCTGTTATTTATATTTTAGAGCAGAGGCTCGCACTCTGCGAATAATGTAGTTGCTAGGAGTGTTAAATAACATAATATTGTTACGTTTTATCTTTTTAAAAACGTTTAAAATATCAGTTCGTTGATTGCAAACAAAATAAAAATAAATTGGTGTTTATTTTCAATTAAATTCTTTATTGTCCGCACTATTTTTGTGTGCCACTGTTTAAATAAATAAATAACTTGACGTATACAACAATAATTGCTTATTCGCTATTCTTCTTTCCACTCTTATTGCGTAAGCACTAACAACGCAGATCGTTACAACTGAGATCTTCAAACCACGACTGTTCTCTTCACACGCATCGCGTCTTCATACAAAACTGTCTGAATTCTTACTACTGGTTGCCTGCTTTGTCTTGCCTTTTTATATGCTCGCGTAAACATAAACGTTCTTAAAGTCGAATGTTCGTGGTTTCGCCTTCTCGAAAATTCCATCGCGATTTCATTGTTGCTTGTGTTCTTTGTTTATGTTGTTTGTTGTTTCGTTCTTTTTTACTTGTCTATCCTCTTTTCTTTCATACTGATGGTTTATGTTTTTGTAGCTTTTGGTTATCGTTTTAATGTTAAACGATGTTACACAGTTTCCATTTTCGTAACAATATGATGAATCTTAAAAATTACACAATAATGCAATGTATCTTTTATATTAATACGAGTACCAACTATAAGGATATACAATTTTTAATACTAAAAAAACTTTAAGTGTCTTTCAGCTTTGCTACAATGAAATAACAGATAATAATTTTTCGATACTCATGATGATGAGAAACGGCCGTTTCTTGTTATGTCGCCTACAATTAGTCGCCAATTGTATGTATTCGAAGTCTCTGCCATCTATTTATTTATTAGTTAATTAACAATCCCATTTAAGACCTGCTAAGGCAGACGTAAGACAGAAAAGTTACCCTAAGCCGGAATGTGTAGAACGTAGTCTTTGCAGCAGTTAAACGGTGCTCATGTCAAATTGATCAGATTTGTTACTGAAATTTCTTTCGAATTCAACTCTTTTTTATCCTGAAAGCTCCTAAAATAGCTATAATATTGGTATTATACACATTCTGTTTAATGTCATCAGCATATAAGAGGAAATTGGTACGTCGAATAGCATCAGAATCGTTGATGAACATTAAACACTGCAGAGGACCGACATGATTTCTCTGAGGAACACCAGATATAACTTCTGGATAATTTGATCTCATATTTTTGAAAACAAATTGTAATCACTACAATGTTTCTTAAATATAAAGAAAAGTCACACTGAACTAATATATGTAAGTCCCGAGGTACCTAAATTTTCCCTAGTCCCTCGATCATAGTTTGTTAATTTTCCAGTCCTGCGTAAAACGTCATTTATTCCTGCATTTAATCAGTGTAAAATGACTTTCACCTTCGTTGGCACTAAAAATGATGTGTTATGTGGTTAAGATTACAGAATGTTGAAAGCAAAATTTACTTTCATTTGGCCAATTCATACGACTTTGTATCGTGTATGTTGTATTGAATATTGCTATGCTGTATTGTATATTTGGTATTCCAAACGTCAAAAAGCGATAAGAGGAAGAAGACTAGTATTGATATTTTGATTATCCAGCAACAAAATCAAAAATATTACAGAAAAAAGTATATTAATTAATTATCTGTACGAACAATATAATTTTGATATGTTAATTGTTGACTCAATAAATTTAATAAATGTAAAAGCGTTTGAGCGAGGTTTTCGAAATGTGCAGTTACTCGTATAGTAATAAATCCCATTAGGAAGTAAGACAGCAAACAGAGGTATCAGGGCTGGTAATTAAGTCACAAGCCTTTTACATATGTGCAAGATTGAAAATAATAACATAATTCATTGGAGCATTTTTAGACCTAGCATTCTAAGAATTACAAATTGACCCTAATTACCAACATATTTATTACTACTAAGTCGCTTTTAACAGCGCTAAACGAGTCAAAGCCATGCTGAAACCAATATGGTTTTATGCCATTCAAATATGGGGAACTGCCTTTGCTTTTGATGTGAGAATTCCAACAAACCCATACCAGACTTTACCCATTAATGCAGCAATACTGTGATAAATCAAAAACTCGATCATACGAAAGGAGCGTTAGGTTCTTCACTCGGGAGAGGTCTCGGCTATTCAATTGTCTATCGAGTCCATAATAGCACCTGTTGTCAAGAGTGACTCTATGCTTGATTTCAAGACTGACAACATTCGATTGCGGCAAATCCCTACCTGTCGACGACATATACTTCGTTTTGCTTTCATTTACTGTCAGGCCCATCTGACTGATTCCCGTTAAATAGCGCTAAAGGCCGCAGTAACAACTCGCTTAGTAGGCATGTAACTGGACAGTTTTGTGTTAAAATTAGTGCCATTGCCATGTACTTCCGTCTTCCTCAGAACATCTCCATGACGAAATTAAAAAGGTAGCAAAAGGTTCGAAGAGGTGCGTTTCTACTTTACGGCCTCGGTTCAAATCCCAGATCGGACATCAAAACGAAAATATGAAATAATATTTCTTCGGAGACTTCTGTTGAGATTTCTGGCAAAAACTCTGAGAGTAAATAAAATTGCCACGGAAAGTTTCTCAAAAAATCTGGCGTTCGGAATTAACTTTAAATGTATAAAATTAACACACACAATATCAGTGGTTGAGAAGCTAGGCCGTAATCCTGACTTAAGGGTTGTAATGACCAATTATGTATTCCTATATCAACTTCCTCAGTTTCTCGCCTTTTCTGCATCTGAAAAGGCAAAGCGGCGGACTGCAAATTTTTCCTGCATACGGTGTTTTTCGCTGCAGATGTCTTGCGATACACTTCATTGGTTTCTATGAGTTGAGCGCTCGAAACCAAGGACTGTTTCTGCAGTAGTGCGCAAAGAGTGGGAGACATTGGCCCACAGTCCATCCATGTCGTTGAGGTTAGATGGGGTTTGAGGAAACTTAGAGTTGAATGAAGAACACCTCAGCTATTCTTTGTGATCGCAGCTTCTTCATGTTCAGCATTCGCAATGTAGCAGATCGCTCTGAACTCCAGACGCAAATGCACAATCGAAACTTGGTTGTGACAAGGTAGTGGTAGGAGTCAAAATTTGAATCTCTCAATGAGTGGAATGTGATCAATCTGGTTGGCTGTTGAAGTATCTTGAAGTAATCGATTATCCTCATACCATATTAGGTAGTGGTCATATGGAGGTCGACAGTAGGATCAAAGCTACCTTCTCTCCCCACCTTCGCATTGAAAGCTCCGCGGACAATTTTAGTATTATGGGCCAGACACTTATCGTATATGTACTGCATCGACCTTTTCTGTCTTTGGGGAAACTCACAAATTAAGCTGATGTTAATGAATTTTGCTTTGCCTATTCTTTCATTCACTGGAGTGAACCTAAAGACGAGGTGGCGAAGTCCCTTGGTAACCACAAACCCGCACACCACATTCCAAATTCCTTATCCTATCCATCGCATTTCCTGAATGGCAGTGATATCAGTCCTACATTTCATGACGGCATCCGTCAGTTAGGCGGCAGCGCCCACATTTCTTAATTCTTTTCTTAGTCTTTTCAGGGGATTTACTGTGCTACACCCATTAGTAAACATCTATACATTTTACCATTTACACGGTATTCATTTCTGGGAAGGTTAAATTTATATGTAAAATGTAAAAATTTAATAATAATGCATAAAAAGCAGTTATAAGCAAATAATTATTAACGGAACTTTTTCTTTTAAGCGAGTTTTTTGATTGGAAATTAATTTAAAAACTTTAGTCCAAAATTGCTAAACACTGAAGAAACTAAACTCATGTACTTCTATACAAAAAAAAAAATTATTTTCAAACGTGTCTGTAGTAAGACCATTCACATTTTCCACATTGTTACCGATTTACAATGTAGACAAAATTATCTTAAAGTAGAATTTGTTTAATTTTCTTTTCATTCTTTAAAATTTTATATTGAAAAACTTTTTTAAGAATCTAATGCTAGGTTAAGCCAAGACATACGAAATATAAAATCGAATAAGCAAACTAATCGAAAATATTTTTCTTCGAGTACTTTTCCCCATTGTTCGCTAGTGTTTTTCGTGAAGTGAAGTATATAAAAATCAGAGATGATTATCATAGTTTTCCAATAAAGTTTTTGTAGTCATTGATTTCTTGTTTTAAGACTTTTTAGAAAATGGGATATTTTTTAACATATATGTACATACCATACGTACATATTGTTTTTGATACACATTATCTTTGTAGCATTGACAGACACATATATGTATATGTATGTACATATATCTATAAATAAAATCACATATAAGTGTAATTTAAAGAAAAAATTGAATTTTATTTATACAGTAGCGAGAAAAAAAAAATGCAACGCTATGTCGTATGATATTCAATCGAGGCTCGAAACTTATAACGTTATCCAATTCCACTCCATTTTTTTTTTTTTTATTCGTTGATGTTTAAATTTTAATAAAAAGTATCATTAAGCGTTGTTTGCTTCTCTTTCTACTTAATTTTTTTAGATTTATAAACAAAGTGAAAAAATTTAGCGAGAAAAAAAAATGCAACGCAATGTGTTAAAGTTAAAAGGAGATCAACTAGAGTAATTAAAATAAAAGGTTAATGAAGACTTTGCAAATTGTGAATTTTAAAATAGAAACAGCTGTCAGGAGATAGCAAATTTGCCATTATAAGGGCTCTGGAAGAAGGCAAATCAATGAATGAAGTTGCTCATCAATTTAATATCAACAAATCAACGGTTTATCGGATTTCATCGCGATATCGTCAAACAAATAACGTGGAAAGAAATAGGAAGTGATCGACCTCGTAAATCTACTGCCCGCCAAGACCGTCAAATGGTAAAAATAGTAAAAATTGATCATCGGAAAACGGTAGTAGATGTTACTAGTTATGCAAACGACCAATGGGGGTTTCTATTGGCGGCCACACAGCCAGAAATCGATTAAGAGAGGCAAATTAATTAGCTTGAAGACCAACCAAGAAGCCACTTATAAGAAAAGTTAATAAGGAAAAACGGCTTAACTTTGCTAGACGGGACTGCATTGGTCAAAAGAGCAGTGGGCCAAAGTTTTGTGAAGCGAAGAATCAAAGTTTAACTTATTTGGCTCTTATGGGTTAAATTACATTCGTCGGCCCCCATAACAGAGATATTCACAACAATTCTGTAAATAAACAACATTCTGTACCATCAGAGCCAAATAAGTTAAACCTTATTTCGTCGATCCACCATACTGTGGCCCACTGCTCTTTTGACCAATGCAGATACCGTCTGGCAAAGTTAAGCCGCTTTTTCTTTTTAACCTTACTTATAAGTGGCTTCTTGGTTGGTCTTCAAGCTAATTAATTTGCCTCTCTTAATCGATTTCTGGCTGTGTGGACGCCAATAGAAACCCCCATTGGTCGTTTGCATAATTAGTAACATCTACTACCGTTTTCCGATGATCAATTTTTACTATTCTTACCATTTGACGGTCTTGGCGGGCAGTAGATTTACGAGGTCGATCACTTCCTATTACTTTCCACGTTATTTGTTTGACGATATCGCGATGAAATCCGATAAACCGTTGATTTGTTGATATTAAATTGATGAGCAACTTCATTCATTGATTTGCCTTCTTCCAGAGCCCTTATAATGGCAAATTTGCTGACAGCTGTTTTTATTTTAAAATTCACAAATTGCTAAATCTTCATTAACCTTTTATTTTAATTACTCTAGTTGATCTCCTTTTAACTTTAACACATTGCGTTGCATTTTTTTTTCTCGCTAAATTTTTTCACTTTTTTTATAAATCTAAAAAAATTAAGTAGAAAGAGAAGCAAAAAACGCTTAATAATACTTTTTATTAAAATTTAAACATCAACGAATAAAAAAACAAAAATGGAGTGGAATTGGATAACGTTATAAGTTTCGAGCCTCGATTGAATATCATACAAAATAGCGTTGCATTTTTTTTCTCGCTACTGTATCTTCAGTTTTAAGATAACAATTCAACTAATTCTATCGATTTACAGTTTAATTAAAGTTTTCTGTATTTTTAAGATTATAGCGACATTGCTGCTCATGTTAAATTATTGGCTATGATGGGTGCCATAGTACGCTAGTGGGTAGAGTGCTAGGCTATTAGCGTGAGTGTTATGGGTTTGATTCCCACCAGGGACTCTTCCCTGTTACACTAAACCGAGCATGTGAAGTTACTCAGCTCGTATATAACATACACACATAATATAATGGAGAGTTGAGAAACTTTTCATACCGATTTTACTTACTCTCAGAGTTTTTGCGAGAAATCTGCTGAGAGGAAGTAATCAAATAAATATTTTTTAATATTTCGTTTTAGTCGAGATGTCTGTCCTGAAGTTTAAACCGCGGCCTCACGTCTAATAAGCCAATACATCACCTACTAGACTATGGCGACTTCATCATTTAAATATATTTATTCGAGTTAAATTAAAGAAATGTAAAGAAAATGTCAGAAATTTTTGAGAAAAAAGTATTCACTTAGTAAATTCCTTAAAGGGAAGAGAATAGAGAAAAAATTTCCCCGTGAGTAATAGTAACGCTGTAGTCCGTTCTCTTTATTTATGGTATTTTCAAGTTGTGAAAAATTAAACCTCTCTTCGAATTAAATACCGAGTATGTGAAAGCTGTTCAATGTTCCCATAGGTCCCTTTTCGGAGTAATATGACTTCAAGGTGTGTAAGAGAATTCATTGGCAGTCTAACTAGTAACTGTTTTTTCATAGTACAATGATTTAAGTTAAATAGCTAAATTAAATGTTCATTGCAAAAAAAAGGAAATTACTTCAGCTTAAAAATATGCTACACAGTAATGATATTTCTTAAACCAAGCGCATGAGTAGTATTATAATAATAATAAATATTTATCATACGTTACAGTACACAGCTCGAATATGTAATATTTACAGTATCAATATGGAATACATAGTGTTACCAAAGAAAATAAAGTATAAAGAATGTGCATTTGGAATATTTTTCAAAAATATTTCATGACGCGGGGGGAAAGATAGGAGGGATGGAAACAGAAACGAAGAGCGTAACAATTCGTTGCTCTCATTCTTTGATCTCATCGGGATGAGACTATAAATATATGAAGATGTTGCACTGCCATACATTGTACTGCCAGTGCCAAATTTGTCGATGGCAGTACGGCTACTGCCACTTATTGTACTCAGAGAACTTATTATACTCAGAGAACGTATTGTTCTCTTCTCTAAACAATTTATTCTCATATGCGTGTATACGTGTGTGCTTGTACATTGCCAAATAAAATAATAAACAAACAGAAAGATGTCTTGTTTTCACACAATGTATGTGCAAAAAGCCTGTGGAAAAGAAATATTACCGTTTGTTTTATTGTAGGGTAAGAATATGTGTTTTATTCTTGTAGAAATGAAACTATATCGATTCGCACCGAAATAAAAAATCCACATCCGCACACACATCAAATTAGCTTCAATTTTATTTATTTATGCGCATACATTAAGTGAAATCATAAAGGAATTTGTGTCCTTGTATGCGATCAACAACCAACCGAAAATGTTTTTCCAGCCTTAATGTATCAGTGGATAAACCGTTTTTTGAAATAAATGATCAAAAAATTTTTTGTATCTATGATTTCCCACACCTGATTAAGTCTTTGCGGAATGGGTGGTTAAAATGTGATTTAAAAACACCGGATGGAACTGTAAGCTTCCAAGTAATTAAAGAACTGTATGAAATGGAAGAAAATGCAAAAACTAAAATGTGCCCAAAGTTGACAAAGCAACACATTTGTCCCAATACTTTTGAAAAAATGCGAGTTAAATTTGCAACACAAATTTTTAGCAGAACTGTTGCCGCTGCTATTAAAACTATATGCGAAACTACAAAATTCAAGAATAGTTCCGCAGAATTGGCTTTGTCTACAGCTCAGTTTGTGGAAAAAATCGACAAAATTTTCGATTGTCTTAATAGTGGCTCTCTTTACAGTGATAACTGTTATAGATCTGCAATTCAGCTAAACAGTGAAGCACATAAATTTATAATTTTTTTTAGAGTATTTAGAAAATGTGGAATTTGTGGACCAAAAGAAGCGTGTTTTTTTTTAAGTGATATGAAGCTCACCCTAAATTCAGTTCTTATGCTAATTACTGAAATTTTAAAGGAAGGGAGTGATGTATACTTCTTGATGACAAAATCACTGAATCAAGACAAATTGGAAAACACGTTTTCAGTATTGCGCCAAAAAGGGGGCAACAATAACAACCCGTCCGTAGCCGAAGTAAATAATATTATGGCAAAAATTATGGTGACTAAAATAGTTCAGTCAAGCTCTTCTAGCAACTGTGAGCTTGTACAGGACGAGATAGTGCAAGTTGATGCTGACTTTAAACCAGATTTATCTATTGAGCATAAAGAACCAAGTTGTAATAAAATTGACGATGTTGATGTTGACAGCCACATATATGCAAATTGTTTTTTGGAAGACGTTTTCGATAATTCTGCATCTATAAATTTCGAACTTGTTTCGATGAGATACTTTGTGGGATATGTAGCATTTAAAGTCATTCCAAAATTACAATGTGAAAGATGTAGTGATGAATTAAGAAAGATGGATGAAGATCTAACTGCTCCAAGCGAGCTTTTTATATTCTTTAAAAATTATCAATCGCTAATAGATTTTGGAAATTTTGCTCCATCAGATAAATTAATGGATGTAAGCAAAAAACATATTTTAATATTTCATGAAATCTTTAAAGCTGAGCCCCAAAAAATTAGTATAAAATCTTTTATTATTGAGTTATGTAAACGTTTGACCCCAGAGTGGTTTGCCGACGCTTGTTTTGAACACAAAATAAAAGTATTGGACTTTCTACTATTAGTACTTCTCCGAAAGCATTGCTCTTGGTTTATAGAAAAAGGAAATTTCAAAAAAAAAAAAAAAAAATACAAATTTTATCAAACGAATAATTAGATTTAATTTATTAAAAAATAATAACTATAAAATACTGTGTTAGAGGTCGAAGTGTTGCGAAAGCAACTTGTTATATTTTATACCTTGAATTTGTTTTTACTAATATAATATAGCATGCCTAGAATTTTTCTTCATTATTTTTCATTATTATTTTAATCATTAGTCAACTTGTATTCATAAAATAAAGACACCATTTTTATGCAAACTACCGGGACATAGAGACATTCCTGGCAACTGCAGAGCGGATGACTTGGCCAGAAATGGCACGACCATCGAACTCTCTGATAAGTTCTCTACATTGGGGATCCCTTTGGGTACCTGCAGGCTTATAATTGACAATGCAATCGTGGACCTTGTCAACAGTAGGCGCAGCTTCGGATAAGGGCAGAACGGCGCAAAAAATCTGGCCAAGGCTGGATAGGACGCGTACGGCGACTCTGCATAAGCTCCAAAAAAGCAGGCTCAGCGCTGTTATCGGGGTTATTACGGGGCATTGTATTATAGCAACGCATGCGAGGCGTATTGGTCTTGGACACCTCTCGAATGATTTCTGCAGAAGCTGTGGCGATGAGGAAGAGGATGAAACTATTCTTCACCTACTGTGCACATGCCCGGCACTTGGTCAGAGGAGAAAGAGATACCTGGGTGCCTACTACATGGAAGACCTAGATGAACTGTCATGCATTGATATTGGCAGTCTGAGTCGCTTCATCGGAAGCTCCGAGTGGTTCCTGGAATAGGGGAGAATTTGAAATTGTGGTATCACAATGGGCCCTGTATGTGACCTAAGTGTGTCCGCTCATCACTCCGTCGAGGGGACAGCCACTTCTACCTACCTACCTATACAAACTAAAAACAGGCAATTGAATCACTCATATACTGTTTGATGTTTAAGAATAAAAATGCAACAATTCACAAAATAAAGTTTTTTTACTTTAATATTTTTCTAAAATTAATAAAAAAATATTGGCAAGCTTTTTTTAAAAATATATTACATTTTCGATAAAAAAAAATACATTTTATCAAAATTAGTGTTTCAAATAAAGTCAAAAACTATATATTAAAAATGAATTTTTTTTATTTACTTTAATTTTTTTTAAACTCGATTTTTTGTATATATTCAAACATACATATATAAAATATACAAAGTAAATAGTCTTTAAAAAAGGAATTTTTCATTTTTTTAATAAAATATATTAAATTTTCTCAAAAAATTTATTGTTTCAAATAAAAAAAACTACTCAAAAGAAATAACAAAAAAAGAATTGAAGAATTGCTCTATTGAAAGCTGACAACAGAATAAGTGATTTCACAAAAAGAAATAACAAAGTGGTCAAACAATAAAAACGATCATACATACATAATCGTACATACACATATACATACGTACGATGAGAGCAACACATTGTTACGCTCTTTGTTTGTGTTTATTTTTCTTCTGTCTTCCCTCCCTCATCAAGAAATGATTTTTTAAAAAGATTTTGGTGAGAGCGGGTCTTACTGGTACATCCCGCCATAAGAAATTTTACTTCTACATGATGCGCATTCTTTATATCCATATTCTTTGGTGTTACGTTTTTACCCTTTTAAAAACGTTAAAAATATGTGTTCGTAGATTGCAAATAAAATACAAATAAATTTGTGTTTAGTTTCAAATCATTTCTTTATTGTTCGCACAATTCCGTGTGCCACCTTTCACAATTTGACTTAAACAACAACAATTTGCTTTAATTGTTATTATTCTTTACACTCTTCCGCGTACCCAATAACAATTGTTCAATAGATCTTTATAACAGACATCTTCAAACCAAAATTATTCTCTTCACACGCAACGTGTCTTCACACAAGACTGACTGAATTCTTTCTGAATCGCCGTTGCCTGCTCTGTCTTGCCTTTTATATCGCAGGGTAAGCAGTCTGATAAATGCACTTGAAGGAGAATGTCTTTGCCTTCGCCAAATCTCTATAAATGTTAACAAGTTGCTTGCAGAGTTGTTGTTCCCTGTTTACTTGTTTATCTGCTTTTTTATACTGTACTTTGTTGTTGCCTGTTTACTTCTTAATTCCCTTTTTTATGCTGATGTTGTTGCTATATTTTTGTTTATTCGTTGATCATGTAAACAAGTCCATTCTTTTTGTTTTTGGAGCTTTTGTTTATCATTTTAAGAACACCATTTCCATTTTCGTAACAATAGTTTTGTTCCAAGCATCGATGATCTACGGTTAAAAGCAAAGAGAAGAAACTTTCAAAAACAGTAAAACGCTTAGTATTTCGATAGGTAAATGATTTTGCATTTACATACATACACATTATTTTTAAATAACTCTTTTCGATTTGTTAAATTTCGTTGTAAATTATTGAAAAAGTTTTCGGTTTTGTAAAAAATAAAAAAAGATGACAACAATACCGGGTGTACCGGTATGATGTAAGCGTCGAGGTACAATGTCTCCATAATTATTGTGATCGAGCTTGCATGTATTTATTTTTAATTTGTGTTAACGATGAATCAGTGTACAAACATCATACTTTTTCATCATGATTATGATAGCGGAAAGTAATAATTTTTTGTTTTCATTTGAAGAAAAGTGTAGGAGAGTCTAATTGAATACTTGTCAAGTCATATGGTGATCATGATGTATCAGAAGAAACATGCAGAAGATGGTTTCGAGATAAGGAAACGTTCAGAGAGAATAATTTTGTTAGGAAAAAAGAAAAAGGAACTTGGCATAACAAATAACTACAGTTTGGTGGTACTGGAAAAACTTTTCTGTAACTTTAATTTAAAATACTCTATGAGTACGTATAAAAAGAGGAAACAATGATAATAATATAATTATAATTACGGAACATATGCAGATGGTGGGCAATACTTTCACGTAAATTTTTAACTTAGGGTGCGTACAGAGTGCGCGCTGAAAGCCGAGCCGAGATTGTCAGTGCGATAAAGATTGTCAGTGCGATAAAACTGGTTACATACAAGTCAATACAAATAAGCTTGTGTATAACACAGTGAACGCCGACGAAAGCAGAGATCAGAGCCGATGAGTGCGAGAAAACAGTTTCAAAGCGTTTTGCGCGCTTGTTTGCATTGTTGATGTTTACTTTTTAGTGTGCAGGCGAGTTTTTTATGGTTTGAAATAAAAAAAAAAGTGGATATCGAACAAATAATAAGTGAAATTTTCTTAAATCATTATATAAATGATGAAATTCACCAAATTCATTCCTTTTTAGTGTAATTAGATGTTTTCCAAATTATTTTCTGTTCATAATTGCATTAATCACACTAGGAGAAGAAAAATACTCTTCATCGGAGGAATCCATTACAGTGTACAGCAATTTTATAAACACAAATGAATAACAAGACTAAATGACATAAAAGCAAAACACATGCAATAAACAGAATTTCAGCGCTGATTTCTCGCATTCACTGTGTTCTTCTCGCATGAAAATCTGGGTCAATAAGCTCGGCTCGGCTCCGCTCGGTATCAGCGCCCACTCTGTTCGCACCCTTAATTCTAATATGTAATACTATGCGACAAAAAACAAAAAATTAAATAATATTGTTAAAATTTATATGTTATGAGTTTTGATCCGGTAAACTTGAAATATATAATTTTTTTTTCTTTTTTTCAAGTTTGACCATTCTTAATTACAAAATTTAATTCGGAAATGTAAAATAAGTGCTGACATTCTTAATCGTTCAAATGTTCGCAACGGCTTCTATGATTGGTGCGCATCTGAACTGTTCCATTTTCCATGACTCTACCGCATAAATTAGGCTGAAATTCACCGGATGTGTTGGCTTTAAGGACCGCTGTGTTTTGAGACTTATTCTCATACAACTGCGATTTAAGAAAACCCCCCAAGAAACAGTGTAACGCGGTCCAATCGGATGATCATGGTGACCAGTTCACATCACCTCCCAATGAGTAATCATAGACCTATAGTGCTCGCCGTTGAAAGTGATAGCTAAGTCAACGTCGTACTCATAGAAATATGGACCGATGAATCCGCCAGTGTGTGGAATGGATTCGACGTGGGTTCACGTACGTAATCATTCATAAATGGGGTTTATTGAAAATAATTTTTTAATAAAAATTAGGATTCGAACAGAACACCCATTTGAATGCTATATGCATACACCTATAATGATTTGGCTAAACAGACTGAATTATTATCAACTAATTTATTCAATTCAATTTATTTATCCATAATATTTACCTTTTCGTTACAACTAAATTACATATTTAAGTGTTCAAGATTTCTCTTTTTCAGCTTAAAAATAGATTTTATAATTACAAAAATTTTTACATACAATATTTATTTGGAGGAGAAAATTTGGCAAAAAAAACATATATGATTTTACTCAAAACTACTTATACTACTTAACTACTGACTAGATAAAAACTAGTTCATTAATATGAAGAAAATCAGAACCTCGACATCTAGCAAAAAAATTCTGAGTAAGCCTCACAATCCTGTCTGAAACTAATTCCATGCCTGCAATATCATGAAGGCGTGAGGTAGAAAAAAACCAAGGTGGGTTGTTTATAAGTTTCAACAACTTGTTTGGATCTATTTGTAGTTTTTTAATATGGCAAGATGCGCTAGTATACCAGACGGGGGCTGCATAGAACATTAAAGCATGGAAAATGGACTTTAAAATGAGTTTTTTATTGGCAATGTTAAGACTAAATTTCCGATTTATAAAAGGGTATAGCATACGGGTTAATATGTTAACTTTATTTAATTCGTAAGATATATGATCCTTAAACTTCATTTACGGATCGAGCATAATACCAAGATATTTCACCTTCTGGTCCCACTGAATGGAATTATTACCCAATAAAATATTGGTCTGTGGTATATAACAATCTTTCCGTTTCCTTGTAAAATATATCGGCTGTGTTTTTTCACAATTTAACATAATTTTCCATTTGTTGAAATAATACAAGATATCAGTTAATGCTCTATGTAGATTTGATATTATATCAACAGCCAAAATTCCAGAGCTAAGTATTGCTGTGTCATCCGCGAATATTGACAACGTACAGTAGTCTAATTTGGGAAAATCAGAAGTATATAAATTATAAAGTACAGGGGATAAACATGACCCCTGGGAACAACCTGCCTTAATTAAATGGAGCTCAGAACGGTGTGAGCCAATGTGAACTCTAAAAGACCTATAAGTGAGAAAACTGTGTGTTATCTTTGTCAACTCTATTGGGAAATTTAAATTAATCATCTTGAAAACAAGGCCGTCGTGCCAGACCGAATCAAAGGCAGCTTTGACATCCAATAGAACCATGCTAGTAGATTTTTGTTGGCTAAAATTTCTTGTCACAAAATTTCTGATTCTTACTAAAGGATGTACTGTGTTATGTTGTCTGCGGAACCCAAATTGTTGATGAGGAATAATATTATTGGCTTCCATAAAATCAGTTAATTTAATTTTAATAACTTTTTCTAAAATCTTACTCACACTCGACAATAAACTGATGGGACGGTATAAAGATGGACAATCAGCTTGCTTACCAGGGATAACTTTAGCCTCTTTAAACTTTTGGGGGAAATAACAGAGCTTGAGACAGGAATTCACAATTATTGTCATTAATTTAATGCCTTTGTCAGGAAGTGCCTTAAGGCATCTGTTGTTAATACCGCCGATACCTGATGGTTTCCTATTTTTCAGAGGTTTCAAAATATCAGAGATTTGTGAACTATTTATTAAATAAGTATCCAATGAATCACCTTATCTATACGATTTCAGAGTATCATTCACTAAAGAAGTTGTAGTTGCGTCACCTAGATGCGATGAAATGGAATAATTAGAAGCAAATGCTGCGCTAAGATTTCACATTTTTCCTGATTGGTGGTGTAGCGAGAACCGTTTTGTTTCAAGATAGGAATATTGTTAGCCTTCTTCCTCAATATTTTCGTCAAATTCCAAAAGGGCGGGGAGCCTTTATCAAATGTCGACAATATAGAATCCCAAGATCTATTTCTAAATGAATCCATTTTCTCACGAATTTTCAGGTTAAATATCATCATCTGATAATAATCGTTAAGATCCCTGTATCTTTGCCAATCTCGTCGATAACCATTTCTCCGTTGTATCATAACCTTAATATGATAGGGTAGAGCTTTCCCTCTCAATGAGGGGTATATTTTAGGCACATTACAGGCGATTGTATCATTTAAAACGTTCTCGGAATTAATAATGTTCCGATCTATATGTTCAGGATTCTGAATATTGTCAATATCAGGCAAATTTAAAAATCTTGAAAATTGGTTCCAATTAGTATTGCAAAAATCATATCTGAAAAAATTTGTGTTATTGTAGAACTATTCAGTGAAATTTTAACGGGTAAATGGTCCGAACTCAAATCGTTTATAACTTCCGCAGGGGACATTATGAGCGGAACATTAGTCAGAAAGACGTCCAAAATAGAACCCTGCCTACTAGCGCTTGAAGGTACGTAAGTATTATCACAAGGATGCATAATATGAATATTATATGATTCCAATTTTTCATACAAGATATTTCCCCAGCAATTTGTTCTAATACATTCCCAAGACCGGTGTCTACTATTAAAATCACCACCCATAAGATATCTTTCATTGCTACTGAGCCTATGAATATCAGATGCAAATTGTCATTTCCTCACGCCATCAGGACCTGCCGAACCACCAGGATAATAGTATGAATATATATCGATTGAAACTAGATTAGTGAAAAGTTTAATGCCAATATTCTCTATAACAGATGTGTTAACAATAGGTAATAATTGATGAGAAATATTTTTCCTAATAATTATTGCTATACCTCCTCCTCGAGCGTTTGTCCTAACATTTCTATAAATTTTAAATTCATTGTTCCTAATGGGTAAGTTTGAATTAAGTCCTGTTTCCGATACTAAACAAATGTAAATACTACGGCTAGTTAAAAATTGAAATAATTCTAAATACTTATCGCGAATGCCTCTTGCATTCCATGTTCTTATATTAATTGCATTGTTCTCCATTATGATAGGAATTTGCATGCAAGGTTAATGATGACCTCGAACTGCTGCGCCTGGTTTTTACAATTCCTAAGATTTGTAATTAATTCTAAGGTCAAATTCTTAATCTCTTCAAGAGAGAATAAATTATTAGAGCGTTATTACTGCCCCTGTTGTTAATTATATCTTTTGAAGCTTGCCACTTACTAGAAGTAGTTGGAGTACTTTGGCGCAGTGTATTAGGAAAGCTGTAGCTATAGTCTCCAGTAAAAGGAACTCCTACACTAGCACGGACTGTTCGCCTCGATGCTGATTGGGCACATTGTCTAATATTGAGATAATTTATCTTACTTGGGCATTGATCGAATGCTTTTTTGTGAGGGTCATTACAGTTTGCACACTTAGGAGTAGATTCATGGCAATCGGATGTTTTATGCTGTCCAGCGCAGTTTGAACAAAAAGGTTTTAACTTTGCAGCGGCTAGAGCCGTGGCATTTGGCAGTTATAACATTGAGTTATCCGGGTTTTTCTTGCTTGTTGAAATTCCCCCTTCACCCTCAAATAGTCAATTACAGAATATTTTTGCCTAAGTTCCTTAATTGTTATTGACTGTCTTTTGAAATAAATTTTTAACATCTAAACATTGGAGTTCCATATCGGTAAGTCTTTTCTTAATAATTGATGGATCCTGTTTATCAAAACCGAACAGAAGAGCTATATACGGCTTATCATCTTTGGTGACATAGCTGAAGAGCTCGTACTTGTCCTTGAGAACATTAGATATGGTGTGGTAATCTGATTTAGATTTCAGAAATAATTTCAAGCCAATTGAAATTGTTCTTATAGAATAACCTGGCAATTTGTTCAATTTAGTCGGCTTTAAACTGTAGGTTCCGCCGCTTATGGATAACATAAACACAGACAACATACGTGGTGCGAGAAGCTTAAGAAATAAAACTAAAAACTAAATAATAGAATTAAAACTAAACTAAGCAACGAAAACTAGATATTATTTTAGTTAATAAATAACAAAAGTTAAATAAAGTTTATGAAAATGAATGATAAAAATAAATATAACAAAAAAACAAACACGTGTCTATAATTTCACAAATATGTATATTTGTTTCGACAGATGTCGGTAATCATCTATTTTTGAAGTGTTAAATTAAATACAGACATAAAACAAATGACAAATTTAAGTGAAAGTTATATATACACATGAGTACCTGTACTAACCCACACCTTACTTATACATTGGCATTAACAGGCACTAAGCCGAACAAAGTGACATAAGATGATAATAAAATTAATACAAATGTTTCAAGACTTTTAAAATAAAAAGAAATTTTTAGGAAGTCGCTTTTTCTTTACCACGATTAAAATGTTCATCTACAAATATATGGAATAAATATGTAAATGTCGTATGGACGGTAAACTATCACAGGACAGGACATGTCAATAAAAATTAATGATGCTACAAATATAAAAAATGGAATCTTACACATGTGGAAATAAAATAAAAGAAATACAAATTCTACATTCAAAGAATTTTTTATAAAAATCCAACATCACTTTGGATTACATAAAATGATCCAGATACGCATATTAAGAAGCACAAAGCGGAAGTAAGACATTATTAGTATTCAGTTCATCTAACATTAAAATTGCATAGAAAGACTACATCCAATATCTAACAATAATATTATATACGACATTTGTACAATAACGGCAATATCATTTGTTTTTTTTTAAATTCAATACATATTAAAACGTTTAAGCTATTTCCAATTAATTGGCGAATAATAAATGGCAAATATTAAGGTATCCAACAATATATGAATATCGTAATATAAGCACTATCTCAGCAATAATAAAATGTAAAACAATCGAATATAAACGTTATTCTTTATTCACACGAGTAAATTGTGTTGCGTCACTTTGATAATATTTAAAGTGGGTGGATACGATATGCATTAATGTAAAAATAGCGAATAAATAACCAAGTCTTGAAATTTTAATAAATTTCAAATTTATTTAAATTTTTACTGATGCAAACCTAATGACGTAATTTTTTTTTCAGACTTATTGAATCTACAATATGGCAATTGACTAATAATAATTGCCTAGTGCCAAACAATACCACCAATTAAATTATACGTAAATCGAGCTTTGTACCAAAAATATACATTTCAATTTTTGGGACTATATAACTTTAATTCAAAAAACGTTAGATGCCTGATTTTTTTCTCAATTTGTTAGTATTGTTATCGCCAATATTTTAAACCAAATGAAAAAAGAAAATTTTTAACAGGACTTAAAAAATTCAAAAACTTCATAATTATGTCTTATCTATAATTTTTGATACATACGACATTCTTATGGATACTTTGGTGTTGTGTATGTAATTTTTTTACGTTTTCAAAGATTTTGTGAAGTTTTATCTTAAATAATACATTATTTATGGTGTTTGAGAAGGAATTGATAGTTAAGTGTTGGATGAAAGGGATAATATTGAATTTTCTATGAGATAACAGAATCATTCGCTTTGATAATGTGCTACTAGGAAATTATGATGAATTTGCACCTATTAAGCCCTTTCGAAAAATGACCTGAAAGTCTTTTAGCTTTTAATAATCCCAATAATTTTGTCGCTCTAGATTATTAACTAATTAAATTTTATGGTCGTTATAACTTTCGTGGTCCACTGAAATCAAATTGGCACTTTTAGATTCAATTAAATGCTACATGTGTAGCAAGTACTTACAACTGTACTTGGGAAACCTGTATCCTGGAAATCAGAAAGGAATCAAATAGAGAGCGTTGTTATTGACATAATCGATGTTCTATTGCTACGGGAAACTTTTTTACCTCACATGCCGTTGGCAACAATTTTTTTTAACGAAATATAACAATGGTTTGTACCATCAGATGTCAGCCAGCCCTCAATTGAGAGTGTTACTGATGCAAGTGACAATAAGCTGCCCCATCTAATCAATTGAGTATTTATAAATCGACGTAAAGCAAGGGTGCTAGATGTCAAGTTATTTCCATTTAGAAGAAAATAAAACCAAGCTGACATTAAGTGTTCGATTTTTACGTAAAAAACCATACTGCAACGTTCATCGTGTCAGGAATTTTGGCGTAAATTTGATAATAAAATCTATATTATATTATATTATATTATATATAAATATATAAAAATGAATGTTTCTTTGTATGTACCTTATAGAATCGTAAACTATGCATTTGATCATGTTACGATCTTTAGCAAAGTTGTTGCGCATGAGCCGGGTAAGGTTTTTAAGTTGGTATGACCAATTTTGGACAGGTGGCGCCACTAAAAATTACTAAAAATGAATTAAATCGTAAACTGTGTATTTGATCATTTAATGATCTTTAGCAAAGTTGTTGCGCATGAGCCGAGGAAGGTTTCTAAGTTGTTATGACCAATTTCCCACAGGTGGAGCCACTGAAAATTACTAAAAATGAATTAAATCGTAAACTGTGCATTTGATTATGTTATTATCTTTAGCAAAGTTATTGCACATGAGCCGATGAAGGTTTCTAAGTTGGTATGATCAATTTTCGACAGGTGGAGCCACTGAAAATTATTAAAAATGAATTAAGTCGTAAACTATGCATTTGAATGTGTGTTGATCAGACAAATACCAGACATTTTAGGATTCATCATTTATGATTTTAATATCACTTAGTATAACTCATTTCCGTAAATTTTAGATGGTGGCGTAGCAAAACGCGCAGGGTACAGCTAGTATAATAATATAAAATAGTTTTATTAAAATGAATTAAAATAAATCAATAATCATGAAAATACTATGTACTACAAGTATGTATCAAAAGTGATACATAAGCCGGAATTATGAACTTTTTATAACGCTCGATCTACGGTTATATCGAAATGAGTGCTATGGGAAACGTACGAACCACCAGATTAAAGAATGCTGCTATTCATTCACATAAATCTAAACACATTTCGTTGAAATAAATGGCAATTATTTTGAAAACGTTTTTATGGCTTTCATCTGTAGATTTGTTAAATAAAGTTTATTGTTGAAAACCGATTTGTATTCGATATTAGCAATAGCTTAGATATCGGCAGAAGTTTGAAAATTTTTTATATTGCGTATAATAAATTTACAAGCATGTAATATCCATAGCTATGTTCTATATAAATAGAAAACAAATCATAAACGGAACATAAATAAGCAATATTCAGATTACAGCAATAACGCTACGTGAAAAGACTTATACTATGTTCGCAATAAACGCCATTATTGATCTCAATACTTCATATTAAATGTCAATTATTGCTCAATAAATTCATAAATTGTTATAATATTGATTAAAACTTGAAATACAGCACTGTCATAAGTACGTTCAGTGAGCATATTACAATTTTCCGAACACTTTCTATTGATATTTGACAACTCAAATGTCAACAACGACAAACAAAAAAAAAAAAATAACGAACAAAACAAAAACAATGTTGTTGAAACAACCAGCTGTTTTGTTTACCAGCTGTCAAATGAATATTGAATAAGCACCTTTTTGACATTTTGAATATGAAATACACAATAAAGCGTAACACTGAGCGTTCACAAACAGGAAGTGTATTCTGTAAAATATACACAATACAAAGTCGTGAGTATTGGCCAAATATAATATATAAATAACATTTTTTTATTTAAGAGTTGAGTTAGTTCGACCTTATGTGATAATACGGGCTTTATCTGACTTCTACCATTGAGCGCCTCAGACAGAAACTACAACGGCCATCATGTCCATATTACCATTTATAATAATATTATAATATTTATTATTCCTGATTACGATAATAGCTCTCTTCTTAAACGTTCCTGAAGGAACGATTTGCTTGTCCCCTTACAAATTAAGTCCATATATCCTTTCTTTGTAGACCCATAGTTCTTGGAGCAGAATGATATTTTCCCATACATTATTATAGAGACAGAAAATAAGTTCAACCGAAGGAGTTTTGGAGTGATGAAGGTTAATCGAGATTACTTCAATCCCCTTTGGTTGCGACTACCATTGTGCCCTGGTGTATGCCCGTGCTCTTCGGACGCTGTGTCGCTCTTTTTTTAAGCAACACATGAATATTTTTAAAATTCCTAAATTCTGAATTCTCTAAGGCATTAAGTTCATAATTGATGTCTAAGGCGTTTCTTTGTTTGTTTGGAAACCTAGATTTAGAGAAAAAATCAATGTATGTTGAGATATAAAATTGAGAGAAATTGTTAAAGATTTAAGATTAGCTGTGGAATGTTTGCGCAAGTAGAATAAGCTTGTATAATTTAAAGCGCCTCGGCGAATAAAGAAAAAAAAATAATTCTAAAAGCAAGGAAATTTTATTTATTTGTAAACATCAATGAAATAGTTTTGCAATCTTTTCATACGATTTCCGCAATAGGATTAAAAAAAAATTTATAAATTTTCAGCACTTTACAATATTTTAGAAATAAAATTTTCACATGAAATCACAGAAAACCTCTGACACTGCTGCAGAGGGTTGGAGAAGATACTCAACATACCATGCTTGAATATGTAATATTTATGGACAACGGAACATGTGAACAGAGAATTTTTGTTTTTTTTTTTTTGCAAAGCTGAAATGTAAAAAATCTTCTTTTTCAACTTTAATAAAATTTAAATATTGTGCAACAAACTATGAATTTCGCTTTCAAGTACGTGTCTGCGTTTTTACTTCATATTTAAATAAAAAATCTGTTGAGAAAACTGCTTTTTTCTGCAACCATTTTCTACTTCAATATGCTGAACTTTGTAATATGTGCACATGTACATGCATATGTTTCGAAAATTTTACTTATGGTATATGAGTTTAAACTATAAGGCAAACTTAATAAGCCGGAATATTTTGTACGTTCTTTAAAATATAAGTAAATGGAATTACTTTCTGAAATAAATTGTAGAATTATTATTTAGTTTTGGTACATTACATTACATTACAAGTATTTTTAAGAGAATATGCAAATTAACAGGTGTTATGTTATCAACTGCATTTTTTATCGTTTAAAAACAAAATTCAAAATTACTTCAAATTTAATATAGGAAAACTTTATCAAACCTTGATATGAATAAGATTGGTTTTCTTAATATTAGCTTGTTATTTATTTCTTTAATTTGTTTACATGTCTGGATTTTTTTGGAAGGTGTGAACATGTGTGGTTATAATTTCGATTAAAAAATTAAAAAATTCGATTGACGTATCAAATTTCAGTGGTCACCATTGGATGCCAAGCAGAAACAATAATTTGACAAATTTTAATTAGAAAAGTACAACTTTGTTTGAAAACAAGTCGTAGAATTAATAATGCCAAGAGATTTGTCTAGTTTTGACTGGAAATAAAAATATATTTAATTTTATTCTACTGTTAGAAAAAAATTTCTAATTTTGTTTTAAGAGTCAGTAGTTTTCTATTTTTTTACGGAAGGATTAAACTGGTTTTAAAAGAAAATATTTCGTGGCTTCGTAGATATGTACTTGGAGATTCGTAATATTAAATTTTAAAAAAATCCTTTACTATGGACATGTCCAGTTTTGTTTGACAGCTCCTCATGTGTAATAAAATATTGTAAATAACAAATAAAAATAAATTCACCTTATAATTACAAATATACATCAAGAGATAAATAACTCTTGAAAAGGAGCCTAATCGATTAAAGTCACATTTAATAAAAAGTTTTAAAATGAGAATTATCACATAATTATGGATATACTAAATATAAATTATGTAGTTAGATATTTTTGCTAACGAATGGAATTTCAAATCCTATTATGTAAAATTATACAAAAAAAATAATTGTGAAATATTTGGATGCATTTAATTATCACAATAATAACCAAAAAGAAAAAAGTACACATCTACACATTGTGGAAAAAATAACCAAAACTTCAACGCTGATGTTGCGTTTCTTAAATCTTCAACCGCCTTCCTTCACACGGATTTAGATGTTAGAAATCTAAATGGCAAACAGTTTTCTTTCGAAATGTTATTCGTAGTTTTTTGTGTTTCAAACTTTTTCTATATAATGGTGTAATACCTGGGGTGTACTTGTAGCCTAGTGGGTAATGTTCTAGACTATTAGCGTGGGGGTCGTGAATTGGATAACCACCAGAGATTCTGGCCTGAAGTTATTCAGCTCATATATAATTAAATATAATTTGTAATTGTTTTGTAATTAATAACTAAATTAAAAAATAAATAACGTCTCCTGCAGCATTTCTAATTGTAAAAACGCAAGTCTAATTTTCTATATCGTTGTACCAGCTTATAGTCTTTTCTAACATTCGTTTCCAGAATAATTCGCCATTAGAAACTTACTGAATAACGTATTATCTTAATTATCTGCACTGTCAGATTTTCCTACAACTATCATGTTAACAAATTGTGCGTTTCTTTAAAATGTTTTAAACATTCTCCATTTGAGTTAAAACAAAATCTGACTGAACACTTAAGACTACGTAAATCGAATGACGACGTAAATAGGGATTCAACATCGTTCATAAAAACATTGATGTTTGCAATATTGATGTTCCCAAAAAAACACACATCGGATTTAAGACCGCGATACATCGATATTTTTTCGAAGTTTTATTTTCAAATAAATAAAAACTAATAAAATATTATTTAAAAGAGAAACTAAGTTTTTTGACAAAAATTATTTAATTATATTTAATAATTCGTTATACATATTTATCATAAAAAATAAAACAAAACAGTTTTATGTTTTATGTTTCATTATTTGTTTAATTAATTAATTATTTTATACACTTTATAAAAATATGAATTAATTTTTGTTTTAATTGGGATCGAGTAATTTTGAGATTGAGTTAAGGAAAAGTAGCTCTGAAAGCCTAGATTCCAAAAGTCTATTTCTTTTTTGTGTTATTGTTGCACCAGCTTCCGAAAACAAGCGCTCGCTTGGCACAGGAGTAGCAACAATTGGGAGATATTGAAATGCAATTCGTGAAATTTTTGGAAGCAAAGATCTCATGTCTTCCCAAATAACGATTGCGTAGCTTTTTATTGACGTTATTGGGATGATAGGTACATTTGTACTTCCGTTTCGCTAATAGCGTCTATAGTAGAGGATGATTTTTGCTTCATATTTATGTGGGTTAATAGTTTATAGTATTTCCAAATATCAAATTATTAATCATTTCAGTCATCATCAGATGTGCCATTATTGGAAGTTGTAGAAGTGTGAGCAGTATTATATTCTCGAACTATTTATTGAGGTAACTGACTACTTTTTCTTTGGCCTCTGAGCTTTTGAAATGCATTAATTTAAATCTGGGGACGAGAGTAGTCGATAACGAAAGAATTACCGAATGTTCGATGTATTCAAACCTTCTTCCTAGTTGTTTTTTTATTTCCACTGCTATCATTATCTGTAATGACAGCTGAAACTTGTGTAATGGATACATTCCATTCAGAAAAGCTATCTGTGATAATCTAACTAGTAGTAATTAACTAGAACGATGCTTTTATTGTGCTTTTTGTAAACAAACAAAAACAAATTCGAAATAGAAGTTTTCTGTTCAGTTTCCCAAACAGGAAATTGATTTTCATTGGACTAACTTTGGAACGTTACGCACGTACTTGATAGCTAGCTAGATCGGGAGATGTGGCAGGGGATCTTATTCCGCGCGTCCAATTTCGTACCACAAAAATAAAAAAAATTTACGTGCGATTCAAATGCCTCACTTTGGTCAACAATAAAAAAAAATAAAAACAATACACATGACTCGTCCTTGCATGTTTCTCAAGTAGCGTTGTTGTTGTGCTACATCCCTGAACCCCACCCTACCATGGTTTTCGTTTTAGGGAAAATATATTACGAAAACCCCTAAAAGGACTAAACCGTACCTACGCCTATGAAGTTTTATGTCACAAAAAATTTACGTTTTCATCATATTAAAAACATATGGTTAATTGAAATAATAAAAAAAAATAATTCTTATAATCAACAAACCAAAAAAAAAATATCTTAAATTATGTATAAATTGAAATTAATAGAAAAAACTAATTAGCATGACATTTATATCACTGCATGTTATCATTACAAATGATCAGTGATTACTAAATTCTTTATTACAAAAGAGAAATTTAATATAAAGAAAATCAAACGCAACAGTTAAGAATTCAGTGAGAGAATCATCTTGAATTGCTCTTTTGTAATAATAGGAGAGTATACGTAATATATATATCAGTGATGTTACAACAGTAATAGTACTTTATTTGGTACCTTTTTTTAATTATTTCTTTGCACGTGATCTTAAGCTTTTAAAAATCCCGTCACTGGTATATTTTATGAAACAAATACTTAAATAATAAATGCATGTGTATTAAACAAAAGAAATATTGATTTTTAACTTACAGTATGGTCTCGATTCCAACGATGCGGAAGGCCTTCAGCTTCATTTGATGGAGCCGTTTTACAATCAATATATGTTTATAGGTTTTAATATTTAAATATTTAGGGTAGTATATAAGTAATTCATTTTTTTTTTTTTTTTTTTTATATATGTTTATTTATTAACTCATTCAGTAACAAAAAATAGATCCAGATACAAATAAACAAGTAATTTAATATTTCTATTTTTTACACACAGGTCCATAATCGAACTCTCTAGTGCATTTTATAATACATTTCACGTTCATTTTCCGACTTATTAGCAGTATATAATTAAAACTAAACTTACAATAACTAAATTTACAATATATATATATATATATATATATATATATATATATGTATATAGGTTTGCAATGAAAAATGTTTGAAAAAACATTACTCTTTTGTTAATTATAAAATAAAATAGTCAAAATTAATAAAAACTACAAAAAATTTTTAGTTAGAAATCCACCAATATTTGTATAAATTCTGCTGTTTATTGTCTAATCCTGCATAACTCATATCATATCTTAATTCACTGTTATTAATATTGTAAGTATTAAATGATTTATCTGTAGCCCTTCTATAGAGATGATAGAATATTGGAATTCCGTCTCTATTTTGTATAAAGCCATTTTTGTCCAGATATATGAACGCTTCAGGAGGTACATAACCAGATGTAAGTGTATTTGATATATATGAGTCATCAGTATAATATGGGGCAAATATTAAATTGTTAGATCTACATTCCATGCACTTTAAAATGTGATTTCTTATCAACTTAATAATAAAGATGTCTATTCTGTTGATTTTTGCAGATAAATATAGTTTTTTATTAGAAACAAATTTAGTGTAGTTGCTTTGAGGAGATTTGTTAAGTGAAGTACACGTTCTTAAACATTTCCTTTCAAACTTTCTAATTTTAATTTTAATTCATTTTTATAAGAAACTATCTAAAACCCGGTGTGCTTCGCTACTCCTATCGATATCTATATATATAAAAATGAATGTGTGTTTATTTGTTTGTGGGTTTGTTTGTGGGTTTTTTGTTTGAAGTCTATAGACGGCTAAACGGCTGGACCGATTTTCTTGAAATTTTAACAGTACCTTTGGCAGCTCTAGATGTTGATGCTCGTAGTTTCTCTCTTCTTCTAGGCGTACATCCCGTTGATCCGTCGTCTTTTCAGTTCTTGATCTTGATGGTTGGGATCGTTTTCTTCTGAGACGTGCATCATGTTAATCAGGTGTCTCAGCAGCTCTAGAAGTTGATGCTTGTATCCTATCTCCTTCTACACGTGCATCACGTTGATCTGGTGTCTCCGCAGCTATAGATGTTGATGCTCTTAGTCTCCCTCCTTCTAGGCGTACATCGCGTTGATCCGTCGTCTCATCAGTTCTTGATCTTGATGATTATGATCGTTTTCTTCTAAGACGTGCATCTCATTGATCGGGTGTCTCAGCAGCTCTAAATATGTTTGTTTCGCGATTAGCTAGTGACACTACCCCGGATGATATTGATCATTACATTAAATCGAAATTGAGCTAAAACAGACTTATGGATACAAAAATTCAAATTTTCTGCACCTAGGTCAATCTGTTCATTTAAAATTTCGATCGCTGATGATAACTTCGACCTTATTATAAATCCGAACTTCTGGCCATATGTTCGAGAATATACTTTTAGACAGAAAACCAGAAACAACTTTGAATCGAATATTGCTCGTTTGCCGTCAAATAATGTACCTGCATCAAAAAACTAATAACCAACAATAGTGTTCTGAATATTGTATACCAAAATGTACGAGGCTTAAATACTAAATTAACTGACCTCTTATTTAATAGCTACGATCTTATATATGATGTTAATACCTTCACTGAAACCTGGCTCACTGACGATATTTTTAATGCTGTAATTTTGTCTGACAATTATCAGATATATCGATTCAACCGCAAGTCGCGTTGAGCCTCCTCTGTGAAGTCTCTTCTTCACATCCATCTGAAATTATTGCAACTCATTCTGAAGATATTGAATTCGTCGCTGTGGTTGTCAAACTGAGGAGATCAAAAGTTTACATAACTTGTTCTTATGTTCCTCCGAATTCTAACTATACTATTTATTCTGAACATTTTGATGCTATAAAGTTGGTTTCCAATCTTGCAGTTCGGAGTGATTCTGTTTTTGTTTCAAT
Organism: Sarcophaga caerulescens; assembly: GCA_927399465.1. Lineage (NCBI taxonomy): Eukaryota > Metazoa > Arthropoda > Insecta > Diptera > Sarcophagidae > Sarcophaga > Sarcophaga caerulescens. Next base: position 58,040,843 of record OV656868.1, read on the forward strand.
TCATGGATATATTCATCTAACGACCACAACTTAATTCCAATTGAGAACAATGATTTTTTGAACAATATTTTTAACCTATCCCTTTATCAAATTAATTCCATTTGTAATGACTTTGGGAAAACACTTGACTTGGTATTTGTGAGTGATGTTAATAAGTGCACCGTTATACGATCGGAACCTGTAACTTCCCCTGATGATCGTTATCATCCTACGCTGAAAATTATTATGGATGTATCTGCAGCGCTTACTTCGGCTAACCAACTCATTATAAATCAGAATAAATATTATTGCTTTTTTCGTACTAACTACACTGCACTTAATGGTATACTATCTAATGTCAACTGGGATTCGGTACTCGCTATTAATAACTTTGATGATATGGTATTGAATTTTTACGCCATTTTACACAATGCTATTAGTTTAACTGTTCCGAGAATTAAATTATGCTGCAATAGAGGTCCACCATGGAATAATCGGCACTTAATAAATATTAAAAATAAAAAAAAAATATTATACGAAATATAAGAGATCGGGCTTATCTGTAGACTATAGAAATTATGGTTTGGCAAGATCTGAATATAATATCACTAACAAAATTGCCTATAAAAATTATATAAATCGGATAAAATCTACTTTAAAGTCTAATCCAAAATATTTTTACAAGTTCGTAAATTCTAAGCGTCGTTCTTCTGGTTACCCCAAACTTCTAAAATATGGCTCTATGGTTGCTGATGATGATATTTCAATAAGTAATGTATTTGCTGATTTCTTCTCAACCATGTCTTACGATACTGGAACTTCTTATCCTTATGCAACAAATCAATCAGATGGGATATCCTTTCCGTTTATTAATATTGACAGTGTTTTTTCGAAATTACTATCTCTAAAAAGCTCATTTAGTCCAGGTCTTGATGGTATACCGAGCTGTATACAAAAAAATTGTGCATCATATCTAGCCGCGCCTCTTACTGCAATGTTCAACATGTCTCTTAAATCGTGTCATTTGCCATTAATCTGGAAGAAAGCATATATCATTCCTTTATTTAAATGTGGCAGTAGATCGGATGTAACAAACTACAGAGGTATTGCCAAAATTAATGCTATTCCAAAACTTCTTGAGAAAATGATAACTGATCTCCTACACCATCAAATTTCACCTCTGCTATCGCCATGTCAACACGGCTTTCGTAAATCTCGATCTTCAACAACTAATATCTTGGAACTCACTACAATTGTCAATGAAGGCTTTTCAAATAAAATGCAGTCTGATGTTATATACACTGATTTCAGTAAAGCTTTTGATAAAGTGAATCATAAGCTTTTATTGCACAAATTATCACTTATGGGCTTTAGTGATTCTGCTCTAAAATGGTTAACATCGTATCTGTCACAAAGAACTAAACAAGCCAAATTTAGAAATGTCACATCTAAAAGTATTAAATTGCAATCTGGAGTACCTCAGGGCAGTCATTTGGGCCCAATCTTATTCACTTTGTTTATTAATGACCTTCCCTCAGTTGTTTTGCATTCTAAGGTACTGATGTACGCTGACGACGTTAAAATATTTAACACTTTTAATAATGTTTATGGATTTGATCTACTTAGTACTGATTTTTGCTGTTTTTATAAGTGGTGCAAATTGAATTTGTTGGAATTAAATATTAAAAAGTGTAAGCACATGACGTTTTTTAGACATTCAAAGATTGATACCTTCTATTGCATTGATAACGCTGTGTTGGATAAAGTTAAAAGTATTTTGGACCTTGGTATTCTATTGGATCATAGACTCAACTTTCGGGATAACATATCAATGATCGTGAATAAAGCTTATGGCATACTTGGTTATATGAAACGCTGGTCTAAGGAATTTGTTGATCCTTATTTAACCAAAACGTTATTCATATCTCTTGTCCGGCCTATCCTGGAGTATGGTTCTATCATATGGGACCCTTGTTGTGCAGTCCATATAAATAGCATTGAGTCAGTGCAAAAACAGTTTTTAATTTTCTGTTTACGAGGTCTTGGTTGGAACTCCTATGAATTACCGCCATATCGGAGTAGACTTGCTTTGGTTAAACTGCCAACTCTTAAAAGTCGTCGTTCCATGATGAGTACTCTTTTTATTCTGGGTTTAATGCGTGGAGATGTTGATTCAGAGTTCCTGCTCAGTCGATTGAAATTCAATGTTCCTTGCGACCTACACGTAATTTTGAATTGCTTTCACTGACTTACTACAGATCAGAATACGAAAATAATGATTCCTTTAGACGTGCCTGTAAAACATTCAATGAATGCTACCAAGTAGTTGATTTCTCTGTGCGCAAAGATGTTTTAAAGAAAACCCTAACAATATTTTTGAACTGTTAATTTAAAGTTGTAGTTGAATTAATATAAACTGTTTTGGATATGTCAGTAAGGATATTGGATATTGTCATTTAGTCAGTAAGGATATATTGTATCTATTGACGTTAAATAAATAAATAAAATAAAATAAATGTTGATGCTCGTAGTCTACATGTACATCTCGTTAATCTGGTGTTTCTGCAGCTACTGCTCTTTGCAATCGTATCCTTTCCTTTTCTAAACGTTCATCACGTTCAACTGGAGCCTCAGCAGCTCTAGATGTGGAGGCTCTAGACCTTTCAACACTCAGACGAACATCACGTTCTTCGGGAGTTTCGTCAGCCCTTTGTGATTGTAAATTAACTGCATTTTTGGTGCGTTTAGAAAGCGAAGATTTTTTAGGTGCCATTTTTTTGTTTTTAATTTATCACAATATATATGATCACTCACAAAATAAATGTTTAACTCGTTTAGAATCTGGGATTCAAATGATTTGCGAAAAAGATTATAAGTACTATTTAAGTACTTCCTTTCAATCATTATTAGGCAAATAAGATAAAAAATTTTGGGCAATAGAAAATATTTAATATTTTTTATTAGGGTGACCATAAAGGTTTGGTCTGTATTATATAACCACAGGCAACAATTGGTTCTTTAAAAAATTATATATGCTGTAGGTAGTTAATAAATTAAGGCAGTATAGTGTCATCAATGGTCTGTGTCTACTGTTAATGGTACCTAAGTTACACATGTCCCCCTATGCGTATTTTTACAAACATATAATAAAATGGGTATTGGAATAAACAGGCAATACACATGACTTTAGCTGCAATAGTTTATCAGATATACATACATATGATGTTTAGTATTTACTTTCTCCATTTATTTCCCTAACCCGTAATGTTCATATGTGTGTCAAAGATTCTAGATTCTAGCTCTAATAGTTTTCCATGTACACGAACTTTTGTATCATAGTTATATGGGAGGGTCTCGCTCTTATTGCTAGTCCGGAAATTTTTTCACAAATTATTCATATGGATTTCAGTGTTGCCCGTGTACAATTTGATGATTTTATCTATAATGATTTCCCAGATATAAGAAGTTTTAAATTTAAGTCATATGCGAAGTACCACGCCCCCTTTTCCTAGTCAGCCCATTTTTGTCTAAAACATTCATATTGATACTAAAGTGGATTCGACAAAATTTTAGGACTCTAACTGTTATATATTCTTAGATATATTAATTTAATACTTTTTATATTGGAGGTGACACGCTCACTATAGCCAATACGCCCATTTTGTACATATAGATGTCAAAGTCGTCCATACAAATTTTGAGGACTCAAGTTGTTGCAGTTTATGAGATATGCGACATTAAATACTTATTGGGTATGTGGGCGTGGCACCCCGCCTACTTGAAATTTTAAAATTAAAAATAGCCTATAGTTCCTTCCAGACAGGAAGGTACTGCCATTTAGCCGTCTATAGACTTCAAACAAACAAACCCACAAACAAATAAACACACATTCATTTTTTTATATATACATACATAGATAAATGGTTAGATATAGAAATAGGTTATACATACATATATAGGAAAAACTAGTACTAACTAATTTTTACATGGTAGATGTAATTATATTTTAATTGTATTTTATATATAGGATAAATGCATATTGTAGGAATTATAGATTATTTAATAGAACATATGTATATATATATAGATGAATTAATTGTATTTAAAATTTAAACATTTGGGTCTTAAAGGTTAGAATATTTAATTTCTTGATTCAGAGTTTAGTGAAGGTAAAAAAATATAATGTAATAATTTAATAGCGAAAATTTGGTTATTATTTAGATTTTTATAAAGTTTTTAGCATATACTAAACATTTTGTATGTTAAAAATTATAGACTGTTAATGATTTTGTATATTCGATTGAATATATGTTGATTAGATATACGTAAGTTGTTTCGGCTGGCCTTTCAAGGATTTTCAAGTGCTTTATTCAATTCGAACTTGATCTTGTTTCCAAATATTTTTATTTGAAGAATTTTTCCAAAAATGACAAATTTCCCTCGAGTGAATTGACGCTGTGTCTGCTCCAAATTGGCAAATTGGTGATTCACTCGAGGTACTGGTGTTATATGAAATTAACTATGTAAAAATGCAATACTTTATTGATATCAAGGCATATTCATAGAAGGTAGCCTTATCTCAACAGCTGACGAGATTTGGAATGTCAAAATTTTGTTGTTTTTTTGTGTGTTTTGTTTCGATAATCATTTTCGCATTTATAAACCCTTATATGTACCGGATGTATCCTTAACGATACGCACTCTAGAAATTCTTCAGGATTACTATTTCAAAGCCAATTTTATTAAAATTTTTGCAAGATGTTAATAATATTTAAGCCTTTAACACTAAATACATATATCTTTTAAACTACAACCTAGATTTACTATATATTCATTTAGACGACACTGATGAATTACCCAAAAAAAGATTTCGGTCTCTCCAACTAGGTGCCAAAACCATGACCAATAACAAATAACGTTTGCATCTGCCATTTTTCTTAATGGCCATATAAAAACATGTTCTTTACATAAAGTGGAAATGTTATTGACTGCATGGAATAATTTTTTTTAATTTATAGGTGCCCCACTATTGCATAATTAAACATGACATAAAAATCAAAAGAAATTTCAATATATAAAATTTATTTATTTTTTTTAATCGCTTTTATTATTTCCTATGGAGGTTTAAGGGTTCATTTTTTTGACATTCCGAGTACCCTTTAACAAAAACAAAATGCCTGTTGTTTTTGCATTGTTGTAAGAGCATCTCCTACCTGTTATGAATTTGCCTTGATTGATATGATAAAAATTATAAAATACCTTCAAATGAATTTACCTTTTTTTCCAAGAAACAAGTTAGATTAATCTGACTCACTTAGATGTTTTAAATTTCTTTAGCAAATAATTGTTATTCTGTATTAATCAAGAACTTTTTCCCACTTAATAAATTAATAACTTTCCTTTCTGTTTATAATAAAAACCACTTTCTTCACTATATGTACATATATCACTTTCTTTTACTTTCCCTTCAAGTTGTTGAAGGTTTGACAGATTAAGTTAAAAAGACCTTATCCAAATCTGTAACCTTCGATCAAAGCTCGGTTGCGACTAAAATAAATAATGAGACGTTAATTCTCATATATAAAATATCACGTGATAATATATATCACAGATATATTCTCTTTAACTGTATAATACTGGTTTTTCTTCGTTATGTTAAGAGTACATGGGTGTCCTCTCTTTAAAAAGTAAAAAGAAGTGGGAGAATGTAAAAAAATAGAAAACTAAAAATAAAACAATACATTGGATTCTGTTTAAAAAATACAGTTGTAAGACCTCGACACATTAAGTATAAGAGAATGTATGCCAACTACCATTAATGATGCTTTTATCACTGATAATAATATTGATTTTGGCTAATATCTGAATAATTATTAGAAATGATGTATTACATATCATGAAGTTTTTCTTGTGTGTACGCTGATGTATGTTTTTCCGTCAGTTCAAAAACGCCTAATGTACCGTTGTGGAGTTCAGCTTTTTCAAAAAGGTTATTGTCATACCTACAAATGATTTGTTATGCATAGTTTCCATCCAAATGACATAGGCTATGCAATAATTTTCAGCGGTTTTAAAAAGATTACTTATAACTTAATATCTGGCATCGATCCTCGATTTTATAGTTTCCCGACTTGGTACCTTATGCAATGGGCAAACTTCTTTCATCAGCTGTAAGAAACCTTTACCTTCTACTGTTGCAAACGGTTTGTTATCAAAAATTATAGAATTCCCTATGGCCTTTGTTATTTTTTTTTTTTTTTTTTTTTTTTGATTAAATTATCAACAAATGGCTGTGAAAGTTTTATAGAATTGCAACAATTTTACTTACGCTGCTTAAGCTGTTAAATGCCGATGTATCGCCGATGCATCGTCCATCAAAACATCGATGTTAAACATCGATGTGTCGTTTGCATCCCCAGACGTAAATCCTTATCTGTAGTGTATTTAACCGTTATTTTAATCAAAGACTCAATAAATTTTTTCTATCCCCTAGTTCCTGAATATAAAAATAAAATTTTTACGCTCGTTCAATAAATTTGGCCTTTGTAGTTGATTCTATACAGTGTGCGTTTGTGGTCTATGTTTTTCCTCCGTATCCTTATCCTTCCTTTCTTACCTCCTCTCCTTTTCCAATCTCCTCTATTATCCTCTCTCTCTCCTTTGGGACGTATTACAGTGGTTCATTTTGACCTACGGGTATTGTACTTGCCCCAATGACAAGTATACGTCGTCTAACTTAAAACCTACATTTGTATTTTTTTCCAAAAACGTTGCTTCAAAAAACGACGAATTCGAAGATTGGGAATTTAAATAATAGAATACTTATTTCTTTATTTAATTAAATTATTTATAAATAAAAAAGTACATCCTTGTCCTATATCACATGATCTATTACATGATCTTTAAATTATAAAGTTCAAACTGATAGTGTACAATATCGCAATTCCACTTTTATAGAACTCTCAGTCCTCTACTGACTGGCAACGCTGCCCTTCGCTTCCCTATAAACTATCTTATTTAATGTCTAGCTACTTCGCTATCTTTCTCCGTTGTTCTTTTGTAATTATTTTCTTACTTTCTTATGAATTTATTTGTGTAATCATCCTAAAATGTTTCTGCTTTTACATATTTGATTATATCTTGGTAGTTTTTTTTTCATTCGTGTGAGAATATTTATACATTTTTAATTAAGATAAGATATGCAGTATTCAAAGTATATGTTAGATATAAAACTTGTAAAATACTTCATTGTGGAACATAGTTGATATTCAACTGTGAGATCATCATCATAAATATCATATCAACATTCATGGAAAACTTAGTTTTAACTTAAATATCAAACCTGACGAACTCTGTAGAATGTTTTAGGAATGTCGTACAGGTCTAGAACAAAAAAACAAAAATTTACATATAATAAAAAAATTTATTAATTTTATTTTTTTTAATATTTAAGAACATAATTAGATAATTTTGAATTGTTAATTGGACATAATAGTTTGAATAGCAGGCAATGTTTATGTACATTTTCGGCTCATACTATGATTGCTGACGGGTCAGAAGTCGAAGCTGTTGACCTACATATATTATGTAAACGTTTCGTATTATGAAAATTTCTTTGAAACTAAGAATATAAGCCATATTCAGCATCATGGTACCGGTCAATTTTTTGTTACAGAATCAACAAACAAAAATTCCATATAAACTGCTACCAGTCTAATGTGCGAATGTTTTGACCACTAATGTAAATCATATATTTTTGATCATATTCATTTTGTTTTTAAATAATTTCTTTTTTTTATGAAACCAATTTTTTATATTTATTTTTACCACATAGAAAAATTTAATATGTTAAAATTAAAACAAATATGTGCATAACTTTGGAAATTAAAGTCATAAAATAAAAATATAAAATAAATATGTATGTACATAAGTTCATTTATGAACACTCGTTTATGAAAATTGAATTTATGAAAATAGAATTTTAAATTCTTGTTTTAAAAGTGAATTACCCATGGGCAATCTTCAGCGAAACACATTTAATGCCTTTATTATTTTCTAAAAACCATACAATATCGATGGCTTGGGTTAAGTTGGCCTTGAGCATCGCTGTGGTTTGTGACTTATTCGCTACTCGAAAAAAACCTCACAAGAAAATCCCAGCTCACATTACATGCTCTCAAACCGACCATGTAGAATATATAATGTGGCGTGAGGCAGCCAATTCAGGCCAAAAGAAGTTGATTCTCGTCGACTTACATTGACTTTTCCGCAGTGCAATAGACTCCCTGAGTACTCTTACGGATTGGTTTCGTCCCAAATTCAACGACTTTGTTTCTTTACGTACCCATTCCTCCAGAAATACGTCATCATTTAAGAACACTCATCGTTATCTGTTGCCGTCCACAATGATTTGGAGAAACAGACTGAATAAGTGACAGCTAGTTTGGCAGATGTAGCATTAACAAAATGGTTGTTATCAAGTGTCGAAGTTCGGAAGTATCTGTTGGTTATGTTGCTTCGGTTTTTCAACTTAGAAATTGTGTATGTGTTCCTTAAAAATAAATTAAATAAAATTGCATCGGATACAATGTTTAATGCGAAATTGAGTTAGCCAAACCGTGCCTGTGGACACATATCAAATCGTGAGAGATCAAGCTCAGGAAGAAACGAATTAATTGCAATGTTCAGAAGAAGTGGAGAGCAGGGTACGCCAACCAATAATTCCCCGCACTGTGTAAGTTTAGCGGAGAAAGTAATCAACGTTGTTCGACCTAATTAAACTTAAAGATGGGTGTTGAACCATGTTCAACAAATATATTTTTTTTTTTTCTTTTGAGTTAATAAGAATTTTGTTTTTAAATTTTATCTTTTATAACTGAATTTAAATTTTTTATCTTTTTTTCTCTTTTTATACATATATAATATAAGTTGTTATTGTTCCCCATGAACTCACTTAAAATGCTTTAACATTTCTATGAAGTAACTGTTTTTCTATGTACTTAGGATTTCATACTAGATTTAGAATCATATATATATTTTGTGTAATCATAAGTCAGTTCTAATGTTGATCTCAATAAAGCAAGAAGCTTACAGATTTATAAAACAAACCCCGTTTGTGTTTCACTAAAAAGCACACCCTTAATCTATTGGGAAAAGGAGGTACCTCACCCCAATATATGGTCCTTCGATAAGTCCTAGAATAGGCTAGGACAGGAAAGAATTAGTGACTTGGAGTCCACTAAATTCAAAGGAGAAAGAAACATTTATTTTTGGCAGTTTGCACCTCCGACGGCAACTGCAACAACACAAAGACAATAGGTTGTCTGTAAATTACTTCATCGTGTCTACGGCAGATGAATAAAACAATAAAATAAAAGTGATACTTCATTGTGCATCCCGTGTCAGTGAAGCAGTTAACGAACAGCAGGTATTCTTGTGCATCCCAACCTGGAAAAGTGCAACGAACGGAACCGAAGCTATACATGGTATAAGAAGATTGGCAAAAACACAGGGAAAAGTAAGGTATGTACTGTGTTAATTAGTTATTTTGTGCGACAATTTGTTTTCTCAAAAATATAAGAATTAATGGCTGGTTTATTTGAAAAGAAAAAAAAACCGCAACCAAAAGAATAATTAAAACCACATAAAAGAACGAAAATTTGCAACAACAAAAATACATGTATATTTAACCCAAAATCATCTAATTAAACATACATGAAGAAATATTACAATTTAAAATTACAAATTAAATTGTATCATCTCCAATAACCCCTAAAATTTACACCACTAAAATTGCCACCACTAAAGAATTTCCACAAGAAAAGAAATATAAAGAAAAAAGAGACAGATGTATTCATAAACAATTAATCCACAATAGCATTGTCATCTTCACACCACCTAACACCTAATGTTTCATTCTACTTTGTTCCTGTAGAACTTACATTGAAGTATGGAAAAAGAAAAGTAAAATTTCATTCGCAGTGAAATTCTAAAAGAAGATCGGACAAATTTTTTAAATAGATTTAAAACTGTGAAAAGAAAAAAAAGTTAACAACGACAACAAAGGAAAAGTGGTGATTAAAAAATACAATTTAAGTGAAAATTAGTGAACTTTAAACAAAAGAAAAGAAACAATAAATTAAAATTTGTGAATTAAATAAACAATAATCAAGACATAAAAGTGGACGCTGAGAATTCAAGAGGACAAAGAGAAAAGAAAAACAAAAAACCGTTAGCCGACATTCAAATAAGTGCAAAGCAACAACAACATTGAATAAACCAGTGCTTACAAACAACAGAAGTTGCGAGACGTCACGAGCGAAGAGAACAAAAACAGAGGTTCCCAACTAAAAAAAAAAGGTATAAAATTAATAGGTGGTGGTAAGTTGATTGGAACAAATGAATTATTAATAAATCAGGTGGATAAAATTAATTAAAATAAATGTATGAAAAATAAGCGATATTAAAAAAAAAAATTTAATAATAATTTAATAAAGCAAATTGAATACGGTTAAAGGATTCTCCGCGAATTATTTAGTGGTGAATAAGGGAAAAATTCTTATTTTCGATTTTTTTTTGAAAAAATTTGGGAGCCATTTGTTACACATTGCGAGTAAATTAAATTTTCGGTGGTTTATTTGAATATTTGGAGATTTACTTCAAGTAAAGGAGGAGGCCGAGAAAGTTTTTTACAATTTCGTATACTTTTTTATAAAATTCGAGAGGTTAATTTTCGGTCAGGGTCTCATAATGGCAGCATCAAAAAGAAGGTGCAAATTTGATTTAAATCAACTTGAAAGCTTTTGCGCCAGCTTCGATAAAAATTGTTCTGCAGTTTGCTCAACCGCATTTCTGGACGTGAAGCAAGAGGAATTGCAAAGGAGGTGGCAAAAGGTGATTGAGTCCTATGAGGAGTATATACTGGAGGACAAGGAACAACAGGAAGAGGATGCGAAGGATAATGTATCCCTAAGATATGAGGTGGCGTGCGACTTATACGAGTCTACAAAAATAAAAATTCTGGGGAAGAGGGAAGCGTTTACGTCAAACGAAAATCAACAATCGAGCTTCAGACACACATTAAAGTTACCAGCGTGCGAAATACAGGATTTTGAGGGTGGTTACTCAAATTGGCCTGCTTTCCGGGATATGTTCCAGGCGGTTATCGGGAAAGACTCTTCCATAGCTCCGGCACAGAAACTATATTATTTGCGAAGCAAAGTGAGGGGCGAGGCCTACCAAGCCATAAAGGATTTTGACTTGGTAGATAGTAATTATAGTTTAGCTTGGGAAAAATTAAAGAATAGATTTGAAAACAAAAGGCTTTTGGTACAGGACCAAGTAAAAAAGATTTATGCAGTTCAGTCCAGTTTAAATGAATCAGTAAAATCATTGAGGTATATCCAAAATACAGTTAACGACTGTTTGGCAATTTTAAAGAATTATAAGATCGAATTGCCTGATTATGATCCATTTTTACTTAACATAGTTGTTTTAAAACTATTGGATGAGACAATTAAAGAGTGAGAAGTGTCCTTAAAGAATCACCGTGAGTTGCCCACATGTTCTCAATTGAATGGTTTTCTCTCGGAAAGAATAGAAATTCTAGAAACTATGACCAATCGGAAAAAGCCAATGCCTAAAGATAGCCAGTCTTCAAGAACTCATGCATTTTACACTCAGAGTGAACAAACTTCAAGTTGCAAAAAATGCAAACAAAATCACCCTTTAAGAGTTTGCAAATCTTTTAAGTTCCTGTCACCAAGCGAGCGTGTAAAATTCGTTTTTGCAAACAAATACTGCGTTAATTGTTCATCGCCTACACACTTCAAATCTAAGTGTCTGAGCACAAACACCTGTTCTGTATGCCACAGAAAACATCACACAATGCTCCATTTGGAAAAATCTGAAAATTTAAAACCCAATAGTGTACCAACTGGCCATCCTAAGCAGACTTCGCAAAACAGTGATAAAAGCTCTACTTCAAGTACTCGAACAGAAACGAATACTTTTAATACCCATGTCGAAATTTCGTCTGTACCTGACGGTAATATCAAGGCATTTTTGGTTCGTCGTGAAGGAACTACAGTGTTACCTACCGCACTGGTTCACATAGAAAATTCTGGAGAATTATTTACCGTAAGAACTCTTCTGGATGCTGGGGCAGAAAAGAGCTTCCTTACCACTCGAATTCAACAGAAACTTGGAATTCCACTTGAAAAGCACCCACGTCAAATATCAGGTTTCGGTGGAACAGTCGTAGGAAATTCGAAGGGAAAGTGTGTTGTCACTGTAAAATCTAGAGTTTATGACTTCAAATTAAAAATATTGGCAATAGTGGCACCAAAAATAGCGAACTTTTTACCCTCTCATCCTATTGAGCTTCAAAATTATGACAGAATACAAAGTTTAACTCTCGTAGACCCGTATTTTTATCAGCCTGCGGCGATAGACATGATAATAGGAAGCGATTTTTTGCCATTCATTAACCTTGAGGGCGTGAGACAAAATATATCTGGTGATTTGGAGGCAAGAGAGTCTCACTTTGGTTGGTACTTGTCAGGACCAGTTAATACGTCGGAAATAAACGTTTCTTCAACCACGGTATCTACGTCCGAAAATTTTCTTCTCCATGATCAGGTAAAAAGGTTTTGGGAACTCGAGGAGGTCGAAAAGGATATTTTAATAACTGAAGCAGATTCATTTTGTGAAATTTTTTACCAAAAGTCTACTACGAGACGAACAGATGGTCGTTACGTTGTACGTTTACCCTTCAAAGAACAGTTTCCAAACGATATTTTTTTGGGTCCTTCAAGGAACAGTGCTTTGGGTCAATATTATAGAATGGAAAAAACCCTCGAAAAAACCCCTGAATTAAAAGAAAATTATCGAAAGGTCCTCCAAGAATACATCGACTTGGATCATGTGGAACCGGTATTTCCCCAAAAGAACAATTCTGGAAAACAATTTTCATATTTTTTGCCACACCATGCGGTTATTCGACCGGAAAGTAAATCGACAAAAGTTAGGGTAGTCTTCAATGCCTCTAAGAAAACGAATAGTGGATTTTCATTGAATGACGTTCTTCACCAAGGTCCAAAGCTCCAATCCGATTTGATGCAGATAGTGCTTAATTGGCGCTATTACAAATACGTCTTCACCGGCGACATCGAAAAAATGTACCGCCAAATTGTAATGCATGAAGCTGATCGCTCATATCAGCAGATTTAATTCCGTAATGAGACGGATAGTTTCGTGAAAACATTCCAAATGAAAACAGTGACTTTTGGAGTAAATTGTGCGCCATTCCTGGCAATAAGAACGCTACAGCAGTTAAGTGAAGACTGCAAACATACATTTCCGTTAGCATCCACGATTTTAAAAAACGAAATATATGTGGATGATATCTTGTCTGGAGGACATAGTCTTGAGGAAGCGAAATCAAAACAAACTCAAATAAAATTAGCTTTGAAATCAGCTGGCTTCCCCATGAAGAAAATTACAGCCAATGACAGTTACCTGCTGAATAACTTGGCCCGGGAGGATCTTCTTGATGAAGATTTCTTAAAGTTTGATGATTCTAGCACCATTAAAACCTTGGGAATACGCTGGAATGCGAAGGCAGACTTTTTCTATTATGTAGTAGAACCGAACCAAATTTCGCTCTCCCCCACAAAAAGGCAAATTTTATCGGTTATTGCAAAATTATTTGACCCTTTAAGTTGGCTAGGTCCACTTGTGGTAATGGCAAAGCTCTTGATGCAAGAGTTATGGGAACTTAAGGCAGACTGGGATGAGGGTGTCCCACCACACATACTTGTAAAATGGAACACATTTCTACAAAATTTACCACAAATTTCCTTACTGAGGATTCCTAGATGGGTATATTTCACACCGACTCATAAAATACAAATTCACGGTTTCTGTGATTCATCAGAAAAAGCGTATTGCGGCGCAATTTACATGCGAACATCAACATCTCAGGGAGAAATAAATTGCAATTTGTTAGTGGCTAAAACGAAAATTGCCCAAATAAAAAAGACTACAATCCCGAAACTTGAACTATGTGGAGCGGTATTACTCTCAAAGTTAGCAAAAGGGCTAATGGAAAGTGCAAAGTTCCCCTATGAACTACATTTGTGTACGGACTCCTCTATAGTCCTCGGTTGGCTACAAAGACCGCCACAAACTCTAAAGACATTTGTTGCAAATCGTGTAACAAAAATCATAAGTATTACCAGTAATAGTCACTGGAAACATGTAAGAACGGAAGACAACCCTGCGGATCTTGGTACCCGTGGTTGTTCCCCCCAGGAATTATTTGAGAGTAAGATATGGTGGCATGGACCGACCTGGCTAACCCAGCCCTGTGAATATTGGCCGAAACCTCGAGAATTTTGTCCAATCGACTTGGAGACAAAAAAGATTTCAACTTTTCATCTGAAAGCTAAACTTGTGGATATTGAAATTGACGCTGAAGTCATAATAAAAAGATTTTCGTCTTTCGCCAGAATGCTGAGAGTCATTAGTTATTGCTTTCGATTCATTGATCGCATACGAAAACGTCCATTTGATACTGAACCTTTCATTACCACAACGGAAATTCAATTTGTGAAAAATCGTTTGATCCTAATAGCTCAGATGCATTACTCTCCTAGAGAATACGAATGTCTTCAAGATAAACGGCCTATACACCGAAAAAGCAGACTACTAACGCTGAATCCATTTCTGGATAAAGATGGTTTATTACGTGTTGGAGGTAGATTAAGTTATTCAGGACTTAGTTATGACGAACGCCATCCTGTAATAATCCCTGAAAAATCATACTTTGCCCAATTATTTGTCGAATACACGCACACGATTTTACTTCACGCGGAACACTACATTATGCTGAGAGCTATAAGGCAAGGATTTTATATGCCTCGACTTAAAAATTTGGTACGAAAATGTATTCGAAATTGTAAAACCTGCACTATTTACAAACACAAAGTTCAACATCAAATTATGGCCGCACTCCCCCCGGAAAGAGTAAACTTTTCGTTACCGTTTACATATACCGGTGTTGACTTCGCCGGTCCGTTTACTCTAAAGTCATCCAATTTACGCAACGCTAAACTTATAAAAGGCTATGCCGCCATATTTGTATGCTTCTCCACAAGAGCAGTGCATTTGGAAGTGTGCTCAGATCTCTCTACAGATGCATTCTTGGCTTGTTTCGACAGATTCGTTGGACGTAGAGGATTTCCAAAAACCATGTTCTCGGATAATGGCAGAAATTTCCTTGGAGCCAGTTTATCTCTTCTAAAAACTCATAGCGAATTCTTAAAAAAGGCTGAAAAGGCACTCGTAGGAAAATATAGTGCCCACGGATTCTCCTGGTCATTTATCCCACCTTACGCACCCCACATGGGTGGCCTCTGGGAGGCTGCCGTAAAGAGTATGAAATCCCATCTCAAAAAAGTCGCAAGTAACCTCAATTTTACGTACGAGGAATTTGCAACAATACTAATCAAAATAGAAGCTGTACTAAATTCGCGCCCAATGTCTCCATTGACCGAAAACCCCTCTGAATTACTTCCTTTGACTCCAGGTCATCTCTTGAGAGGTGCACCAATTATAGCTCCACCTGAAGCTCCTAAAGAACCTCCGTTAGAAAGCGTGAGTTTTGTCAAACGCTGGGAACGTCTGAAAGCTCTACAACATATCTTTGCACGTCGGTGGAAAAACGACGAGTAAAATGGAAAGCAGAACAACACAACATTAAGCCCAACGACTTCGTCATAGTAAAAGACGATTTATTACCGCCTACTGAGTGGCGCCTGGGGCGCATTACTAAAGTTATTTACGGAAAAGACAATAAACTACGAGTTGCAGAGATCAAAACCCAAAATGGAGTTATAACACGGTCTATAGCAAAACTGTGTCTTTTACCAACATCCCATACATAAGATAATATTCCACACCAATCTTAAAATTAACCCACCTGATTTAGATTTAAATTTGAATTTAAATGCCATGTTAAAGAAAAGAAATAAGTCGCAATACAAAATATCTAATAACACAGTATATATACATTTTCTTTTCTTCCTCTCTAGCCAACACTATGCCACGGTGCAACTTGTGTCTTAAAAACCACGCACTCCGCCATTGTACAGTATTTGTCGCTAAATCCATCCAAGCTCGACGAGATTACGTGGTTAAATGGGACTATTGTTTGAATTGCTTGGCTCACACGCATTCACGTCTTGTCTGTGAATCAACGAACCGTTGTGCAATTTGTGGTGCCAAGCATCATTCAATGTTACACCGTGAGCGTCCCCATGACGTCACGTCCGCCAGTTTCGTGGAAGAAACGGCTCATGAAGATACTGCGAAACCCGAAGAAGTAAAAGAGGATCCCCATGATATCTTCTATTCCTTAACCCCATTGGCGACCATGCCATCTAATTGGAACCACAGGATCCCACCCCTCGTACGGATCAACCTAATCTATAGAGGGAGCCCTATGTGGGTGAATTTTTTGCTAGACGAGAGGAGCGAAATATCCTTTTTAAAGAGAAGCGTGGCAAATATATTCCCCAATTTTACGCCTGACTACTATCGAGGAGCAAATGCGCATGGCATTTTTGAAGTCACCCCCACCTATGAGCCACGCAAACACTACGGCCCAATCGCTCGCTGGAATATCCTAGTGAAATATTTCGAGATTATCGTCCCTCCACCAATACCAGACCCACGGCTCGAGAGCCATTTTAAATCGTTGGCACCAAAGGCGCATCCTCATTTTGCAATGTGCCGCGAAATTGAAGGTATTATTGGCCAAACAACTTTAGCTACCATCGTAGTCGGCCAGCCCATACACCCAGAGGGGAAATTGCCGAAAGTCCAGCGCACCATCTTTGGCTGGGTCCTATTCCGACACTGGCATGGCTGTAGTTGCCACTAATTGTTGTGTGGGAGTATGTTGAACCATGTTCAACAAATATATTTTTTTTTCTTTTGAGTTAATAAGAATTTTGTTTTTAAATTTTATCTTTTATAACTGAATTTAAATTTTTTATCCTTTTTTCTCTTTTTATACATATATAATATAAGTTGTTATTGTTCCCCATGAACTCACTTAAAATGCTTTAACATTTCTATGAAGTAACTGTTTTTCTATGTACTTAGGATTTCATACTAGATTTAGAATCATATATATATTTTGTTTAATCATAAGTCAGTTCTAATGTTGATCTCAATAAAGCAAGAAGCTTACAGATTTATAAAACAAACCCCGTTTGTGTTTCACTAAAACGCACACCCTTAATCTATTGGGAAAAGGAGGTACCTCACCCCAATAATGGGTTTAAACGTTCTAGTTAGGGCAAATGCTGCTGAATCCACTCCCAATATCAAAAATAACCGGTAGAGTATAATCCTTACAAAAGATTCACCTTAAGATCTGCATATTGAAAGAGCGAGAAATTAATCGAGCTCCTAATGCAAAATTCTGGCGAGGAAGAATATGAAGTTATTGCGTGTAATATAAAATGTGTCGTTGGTAATAACCAGCTCAGCACTCATGCAGCACAAAGTAATATAAATGATCCATGACTATTACAATTTGATAAAGAACTATCATTAAAAAAGCTGAAAAATAGTGAATGTCATCCAGTGCGGGGAAAAATTTATTTGAATTGTAAAGATTAATGGGACAAGTTGATTGGGAACTTGATCAAAAAAATAAAATTCTTGGAAAGTGTAGTCATAGTTATCAGACCTACGAATACAATCGAATATTTTATAGACTTGGCTGGCTTTATTAGAATATTAAGGGCTCACAAATTTTCCAAACACTTGGTGTCTCAAACCTACTTCAATTTATAGGCAGTTTCAGTAGAGGCCATTTTATTTTTACTTTTAACATGAACGATCTCCTTTGGAGTGAAAATTGTTGCTTTAATGACTAGAATATAATATTGGATATCAATGATCCTAGAAAGAACTTTTGTTATATACATGTTCTTTCGCTAACAATAATAAAATTTTAAACGAATGTTCATTAAGGTGTTTTCTGTTCTCAAATATTTGTTAAATGATTCATTAAAAGTTATCATAACAGTTAAAAATCAAATACGAACAAAATTAAAAATTAAATTGGCTTCCTTACGTTCAGGAGCATTTATATTGTATGCCTTGAGTTGAGATAAGAACTGCAGTGTCCATCTTTTACTTTTGCTGCTGTAATCATTTTTAAGTTCTGGTATGGATATTTCTCTCCGTAGAGTAAATGCTATATGAACGGATTTGTGTTCTTATATTTAAACATTTTTGTAGCAGGAAGATATGATTCTGTAAGCTTCAAAATTTTCTTATACGTTGAATAGGATCCTGTGGCATACCGACGGAAAGCGTTGCATTAACAAATCGTTAAATATTGGAGTTTCCAATAACTCTCAAACTTTAGTAGTAAGCTTATCATTCTTTTACGTATTAGACTTATGTGTCAATATTTCTTTCCACATTTTTTTTGTTATAAATTTATTCGTGTATGGTTACATTCCGATTTTAGTATCATCTCAAAAAGTACCTTCCCACTCTTGTGGGCAATTCCCAATTCGTGAAATCGCATTAGAAACTAAAAGAATAATTCTAATTGCTATGGTAGGCAGTTAAATTTCGTGCTAAGCTATGATTTATTTTTTTAAATTTACACGCAATTTACACGTGTAATCATTCTCACATTGCACTATAGGTAAAATGACTACATTATAATTATAAGGAATCACTGAAAATGACATATGAAGGTGCTGATTTCGAATCTTAGGTAAAATTTTTCAAATTCAAAATGACGGATCCAATATCGCAACCTAAATTCTACATTTCTAGAGATTTACATGACAATCAGTATGCGGGGGTTTTTGAAGATGTCGATTTCCAATCTTAGGTAGGTTAGAGGACGTGTACTTGTCAACTGTGACAAGTACAGTACCCGGTGGTCGAATTGACCCACTGTACAAATCTTAGGTAAAATTTTTCAAATTCAAAATGGCGGATCCAATATAGCTACCTTATTTTCAAAATTTCTTCAAATTTTAAAATGGCGGATCCAATATTTAATTATAATTTAAAAAAAAAAATTCTTCTGATTTCAGTTGGTAAAACTGCTAGCTGCGTAAAATGCACTATTTTTGTGTGCCACTGTTTATAACTTGACGTATACAATTGCTTGTTCGCTATTCTTCTTTACTTACAACGGAGATATTCAAACCACGACTGGCACACACGCAAGGCGTCTTCACATAAGACTGACTGAATTCTTACTACTGGTTACCTGCTTAAGTAAGTTTATTTGTAGATGAATAAGTCGATTGCCCAGTGGAAAAATCTATCAACCTTTGTGTAAACTCATTCTTACAATTTAAAAAAATATACAAAATTTTTAGTATTTACAATGCTTGAGATCTAACTTAAAATAAAATATTGCAGCAATCAGGAACTTCTTTATTAAATATTGTCATCTTATTATTAATAACTCAATTTAGGGGAAAAGATAGAGCAAAAACCCCATTTCCATATAATTAGAAATTTTGATGATGTAATCACTTCTATAAAATTTCACTACTGAAATAATGGAAGAGATTATGGATTCAAATTTCTTATAACATTCTGTTGTGAAGATCTGTTTCGATCTTCGAATCGCCGGGAGAGATTAGCGGTAATGGTATTAAACATATTTTCCTTAAATCGGCTATGAAGAAGGGAAGTAGGGTATAATCTGGGTAGGTTATGTATAATTTTAAGATTCTTATTCTGAATAATTTGCAATTTTTTCAGATAAGTTTTAGCACAAATTTCTGCCCATATTTGGCATCCATAAGTCATGATTGGACGGATGCACATTTTGTAGAGTAAAAGTTTGTTCTTAGTGTTCAGCTTAGATTTTCGATTTAGCAGAGGAAAAAGTGCTCTTCCACACTTTATAGCTCTATCACAAGCATGTAAAACATGTTCCTTGAATGACAAACGCTTACCCAGAATAATACCAAGGTATTTGACGGATGTTTGTATTGGAATTTGGTGACCTTGAATATTTAGCGGAATAGAGGGAATTCTCTTTGCTGACTTGTTAAAGGGAAAAATTATTGCCTGTGTTTTTTCCTGATTGATTTGTATTTTCCACTTTTTTAGTACTTTTCAATATGCAAAAAATTCTTGTTCATATTTTTGATGATAGCGTTTGAAACTTTTCCGCATTAAACTAAAACTGTGTCATCAGCGTATAAGGCCAAAGTTGAATTTCTTGGTAATTTGTAGTCCGATGTATATATCGAATATAGAATCGGTGACAAAACTGAGCCATGTGGAACGCCAGCTAAAATTTTTCGAGGGGATGAACGTGTTGTATCAATTTCCACCACAAATTCTCTATTATCTAAAAAGCTTTTAACGATTTTTTGAATATACATCGGATATCCGAAGTTTTTAAGCTTATACACGAGACGCTTATGCCATATTGTGTTGAAAGCTTTTTCTACATGCAGAAATATAATGCGATTTATTTAATTTTACAAGGTTAACAATTCTTTTAATTTGATGTGTCGTAGAAAACTCCTTTCGGATGCCAAATTGGTCTTCTCTTAATATTGAGTTTGACTCGGTAAACTCGCTTAATCTGCTTAAAATTATCTTTTCAAAAACCTTGCCTAAGCAATTCAACATGCTAATGGGTCGGTAGCTCATTGGTGATTTTGGATCTTTACCCTGTTTTAAAATGGGAATCACTTTTGCATTTTTGAAAATTTCGGGGAAATATCCGGTTTTCAAGCACTAATTAAAAACCTTAGATATAATATTGAAAATAGAGTTTGGAATATTTGGCTTAGTACCTTCAATTCCTTCAATTTGTATAAATTCTGACCAGCTGTTATTCCTGTCATTTAGCACGTGATATTTGATCAACAAATTCAGCTGTTTTAAGATGCTTGTCAATGTTCTTCTTTCTAGTATATCAATGCTTCTTTGTAATCTTCGCCGATATTTCCTTCTTTAACCAATTAAGTATACACTAACTTGATTAACTTAATTTCGATTACAGGCACTAGATTTGAGGATCCTTTTATAGTCTGTGTGATCTTTGCTAGAACATCTTCAACATTGGTTTGTGTTATAATCGCAGTATGTAAGTTTAAGTTTCTAATCTCATCAACTACCCATTTTTGTATCGCGATCCAGTTTGCTTTATTATACTGGGAGACAAGCATCGATTTAACAATAATAGATCCGTAAATTGTGCATGTCATTGGTACGTGGAAGGAGTTTAATATATCCTTGTGGGTTTCAATTGGAGATATCAACAAGCTGCTGTTTGTTACAAGAAGATCTACCACAGAGGGCAAAGTTGGTGTTACTTGCTGACCATATCTTGTAAAGCATGTGGGATAGTTAACGTAATAATGTGATGTAATTTGATGGTTGTAAAGTTTATTACCAGCTCTATTGTTATGGTAACAGTTCCAGCTGGTGTGATTAGCGTTAAAATCTCCAAAAATAAAGAAATCGTTTCTAGATGTTGTTATTTTGTCTAAATCGTCAGTAAAATGTGATGAATATTTCGGACAATATGCAGAAGTAATTCTTATTGGACGATTGTTGACAGAAATTAATATAGATACATTTTCTATTATGGTAGTAGAATTTTTGGAAGACGATTGTGAGGAATATTTTTCTTAACGCCAATTAGAACACCTCCACCATGAGTTAGGCGGTCTTCTCTATGAATATTAAAATTTTTTAATTTAAACTTATGGTGTGGTTTAAGAAAAGTCTCATTTATCAGTACAATATCAATATGCCTTTCATCAAGAACGTGTTCTAATTCTAACATTGCGGACGGACTTGTTATGCCCTGGGCGTTCCAGTGCATAATCTGAAACTCATTTTGTGAATTTTGATTACAAGACATTTTTTAGCATCATACCAAGTACTCTCATTTTGTCAAACTTGTTTTTGCACTTCTGTAAAGCATCAAGTGCTTCAAAATAGATTTCTAGAATTCTTTCGTTAGAAATGTCATTATCATCCACTTCAGTTCTAGATTTTATCATAGATGCGTATGAGGCTTTGTTAAAATTACCTGTTTGGTTCTGTGTTGTCTTAATATTATTAAATACTGGAAACTCTTTCTCGGAAAAATCAATGTCCTGTGGTGTTTCTCGAAAGTAACGATTTGGTGGATTCTTATTGGGAATTCTATGTCTAATATCGATGTACTCTTTACGGAGGGGGCAGCGTGGATCATCAGCTCGATGGTTGACATGCTTGCGGTTCTTTTTAATGCAGTTGAAGCATTTGTAAATAACTGGCCCATTTGAAGGCACCTTGTCCAAGGGGCAAATTGAATAGTCATGAGAACCCCCACAACCTAAACATGCTTCTTTCCTAAAACAATTTGCGGCTCCATGACCGTACATTGTACACTTAGAGCACTGCGTGGGTCCTTTCTTACTACGTAGTGGAGAAATCCACTGCACAACAATCCCACAAAAATATTTTATTTTTCTTATTTCACGCTTTGAAATTTTATTTTTGTTAAATTCAAGCATATATGTACATATAATGCATTAGAGCGAGAAGTTTGAATTTCTTTCGTCAAAACAGATTATTTTTGAACTGATTTGGGGCAGACCATACAGAACAAGCTTGAATTTTTGGTTATCTTTTACTGGATGAGTAAAGAATGTCAAGTTCTTAGATTTCAGCGTATTGACAATTTCATTGTAGTCCTCAAGCGTATTAGGAATTATTTTTGTACCAACTGACATCCTTTTGTACTTACATTTTTGTCCAAGTAATTCAATTATTTTGTTGAAGCTGTGTTCTCCGTCAACAACAATCGGCGGAATTTTAGCTGATTGCACCTCCCTTTCGAGGCTTATTGAATCAAAATCTTCCAAATCCGATAAGGGCTGGAACTTGTTTCTAGAAGTTTTTTTTTTTTTTTTTTTTTTTTTTTTATTATTCATTTATTTATCATTAATATAATACATAAGAAATTTAATATAACCCGCTAAGCCATTGGCTTGTCAGCAGGAAAAGAGGATTAAGGTTTTCTAATACATTATATTTATAAGTTATTAATTCATTCATAAGTTATTAATTCATTAATTCATTCATTGCGAACTTAAGAAATATTTTTTTAAAAGTTTTTTCCTTCGAAATTCATTATTCTCATTTATTATATGTGTTGGTATCTTATTATAAATTGTTGGTAACATGACGCTTAGCTCGTTTCTGCCATATTCATTAAAAAATTGCTTTACTTTATATCTTCCTTGAGCTCGACGTCTTGTATTATACCGGTGATCGATGACATCGAGGAACCTATCGTCTTTTTGAAATTCATTAAGTAATGTGAGATAATATATACTTTTAATGTTTAAAACGTTGAGTTTAGTCGCAAGATTTTTTGGATTGCTTGTTGCTGTGTTTGTAGTTATATTTGTAGTTGTGTTTGTTGTTGTTGTGTTCGTTGTTGTAGTGTTTGCTGTTGTGTTTGTTTGTTGTTGTCAAAGTTACTGATGAGTTGTTATTAGAAGACGAGTTGTTGACTGTATTGACGGAAATATTGTGTTGTATTGCGTTTGGTCGTATGTTGTTGGGTATGTTAAGTGTAGTATTGTAGTAAATTGTTGTGTTACTTTGGATGTTGTTGCTGCCATAATTTAGTGGGTGATTGTTGTTATATGTATTGTTGAAGGAATGGTTGTTTTTTTCAAGAATTTTTAATAAATGGTTTTGTGTATTTTGTAATATTCTACAATGTGTTGAACCTCCCCATGCAGTGATACCGTGTCTTATATAAGATTCGGCCAATGAGTGATACGCTTGCCTTAGGACATCGTATGTAGAGCAGTAACTTAGATGATAAAGCATATATGCAGATTTGCGTAGTTTCTTTTGTAGATTTATAATATGGGTCTTCCACTTAAACTTATTATCAACGTATACTCCTAAGTATTTGTACGTTTCAACTAATTCTATGCTTGTGTCACACCTATCGTCCGTTGTATTAGGGTTTTTGGCCCTTCTGTGAAGACATTCGTAGTTGTGGAATTTCAAGTATATATTTGAGGGTGTAAGGTGTGGAGGTTTTATGTGCATTACTTTCGTTTTCGTCGCGTTAATAATTAGGCCATTGTCGTGGCACCATTTCGCTGCTATATTTAGTTGTTTCTGCATTATTGCCGTGGCATATGCGATGTTTTTATCTGATACCACTATTGCGGTATCATCTGCGTAGGCAAAAGTTGTGTTTCCTTGAAGAGCATTTATCATTTCGTTGGCGTATATTAAATACAGTATTGGTCCTAGCTTAGAGCCCTGTGGTACGCCACAATCTATTGCCACTTCTTCGCTGTTTTTATCACATATTCTCACACGGTAAGTTCTACAATCCAGATAGTTCTTAAACCAGTTTAATGTGCTTCCTCTAACTCCAATTCTCACCTGTTTTGGTATGTTTATATTTTGGATGTTTTACCCAAAATATTTTGCGCTTGTTGCTCATTTTAGAAAATTAAAAAAAATAAGGTTGTTTTTATTTAATATGCACGTGATAAACCGGTCGTTTTTAATAACACGTCCGAAGGCACCCACACGCGAATGATGTAAACAATAGGTAAAATTCCTGTCTCAAAGAAAATTATACTTCTTAACGATATTATTAAGATTATAAAGAAATAACATTCAGAGTCATATTAAATTTTGTTGTAAATTTAAAAAAAATCCACAAAATGAGTAAAAACACGCGGTCACCAATTTTTTGTCATTCTTTAATTTAAAAATTTTGTAATTTTCAGATTAAAAGGCTTTTTCTATCGTTTTTAGATTGTCTTCGTCCCAGTTAAGAAGGCTAAAATTTCAAAGAAAATTTTTGCACTTTGATAGACAAATTTGCAGGAGTTTTTAAAAATTTGTGTTTGTAATTTCAAACTCAATGTTGCTTATATTAATTTTAGTATATTTTTTTACAAACAAAGATAAAATTTCTGGTAAAAAAATTACACAAAATAAACAAAAATATATGTAAGCTCAACCTAAAACCTTGAGAATCTTATGGAAACTCTTAACAAAGATAAACTAATCTTCTGTAGTATGCTTCATAGTATAG
The DNA here is from genome assembly GCA_927399465.1 of Sarcophaga caerulescens. Classification (NCBI taxonomy): domain Eukaryota; kingdom Metazoa; phylum Arthropoda; class Insecta; order Diptera; family Sarcophagidae; genus Sarcophaga; species Sarcophaga caerulescens. Next base: position 58,065,975 of record OV656868.1, read on the forward strand.
AACTATACAACATTCTTCGCCTTACATTCTTATTGACAGTATCTGACAAAATAGCTTTCAGCACATGAACTCCATCAACATCTACTCGAATTTCAACTCATATTAATTTTGTTTCCAGATATTCTCATACATTTATTTAATATCCTCCCCTCCTGCTTATTCTTATCATCAATGTACTAAGGAATTTAATCATCGTCGCACCTTGTACGTTTGAAGACTCAGTACAAGAGAAATGTGGGATAATACTCAATGCCTGAAATTGGTAACACAGGGAAAGAGGTGAAAATTCTATACAATCACGTTTATGCAAAATTTAATATCATGCACACATACATGCATATTGTATAACGTTTTCATATATTGCATACATTTAAAATTCAAAACTGTTCATGGATATTGTACACACGAACATACATTATAATCTCCTTTAGTTACTCTCTGTCAGGACATTCAAAAGTAAAATTTGTTATGTTAGTGTGAAAATAATCTGAGAGGTAATAGGAATTCGTAAAGGACTTTGGAAAGGTGAAATAATTCAGTTGTAAAGATTTGAAATCTTGAGTGAAAATTGGTCCACGTAAACACAACTTCTAAATGAAACTTCATATTAATTGAGTTTTCTTGTTAAAAATATTTTAATAATAATTCTAATCATTTTATAATAAATAAAATATTCTTCAAATATACCAAAAATTATATGAAATTCTAATTATTAAGATATTTTTAATAAAACAACTCAACCAGCTTACTACAAAAGAATGTAATCAGCTTCTAGAACGAAGCACTTCGTCAAGAAAATGTTTTAACATTGCAAAAATCAATTGATTTTAACCCATTTTGGGCCGGAATGCAAAAATGTTCGAATCGTAAACTAAAAAGTATATGTTTAGGCTAATTAGGCCTGTATTACCATACAAATCTTTTGTCAGAAATTTTGTATCTCTAACAGTTTCCCCAGAAACAGCTGTTCGACTAGTCGAACAAAAACAAGATTATAAAGTTTTTTTTATTAATATTTATTATATATATTGTAATTAAATTAATTTTTTGTGATTTTCATTACTCTTGCTCCCATTTATGGTGAGCAGCAAAACACTTCTTTTCGTGCAAATGGACTTGGCACTTAGAGCACATTCTCTGTGTAGGTTTATGACAAACATTGCAACGCCTGGCATGTTTTTCAGATTGTGTTATGATTTGGTGATGACCTGACACACGAGGGAGCGGGCGAATCTTAAATGATGTATCTTTATCAATGTCATCCTCCGCAATATCTTCGTCGTTGTTCTCGTCAGGCGTTAGTAACAAGTTTGTGGCCAGGTCGACCCGAAATGTCAGCTGTGAATTATATTTACGAACAAGCTTCTTATTTACTAAACAATTTAACTTCCAAGCATTCACAACGGATGACTCTAGAACGGCCAACCAAAGTGGCCACCACCACTTCTTTGAACGAATCGAAACACGGTAATTGGAAACAGCATTATCATGAAGATCGACACCGCCCATGAAACTGTTATAGTTTCGAATTATATTGGGCTGCTGCACAATGATTTCACCTGGCTGGCCTTCACGTTGTCGTTGTCTTCTTGTGGTTGATGTGAGTGGGTAAACTCCAGTGAAATTTGATAATAATGTTACCTCACGCTTATCTTGCCAACGGCAACATACAATCTTATTAATCTTATCAAACTTTGAATCGATTTCACCTAAAGAATATATTTAAAATAATTACATAGCCATTATGTATAAATATAGTTACCTTTAGGCAATGCTTTGCCCGTCTTCAAATCTGGTGCAGGCTGTCCTAAGCGATTACTCCGTACAGTCCCGGTAGCGCATATACGTTTATCGGCCAATAAACAAATCAAATAATGAGAAGTAAAGAAGTTATCGAAATAAAGTTGATAACAGGAAGGATGTTCCAATTTACAAGCCATATCCATGACCACAGAAGCGCCCAGGTCTATATTCTTGTCGTATTTGTCGCTAGCTCCTCCGTACGGCATCATGTTGAAGACATATCCAGTAGAAGCAGCCATGCACCAAGTCTTGTAGCCAAACTTTATAGGCTTGTTTTTCAAGTACATTTTACAGCTGTGACGTCCAAAATATGGTAACATTTGCTCGTCGATTGACAAATGCTCTTCAAAGACACCGAACTGCATAAATTTTTTGTTTATAATATCATAAAGTGAACGAATTTTAGTATATTTGTCATTTCGATCGAGGTTATTATTGTCGTGAAAGTGCAGATACTGTTTAATTTTTCTAAACATCGAGCGTGGCATTGTCTGCTGCACGATTGAAGAACCCATTGTTGGATTGGTTGACCAATAACATCCTATTTGTGGCAGCTTATTGTAGCCCGACAATATTAAAATTCCAATGAATCTTTTTAAAAGGACTGTATTAAAAGTTTGAGCAAAGTGTTCGTCATTTTTTTGCATAGCGTATCGTTTAGATTCGGTAACAATTAAATCGCAAACCTCATCATCAAAAAAATCAAAGAATATATCGGAAGCCGATTTATCTGTGAGCTTATGTTGAATTGCGAGTTGCATTTCTTCTAATGGCTCTGGAACATTAACAATTTCAAAAGGTAATTCCTCCCCATCAGTAACTTTCTTCCATTGCGCTGGTGAGAACGCCGAAGGCAGTTTGTACTTTGGTAACGGTTCAACAACGTCTAATTCACAGTATCTATCTCGATCACTGTTTTTCCCAACTAAAGCTCGTCTTTTTGCACCAAGTGTTTTTGATGGTATCTTTCTTTTTTGTAATTGACCACTTTCAGCCGATGTTGATGGTTGCTCATCATTGTAAACAGCAAAAGCATTGCGACTCGACTTCCGAACATTATCTCTGATTGCGGGCGCTTCATCTGCAAAGGCAGACAAACCTTTGCGGTCTTTAATAGTTTCAATCTCGAATGTTCCGGCTATATCCTTTGCCAGGGGTTCCTCGCCAGTTAACAAATGGTCGTCAATATCTTCCTCATCAGTAATTCCATCAAACATCTCAGGTGGAATTGCTGCAATAGTTTCTATCTCATCATCAGTATCACTCATCGCCAACTCATCAAGAATTTCCTGCACACAAAGAGCTTTACGCCGGCGAATTGTCGAAGCACCCATACAATTTGAATCCAAATGCTTATCCATTACAAACTGATAAATTGTTAAAAAACAATTACAAATATTACCGCTTTCTGCAATGAAACAATCACAATACGATAAAATCAATACTGACAAATGTTTTTTTTTCCAAAACAACTACACGCGAAATTTAAGTCGATCAAGCTGGCAACAAAAAAATTCCATGGCATACTATGAAATGCATGTTCAAAAATTCAAATAATTTATTTTTTCTGCATACAATGAACAACGACAAAACACAGTAATAATGTTGTGGCGTACGGCCAATGTTCGACTAGTCGAACAGCGAACTTGGCGCATATCTAAATATACCTGGGGATTCTAAAACTCGAAAAAAAATTTGCTGGTCGACTACTTTAGACTTTTGCGAACAATAATAAACCACTTTTAGAAAATTATAATTTATATATATTTTTCATTTTATCCAAACAAAAAGTGTCTATATGCAAGGTATTTTTCGAGCCCCCCTGGAGCAAAGCAGGGGGGTGGGGGATAATTGTTATATAATTTTTCTGAAAGACAATTACATTTTCTTTAATATGGTATCATTTTTTTTGTGTCAGGAATACTTCATCACATAAAAAAATGGAGGTAGAAAAAGATAATTTTGCTGTTCGACTATTCGAACAGCGGCTCAAAATGGGTTAATTTTTACAAAATTATTAAACAATTCTTTTTTTTTATTAATTTCTGCAATCTCTTCAGAACAAATGAACATTAGATCGTTCCTTACACTCCCAAACTACGGCTCATAGGTAACAATAAGGCAGACTAGCGTCACGAAAAATTTAAATGAATTTCTACAAGGGATTGACATTTCTCTGCAGATTGGCAAACAAATGATAACAAAATCTAAATTAATTGGGATGGGATCATGCACCCACTAGTAGAGATACCGGATAGATCTAGCTCTACAGTATTACATGTAAATATATGGAACAGAATTTGCATTGAATATAGATTGAATTGAAACAAGATTATATTTAAGATCTATTCTACAATGTTCTTGCATTTTTAAATTCTACGTTCTCTAACTTAAATACTGTCAAAATTGGTTAAGATGCGCCGATCCGTTCCGAAGTTATAGGGAAAAATCTACTTAGAATTCACATATAGTCCGAAAAATTTTCCATTCTAAAAAGTAATAGTACACTTAGAATACTTCTGCTTGGAAATTTTTAAATTGTCTTGAAATCTAAGTTGACTTAGAATGTTATGGAAGGGAAATTTCTTAACGTTGTGTTTTCTATGTGTACTTGGTATGTTCAGTGTGCTTTTTTCAGTGTCTGTAAGTGTAGTTAAAAGGTTCTTCCCCGAATTAAAAAATAATTTTGTGCGTGTAAGTGTACATAGTATGTTTTAGTTTGGAAAAAGTAGTGAACCAAATCGGACACTTAATTTTTATACTTTCGGGTATAAAATGATTTCGCGTGCAAGAAGAATGATAAATTTGGCAAAATAACGTTAGAGGTATTATTTATTATATTTCCATGTTATCTGATATATTAATAAGTTTTTTATTAGGAAAAAGTGAATCAAAAAGTATAAGTTCAATGTCATGCAATTGTGCGGAAAGTTTTGGTACGAAATTCACGAGTTAAATTAAATGTTGTGTTTATTTATATTGGATTGTATTGATAGGAAATAAAGTGCAAACTAGTCCAGCAAACGAAAAATCGTCTAAATTTGATAATGTAAATAGTGAAAATTCGGATTCATTAGGTATGTATGTGATATATTTATATTATAACAGCGCCATTATACAATGTAATTGAAGTGGACCATGATGATTTTTTGGATTTAAAGCAATTTGCTTCTGTAATTACTAGTTACCAGTAAAAATTTTAAAGTAATCCCTATGTATCTAAAAAAATTTCCCTTTTTCTCCCTACACTTAAAAAAAAATACCTACATTTCCCCCAAAGCTTAATATTCCATTTTTGTATTCAAATAAAAGATTTTCAATAATGAAATATTGTAAATTTTATTCATTTATTTCACATTTTTTAAAAAAATATTAAAAACAAAACAAAAAAAAAATAGTTTTATCAAAGTTAATATATAAAAAGTTATTACTTATGTATTAATAAACATTCATAAGGAGCTTTTTTCTAAAGTGACTTGCAGTCGTATTCATAAATTTTTACATTAACATTAAAAATGAGATCTTATGATATACATATGGGCAATTTCGTGTCAAGTGACCCAATTTTTAAAATCGATGTCTTCCGATTTGGATGAAATTTGCACCAAGGTTAGTACTATTGGATAGTTGGCCAGACACAAATTTTCAGCTTTATCAGTCAAGAACTGTCGGAGTTAGAGGGGGTCAAAGTTGGACATTTTGGTCATACAGGGTTTTTTTAAAATGTGTGTAACTTTTCACCTATTAGTCCTAGCAAAAATTTTCCAAAGGATATTAGATAGCTATTTCTTCAATCTTTCCAAAAATAATTTTTTTAATTTTAAAAAAAAAAATTTTTTTATTTTTTTTTAAAAATTAATTTTTTTTTTAAATTTTTTTTCAATTTGGGCCCTTTTTTTTTTTTTTTTTTTTTTGCTTCAAAGAAAGCTTATAAAATTTCCTTTAAGGCCTTCATAATCGCTGAATGGGATGCGAGTGGGATATCTATCAAAAAAATTATTTTTTAACTCAAGAATAAGATTTTTCAATATTTGGCACATGTACCATTTTCATTTTCCCCCATTTTTTTTCGAAATGGAGTTTTTTTTTTTATTTTTCCTCAAAAGAAAACTTAGACCATTTCTTTTAAGGTCTTTGTGGGCACTTAGTAGCAAGAGGCATATCTATAAAAAAAATATTTTAACACAAAACCAAAGTTTTCAAATTTTACCATATGCACTATATTTTTTTTAATGGATGTTTTTTTTTTGCTCAAAGAAAGCCTAGTTCTTTTCCTTTAAGAGTTTTGTGGTCACTTAATGGGATGCGAGTGGAAAAACATCATCCTCTTCTGCATTTGGACTTTCTGGCCATCGATTCGAACAGACACCCAGTCTTTCATTCCTGGCATCATTCGACTCATATCATCTCGCTGATAAAATTGTGCTACTAGAGATTCAGTTTCGCACGCTAAAGTTTTTCCACTCGCATCTCTTTAAGTAACCACAAAGCTCTTAAAGGAAAAGAACTAAGCTTTCTTTGAGCAAAAAAAAACATCCATTAAAAAAAAAATATAGTGCATATGGTAAAATTTAAAAACTTTGGATTTTGAGTTAAAATATTTTTTTTATAGATATGGCTCTTGCTACTAAGTGCCCACAAAGATCTTAAAGGAAATGGTTTAAGTTTTCTTTTGAGGAAAAATAAAAAAAAAACTCCATTTCGAAAAAAAATGGGGGAAAATGAAAATGGTACATGTGCCAAATATTGAAAAATCTTATTCTTGAGTTAAAAAATAATTTTTTTGATAGATATCCCACTCGCATCCCATTCAGCGATTATGAAGGCCTTCAAGGAAATTTTATAAGCTTTCTTTTAAGCAAAAAAAAAAAAAAAAAAAGGGCCCAAATTGAAAAAAAAATAAAAAAAAAATTAATTTTTAAAAAAAAATAAAAAAAAATATTTTTTTTTAAATTAAAAAATTATTTTTGGAAAGATTGAAGAAATAGCTATCTAATATCCTTTGGAAAATTTTTGCTAGGACCAATAGGTGAAAAGTTACACACATTTTAAAAAAACCCTGTATGACCAAAATGTCCAACTTTGACCCCCTCTAACTCCGACAGTTCTTGACTGATAGAGCTGAAAATTTGTGTCTGGCCAACTATCCAATAGTACTAACCTTGGTGCAAATTTCATCCAAATCGGAAGACATCGATTTTAAAAATTGGGTCACTTGACACGAAATTGCCCATATGTATAATATTTTTAAACTACGTTAGTATAAAAATTAATTACATGTACAACTCTTTAGAATGAAGTTTTCTAAAGTGACTAGTCGTACACGTAAAACTAATGCAATTTGATTCATTAGATTGCAAATATGACCTTATGATACAAATTGAATTTAAAATATCATGACTAAGTTTGTTTCTTTTTTTTGTACGAACATCTGTAACCACAGAAAATATTCGTTCAGCATCCATTCATCAGCTAATTAAAGTGTCAAATGGGCTTTACACACGTACATAATTCCTAAAACATCATAATTGGAACAAGGCGGACTTTTCTCAATCAATGAGCTGCAATTAAAGTGTTAACAGTATATGCTATACGTACTTACAACTTTGTGTACAAACAAACAAATCCAAGTTTTGGCCAGGCGTTTTTTTTTTTTAATTTTTCTTACGCGCTTTTTTTGTAATTTATGATGATAAAATGCTGTGTTTGGTGTTGCCAAACTTTAATTTTTTTCTGATGTCCAGATTGTTTTAAATTTAAATATAGTGTTTCTGCTTAAGCATTTGGTTTAGTAAACAAACTTTAATAATGTTTGTACAAAAAATTGGCAAACAGAAAAAAACCCTACAAATCGCTTTAAAATAAAACTGTCCTTTTTTCCCTACCCCTCAAATTTTTTGGAAAACACCCTACATTTGGCATCACTGTCTGTGACAAATTGGACAAAAAATATACAAAATGAAAAAGTATGTCTATCAAAAATCCGAGAATAAAGGTATATAAAGAACAAAATTATAAATTATTTTATGAATTTGATGAGAATTTCAAAGAAATACAGAGATATATGTGAAACTAGGAAGAGAAGAAAAGAAAATAAAATTGTTATTGAAGAAATACCACAAGCATACATAAAGAAAAACGTAAAGATCTTTTATATATGTGTGACCAAAATTTAATTCCAAAATTTTACCAAAATTTCTACAGACAACTTAAAGGTTTTAATGGAAAAGAATATGTAGTCGAGTCAGATAATGACGACTAAATAATACAATGTAGTTTCTACTTATTTAATGTTATACTGAATTAATTTTGTCTCTGTTATCTTTATTCCTACAATTATTTTTAAGTAACCTTGGATTTATGTTATAAATACTTTTTATTTGAACTGAATTATTATACATATTTAATTTTCTGTTTTGTTTTATGAATAAAATTAAGTTAAAAAGCAAATAATAGTTTTTTTTTTTTTTGTAAAAAACTTTAACTAAAAAATCGCCTATGTTGGAAAAAACAATTCTCTAATTTTTGTCCAAACTATAATATTATATGTATACTTAAGTGATTAACTTAAACACAATAGACCTATCAAAAACATGCTAAGTACACTTAGACGACCAATCGTCAATATTTTCTCCTTGCTAAAACGTTCCATGGCATTTTTAGCTAGGATCCAATTAAAATTTGCAAATTCAGAAATTACTAAAAAAAAAAATTACTCAAATTTTACTAAAAACAATGAGAGAATCAATGGCGTATCTTATATAGTTTACGAGATATCGCGTGAAAACTTTGAGAGCTCATAACTCAAAACACACTTTTTCGACTTAGAATGTTATAGAACGGAGGCGTCGTTATATCAGTGATAAAGGTATACTGACTAAGAAAGACGTAAAGGAACAGGACATCACTGAACATCTCTCTGTCATTGTTCGGCAGTTGGGAACCTGAAGAGAAGAATTCTTGGATATCTAGAATTTAGTAATAAAACATGCCAAACCTAAGGCGACTTGTGAAAAATCCTCATCAGCTCTCTCTCGGGGTGGGTGAGAGATGCCAACAAGGCATTTAATTCATTTATAAAAGAGTTATATGACAAGTATGAGAATTACTTGTAACAGTATTGCAACAAATAAAAACATTTTAAATAATTTCATACAGCTTAAGGCTTAGATAAAAGTATTTAAAAAAAACTGTGACGCACATTAATTCAAAGTTTTTGGAGAAAAATTAAGTCTGAATGAGTAACTTGGTCACTAATCCTCTAATAAAATCGTACTCAGACTTTCTGCATGACTTTCGAGTGACAGGTTCAAGTTTTTTATAAGACGATATTTTCTCTTTAATAATGAAATCAGTGTTCTTCCGCGTCTTATAGTTTTAATAAAAAGATCTTCATTGTGTTTCCTCAATCTTATTTGCTTGTTTAAGGTAACACCATAGTACCCTTCACAGTCACTAAACGATAAACTATCTGCTGATTGGAGCAAAGTCACCTTTTTTTAACTAATACCCAAACACAGAATTTTATAATTTTAATTAGTTAATTTTTTTGACATTGAAGAACTTAATTACTATTTACAGCAACTGAAATACCAAAAAACAAATCAAAAATTTGCACAAATTTTTGTTGAATTAAATATTGTAGAAGTTATAAATTATTTAACACCACCGGGCATTAGTTTGTTAGTGAGAAATACTCGACCAGTTGATTTCTCTTTTACAATCATGCGGTATTAATAATAAATTATTACAAAGTAAAACTATTACAAAATTTACAGTTTTATTGTAAATAGTCTAGAAGGTAGTGTGTTGGCTTATTAAACGTGAGGCCTAGATTCAATTCCCAGTTCAGATATCTCCAAGAAAACAAAATATGAAAAAAAATTTTCTTCTGCGACTTTCTTCCTCAAGATTTCTGGCAAAAACATTGAGCGTAACTAAAATTGCCGTGAAAAGTTTCTCAAAAATCTGTCGTTCGTTGTCGACTTTATACTGTAACTTCCGTCACTCATATATAAAATTAACACACATAACATAAGCGGTCTGTGAAGCTAAGTCGTAATCCTGGCTGAAGGGTTGTAATGACCAATTATATATTAATGTAAAACAAACACAAAGTTTTGACATATCCAAAAACTACATAGTCAAAAAAAAAAAAAGTAAGCTCATTCCAATGGTTTACTACAGTCAACAAATTTTCACACAAATATTTTTTGTTATCTGTCTTAGGCGAATTTATAGAGTCACCAGTTTAAAATGTTGGATACATTTTCATTGAAGTCGTACTAGATTTTGTAATTAGTTATGCTCATATTTATAATGACTTACAGGATATCGAATTTCGTATATTATTCGAAATACTAAAATACTGATTTGTTGTAAACTACATAAATATATCTTTATGTATGTGTGTGTTTAATATACACTACCGAGACCATGCTTAAATATTTCACGAAAATTAATTAGATTGAGCTCTTTATTTTTCTTCCTCCATACGAAAGCATGTCAATAAGCGTTTTCTTGAGACGAGTCAAAATTTATAATTTTTATTCGTACGAATGTATTTTGGTATGGAAGAAAAAGAAATGAAGAGCTCAAGAAATAGTTAAGCATGGTCTTGGTAGTACAATACTGTGAGGATGTGTGTCGGCACCAGGTCTGGGCGTTTTGGAATTTATTGAGGACATAATGAATAAGAGAGGGTATTTAAACATTCTTAATACAAATTCCCCTAAAGTTCGGAAGAATTAAGAATTCATAATGGTTATTACTTCCAACTAGTCAATGAACCCAATTAAAACTGTTACATTGAATGCCAAATGGATTAAATTGTGTACTAGATCTTAAGGGATATTCTACTAAATATTGTTTGTAATATTTTAATATATTGGACCGTTAAATTCAATTATTTTTACATATTACTAGCTGACCCGGCGAACTTCGTCCCGCCCAAAATTGATTTTTTTTATTGCCCAAAACAGGTCACATTATATATTATTGCAATACGCTGCATAAAACAGTCATATAAAAATAACTAACTTACTATAAGTGTGTGGATCTATCTATCTAGTTCAAAATTTAATCGAAGTCGGTACGCTATTTAGGTGAGGCATACAAAGAATAACAATAAGAGATCCGAATCATGGGTAGCGGTGACGAAGTTGTAGTTGTTGTACTCACTCCAAAACAAAAACTAACAGACATACATGTTCTATATGTACCTATGTAGTTATAAACCATCCAATTAGCCGACTTATAGGTATCTTTTAAAGAGGGAGGGTTGCCACGCCCATTTTTGGTGAGTTTGTCGATATCGACTCTACGAATTTACCCACCAAATTGCATTCATCTACGATCACTATGTCCCTAAATATTAAATTTTAAAGGTTTGCCACGCCTACTTTTTACTATATCGAATTTTTTTTTAAACCATCTAAACCTGATAAGCTTTCGAACAAAAAAAGAATGGTTAAAATCGGTTCAGTAGTTTAAGAATTATAGGTATCACTTGAAGGGGGAGGGTTGTCACGCCCATTTTTGGTGGGATTGTCGATATCGACTATACGAACTTACCCACCAAATTTTATTCATCTACGATCAATATGTACCAAAATGTACCGATTCTCAGACCTACCCGATATGCACACAAAATTTCATGGAAATCGTTCGATCCATTTCGGAGGAGTTTAACCACTAACACCGTGACACGAGAATTTTATATATTAGACTAATTAAAATTCATGAAATTGCAAAATATATTGGCGTAGCTGGACTTTTGCAGTTCACTGGACATATAAAGTGTGTTCAATTTGTCATTGTACTTATAAATCTCTGAACTGTTTTACTTTCAATATCCAACTAGCTCTCCTTACTTTTCGCTTCTAAATCATTTACAGTCGAAGACTTCTGCGATCAAGAAAGCATTCCGTCCATGATAGAAGATCAATCAGCCATTTTTGGGAGAAATTGATCCCTCACTTAGATGCGTAAAATGTGCAGACGCGTTATGTCATTGAAAAATATTGCCATCTTCAGAATTTTTATCAAGTTATGTGGAAAAGAGATCTCTAGAAAATTCAAATATTCAAATGAATTCTTTCTGGTATTAATAAAACAATCAGGAGCTTGAAATTAATAGATAATGATAACTGGCTTGGTTCAGACTACGCCAATAACAACTGCAGTGTATATGGTCTCCATGTTATACTTTTTTGGAAAAAAAAAAAATAAATTCGGCCGTTCATCAGAAAATTTAAGATACCTCTAACTGTATGCTTTAATTAATCCTGGTTTGGACTTTTCGTAGGGGTAGCATTTAAAATAAGGGCGACAGATCCAACAGTTCAATTTTTTTCTTTACTCCTCAGCATTATAAACGCTTCTTAGTAGCATCATGTCGAATTCGTCTTTTTCTGTCAATTTCTTTTCTGGAGCTTACAAATAAATATACAGTTGGCGTAATAATTTTTATTGCTTTCTTTACTAAGCACAATAATATAATTTTAAAAAATGTTTGTTAAATTAAGAACAACGTATTAAGTGTGATCAAATGATTGTCTTTGACTGTATATAAACATAGAATAGGCTGACAATAAAAACGATTGCCGCTGAATATGTACGGTTTGACGATCTAAATATTTACGTGATTACTGTAATTAAAATTATACTCTACAATACCATATTTATGTATGTATGTACAGGTAACCCTCCTACAACGCGGTTAATTGGTTCCTGAAAAACTCCGCGTTGTAGGAAAATCGCGTTGTAGGAAACTTTTTTTTCCTCCATTTTTCCTTTTCTTATACAATATCACGCAAGTAACATGTTAAAGTTTTCTCAGCCGAATTAATTATATTAGACCTTTCATCGAAAAAAAAAAATTTATTTTTTCAAAGATATTTTTCTATTTGTCTATTTCAACATAATAACATAAATTAATTCATTTAATTAACCAGCAAAAAGCAATTCATTTATTTAAATAACATAAAACTAAGCAAAATAAAATCTGGGAAAAATAGACACGGATTTTCAAATCTACATATTTTAGAGGATTTTAATTCTCAACCTTCTACAAATCCGCTTCCTCGTCCTCGCTTATTATAATTTGCTTCAAACGTTTTGCTCTTGGTCGTCCTATTTCAAAATCCGAGCTTGACCCACTATCACATTGATCCGGTTCAGCTATTATTGCTGGTCTTAAAAAATCGTTTATTGATGTCTGCTTTGTCCTACTTCGTAAATCTTTATAGATTTCCTGATAGGCAGATAAATCATGTTCAAGATTTCTTTTGAACATTTCTGCTCTACTATTTAGAGGATCGTTTTCCAAAACATACTCTTCCAACTCCTTCGCCAGATTTAAAAGTTTCTCCACACTTTTTAGCGAAAAGTTTTTGATTTCGGTGTCAGAGAGGTCGTCAGAGCTTTCTTCAATCGATAATGCTTCACTTGTCATTGCTGCTAAATCTACTTCATTTAATTCGTCGTCCACAACTAATTCTCGAATATTAGCCACATTTATTTCGTCAAATCCATCGCCTTTTATTACGTTTGCCAGTCTCACTATGTTTTCATATTCATCCTCAACGAGATTAACAACAGTTTCCTGTACTACAACCTCTGGCAAAAGTGCTTTCCAGCAAGCTCTCAGTGTTGATTGACGAATGTCTTTGAGTGATTTGCCGACGATTTTACAGCAATCTAAAATTGAGAACTGTTTCCAGACTTCTTTGACCGTTATATTCAATGATTCTATCTTCTCTAATATTAATTCAAATGATTTGCGTATGTAGTATGCTTTAAAGGTTGATATTATTCCTTGATCTAAAGGTTGTAATATTGATGTAGTATTGGGCGGGAAAAACTCAACTTGAATATTTGGATGACTTAAATCAGTTGCATGAGATGGTGCATTATCTAAAAGTAGCAAAACTTTAAATGCCAAGTTCTTTTTTTTTAGATAGTTTTCTACGTCGGGAACAAAGCAATGATAGAACCAATCATTAAATAGTTTGGCAGTCATCCATGCTTTTTTGTTCGCTCTCCAATACACTGGAAGATTGTTTTTATTGTTTCCTTTCATGCAACGTGGATTTAATGACTTGTTAATAAAATTGGCTTTGTTATAAAATCACCAGATGCATTACTGCAAAGTAACAATGTTATACGGTCCTTAGAAACCTTAAAGCCAGGAGCTCTTCTTTCGTTCCTCGAAATAAAAGTTCTTGATGGCATTTTTTTCCACCACAAACCTGTCTCATCAGCGTTAAATATTTGATCTGGCAAATAACCATGTTCTTCAATAATTTTTATGAACTGTTCAGGATATTTATTCGCCGAATCAGCATCTGCGGATGCTGTTTCACCCTGAATTTTCAAATTGTGTAGAGCATGCCGTTTTTTGAACTTTTCAAACCAACCTTTGCTAGCCACGAATTGATGGTTATCTTCGTCGGTTGTTGATTGTCCTGTTTCCTTTAAATAATTGAATATTTTTAATGCTTTCTGTTTAATTATATTCCCATCAAGAGGCAACCGCTTTTGCGTCATATCTTCTATCCATGCCGTTAGCGATTGTTCCATTTTTTCTATTATCTTCGCCCTTGGCCGAGAAGTGATTTTTGCGAGGACCGATGATCCAGATGATACCGAATTTCTAATTTTATCTTCGTTTTTTTTTATGGTTCTTATCGTGGACTCGTTTAATTTAAAATGTCTAGCAACATCAGCTATTCTCTCTTGATTTTGAATCCGATTCAAAATTTGAATTTTGGTTTCAATCGTGATAAACTTTCGTTTTAATCTGTTTTCCTTTGCTTTTGGCATTTTTATGGCCTAAATTACAAATTATGTAATTGATTTAAGTTATAAAAAAAGTTTAACTGAAACTCACCGATTATAAAATCTATTTATCTTGATTTTTACAAAATTATTATTATACGAAAAATGGTTTCACAAACGTTTTAAAATTTGTTTCAACTCCTCTTCACGACTTACTGTGAATGACTAAACCAAATCAAATTTCCAAAAACATTCTCAAGAGTTAATTTTCGGGGAAACCCCTTGTTTTATCTAAAGACGTGTGTGTAAATATTTGAAAAAATTGCGGTTTGCAAAATTCCATAGTGCATACAAACATAATAATAATAATAGATATACATACACAAGTAATTTTTGATAATTGTGTGTTTATAGAATAGTTTATAGAATATGTTTTTAAAAAATGCTTAAAAATCGCGTTGTAGGATTCGCGTTATAGGAAACATTCCGCAATTCGCAAACCGCGTTGTAGCGAAATCGCGCTATAGAAGTACCGCGTTGTAGGAGGGTTACCTGTATGTCTAACTTATAAACTCTTATGCACACTTATTGCTATCACTTTCCATATAGAAATTAATTTTGTCTGCAATATCGTATATATTAAGAGGTTAAGGAATGTTGTTGAAAAATACCTTCCAATATATTTTTGTTTTATTTAAATACTTTTATAAAAAATAAATAAATTGCAATGCTCATATGAAAATACTGGTGTATGTTTGCAAATGCGTTTGTTTCTATAAACGTTTGTTGGTAGGTTTTTAATTAAAGTTTCAGATAAACGAAATGAATTCAATTTTGTTTGATAACAATTTCAATTATAGAAGAATTTTAATAGTTTTTATTCAGTAAACGCTAAAAGTAAAAAAAATAGATGCAAAATTTAGTCGACTTTATTTTGTTTAGTTCATTAAATGTTTGAAATATTTCTGTATTTTATTCATTTAATATATACACATAATACATGAATGAATGAATGAAATGTGAGGTAGAAATTGGCACCCGACGTTCTCTGAGTGTAACTGTTTTAATAAATGAAACATTTTACTTACATATTTCTGTGTGATCTGGCGTTGTCATGATGAAAGACAACACTTTTTCTCTTGATCAATCCTCGTATTTTAAACTAAATTGCTTCCTTCAATTTCCTTAATGTGGACTGTAAAAATCTGTATGGACCGTATGGTTGTATGAGAACTATCCTCCGTATACTACCACTTCCTTCGTGTAGTCAATCCTGTGTTGACCATTGTCTGAGAATCTTCATCTTGTTTCAACCATGATCTTTATCATTGTACGTGAACCATTTTTCGTAATTTCACCAGTAATTGTTCGCTTTAAAATTTTAAAATGAATCGATTTCGTTCAGTTTTATCAGTGAATCAAAAATGATTTCATTAATTAGGTCCATTATTACTACTTCATTTAACACCCAAACATGGTCAATCTTTTTGTATCCAGCTTTTTCTAAATCGTAGATTACTTTTTGGTGATGAAAGCCTTTTTACCCATTACCTTTTCAATGATTGAAAGGTTGAACATCAAAATTATCAGATTCAAAAACACATTTTTTTTCATTCAGCTACACATTTTTATCTTTTTAAAATAGAAAATTGGAGAGTGTAATAAATGTAGGTAACTTTTTACAGATAAATATGATTCCTTCTGACCAAGAGGAGTCAGATATCACCAATCAAATAAACTGATGCTGTTAATATTGCCAGAGTTATCGCATCAAGAGATAACAATCTACCGACGATCTAGTAACTAATCTCTCTTTTGAACCCAATGTTAGAGGGTTCATTAGTTTAGCACATAATGATGAGATTTTGTAAACCAAAAGTATTATGTTAAACATTTCAATGCCAAAATATATCACGCGATCTTCAAAAAGTGTGCGGCATTATTTTTCTTTAAAGTTGTATTGTTTGAAACAACTTTTCTTTTTTCTATATATAACAATATAACCCAACTTAGCACAACTTTAAAGTATTCTTTTCATTTAGAAAACATAAAGCATTGATTTATTTAACAGATAAACCTATTTTTAATAACAGCTGCACATCTCTTCGGGATACAGCTCACCGTACTATTCCTTGATTGTTTTCTAATCACAATATTGTTACGTTTTTACCTTTTTAAAAATGTTTGAAATATCAGTTCATTGATTGCAAACAAAATAAAAATAAATTTGTGTTTAGTTTTCAATCAATTCTTTATTGTTCGCACTATTTAACGTGGCACTGTTCACGACTTGATGATACAACAACAATTTGTTTAGTTTGCTATTCTTCTTTACACTTCTGTTCGCGTAAGCACTAACAACTGTTTAGTAGACCTTTACAACGGCGATCTTCAAATCACGACTGTTTTCTTCACACGCAACTCGTCTTCATATAAGACTGACTGAATTCTTACTACTCGTTGCCTGCTTTGTCTTGCCTTTTATATGCCCACGTAAACAGTCTGACGAACATTCTTGAAGTAGAATGTTCGTGGTTTCGCCTTCTCGAGAAGTCTATCGTGACATCATTGTTGTTTGTGTATTTTGTTCACATTGCTTGTTGTTGCGTTTTAGCTTACTTTCATACTGATATTGTAGGTTTACTTGTAACAAGTTCGTTGTATTTGTTTGTGTAGCTTTTGTTCATTTAATGTTTAAACGATATTACACCGTTTCCATTTTCGTAGCAATATAATTAAAGATTTCGGGTTCAACAGCGTTAATGCGTCATTCCATACATTTTTCAATTGGAAAATGTCGTAGTTATTTTCTTCCCAATCATTCTTTACAAAACATGATTTGTGTTTTAGATCGTTATCAAGCGTAATCTAAGTAGTCTATTTTCGTCTGCACATGAAACCATTGCGTTTAAAGGTAAATTTTTGTAACTGTATTAATCCATTTTAGTAACAAGTTTATGTAAAATTCTAACACCGTTCGACCAAAGACTATATAATCAGCGTTGTCAACTTTGAAATTTCAAAACGCACCAAAATGTAGAAAAAAACGCGACATTTAAAGAAAAAAGCACCAAATTTAGAAGTTTTTTTTTTAAATATTTATTGAATCAATTTAAAATTAAAAATATAACAATAAGACACTCACAGCTCAAGGTTTAAAAAAATAAAAATAAAACTTAACAAAAATAAAATGAATTTTATAAATTCTATACAAAATTTTTTAAAAAGAAAAACTTAACTTAATTACATTTAATGAAAATCTAAAAGAGACAGCAAATTTCATATAACATAACTTTCCTTTTTCTTTAGATAAAACATACTATTGAATATTCTGTGCATACTATCTTCAACAATGCAAATGGTACGTCTGTAAAACTGATTGTAAACATTTTGCATAGTTGAATGAAATGGTACTGAAAGCGTTGTATTTTTTTGTACAAATGTTTTTTGCCACACTGAAACAAAAAGTTGTGTCGAATTTACTTTGGTGCCACCAAAAATTAAAAAACGCACCAAAATTTAAAGAAAAAACGCACCACGCGCCAACTAAGGAATTTTTCGCACCAAAAATTTAAAAAAACACCCAAAATGTCGCGAAACGCGCCAAGTTGACAACGCTGTATATAATATAAAGATGTTCCACTCAGTACATTTTGGTTTAACACAAATTTTGTACAGCTTAATGATGCTGGGGACAAGTGGCAAGGGAACTGAAAAAAATTTGCTCTTTTTCTCATTTTTTGCAAAGATAAATTTTTTGTAGATAACAAATAACGGGGGAGAGCGAAAGCACTTTTATTTTGCTCTCTTGCAAGATAAAGTATTTTATATTATTGTTGTTGTTATTCTTACTGTTTATGTTATTTTTTTTTTTAATAAAAGCTGTGGTTTATTTTCGTAATTTTTTAAAAAGAGAGATTGTTCTTTCTATTAAATGTGAGATTGAAAAATAGAAAGAAACAAGATGACTTCGTAGGTGAGTGTAGGGAAAATCACATTTGTTTTGTTTTTGTGAAAACGAAAATAAATTGATTCGCACCGAATTTATGATGCCCATTATATGAAATTTATATGCCAAATTTTTAAAAACTTAGAAATCTTTTTTCTCTTGTAGTAGAAAATTAGGTTTACAAGTAATGTTAAAAATGAATAATATTTTACATTTTACTTATTTGTATTCTGCAAAAGAGAAAAGAAGTTCTTACTAAAATAAAAAATTCAAATTAACTTAGTTTTTAATAAATCTTTATTATTTAAAGTGTTATTAAGTTAATAGTGTAAAGTGATAATAATTTCATATTAATAAAAAAATGGTAAGAAAATTATTTTTAATTACATGTGCACATTAAACGTTTCGTATACATGTATGTATATACATGCGAAAAATTACAATGAAGAATCAGATTTTGGAAGTTTGTGTGGACCATCCGATTTGTTTTTTGAAATATGCAAGATACAAATAAAAGTATTTGAAAAAATATTCACAGAAGACAAAAGCATACGAAATATTAAGAAAACTATTGTCGAACAATGCATACAATGCACCAAAAATACAACATATTCCTTTTGGTATGAGGAGAATGACGTATGCTATAAACATAGATTAGAGATGCTGAATCTTCTTGTGCTAACATTACTTCGTAAGCATTCTTCATGGCAGACTCAAAACTATAAATCATCGAGTGCTGAGAAAGTCAAAATTTTAAATCATTAAAAATTAATTTAAATAACCTGTCCAAATGTAAAAACATTTTATCTTTATTTCTTTGTAAAAATTTCTATATTATAATAAATGCTTGTTAAAATTTTTGTTATTTATAAGAAATCAGCATTTCGGTGCGAGTCGATTAATTTTTATTTTGTACACCAATAAAACACATATTCTTTACCCTACATAAATATCAACTTTTATAAAATTCATTTTCTAGTTCACTACAAATATTATGTGGTTTAAAAAGTATTAAAAAGAAACAAAACACAAAAAGAACTTATGAGTAGACTACACATATGTATATGCATACAAACATATCACACACTCAGTTCAAAAGTGGCACAATTCAAAAATTAAAACTACACGTATTAATACATAAACTCGAAAAATACAAATTTTGAGTTGTGTCACTTACGAACTGGGTGTGCGATATGCATGTGTACGTCTGCTTGTTATAGCTTATTCTCTTTTTCACAAAATTCGTCTCCCTTTTCATCTTTCAGAGAGACTATAAATGATTTTCTCTTTTATATGGGATTTTTGATAAATCCCATGCAGATTTTTGCAATGGAAACACAATGTACGGCAGTGTGCTATCTTTATAATTATATAGTCTTTGGTTCGACCCTTGTAATTTAGCACACTACTAACTAGACTATTGGGACAACCTTACTCTACTTCTTCCTCTCAACTTAATTTTAAATTTTGTACTTAATAAGTTGATCAGCCGAAATACTTCCGAAGTTTATTATTAAACCTGGCTACTAATCATTTGAATAAGATTCAGTACATGGAATCAGATAAAGATCGTACCAAGACTGATTATTATAGATGGATGAATATGCTAATTACATTGGAGAAATTATTCATAGTGTTACATTAGAAAAAGACACGTCTGTCCAATAGACCTTGTACAATATTTCAAAGTAACTAGGTTCGTCTTAAAGTACAATCAATTTTGATCTTTTTGTTTTCAAATCATAATTTTTCGGGCCACGTTAGATTTTAAACATACATTTTATTTTAAATACATATAATAAATAAAATGAGTGTTTAAAATACGTTAATGTCAAGCCTACGAAATATAATCCAGATGGAAAAGAAAATCATTACAATGAAAAAGAAGAAATCTTCAAATACTGTTAATGCAATGGAGTTATACTCTGATGGTCAGTGGTTTGAGAAAATTTATGGAAACAGTTAGTAACTGACTAAGGGAGCAAAAGCAACATATGATAATCGTTTGTACGCCTGAGTTATAAATCGTGACTACTTGAACGGCTAGACTCCAATAAGAAGAAAATGTAACTTCCGTACACACAAATAAATAAATTTACGAATTGGAAAGCATATTTAGAGAAAAATAACATCAAATTTATTGCCGTAAGCTTCTGTTTTTTTTTTTATTTGGTTTTCTTCTTCTTTAATTCTCTACCTTATAATTATAAAAATTAAAAAAAATAATTATAGTGTAAGTATTCTACTGTGTACAAAATTCCGAAAACAATAAACAAATTTTTTTCATATTTGAAAAAAAAAAAAAATAATGCGATGAAAAATGGGACAATGCTGTAATTTCCAAATATTCTCGACTAGATTTTATAGAAAATAAATTTTTATGCATCTTTTTTTAGTATTTAATTTACTTGGGAATAATATCCTGCTTTTGACTGGACAGTACTCACAGCAGCAACCACAAAATATGGCTAACCAATCAATGTTTTTAAGTTTATACTATTCATAGTAGGTCTATAACAGACAACTTTGCGAAAATAACATAGGTTCACAAAATTTAAAAAGAAATGAATAAACCTGGAATCAGAATTCAACGGCAGAATTGCTGCAACGAGATTTCAGATAAAAATTTGTTCTCAACCATTGGAATATATTCAAAAATCGTATTTTTCAACTCCAAAACCGTAGTAAATATTTCGTAGTTAGAAGCTTTCAGTCCATCTCCAGTGCCCTCTTTTCTGAACAGTTTAGTTAGCTCTACTTTGTCCACTTTAAGGTTTTGCTATTTCAATTTATTGCTGAGCCAATTCTGGCACTAATTGTTTAGTTTTATTTTTATTATTATTTCTTGTGGATTCAGGAATAGTAAGTTTTGATAAAAATAAATACTCATTTTTTTTAACAGCACACTTTAATTGATAACAGTGATCTACTAGTTTTATTACAGGATATTTTTACTACCATTACAAGTGCATACACATTATTTTCAGTAATTTAGAAGTCGCCGTAGTCTAGTAGGTAGTGTGTTGGCTTGTTAGAAGTAAAGCCAGGGTTCGAGCCCCAGGCCAGACATCAAAACAAAATACAAAATGTATTTCCTCTCAGCAGATTTCTGGCAAAAACTCTGAGAGTAAATAAAATTGCCATGAAAAGTTTCTCAAAAAATCTGTCGTTCGGAGTCGACTATAAAACTGTAGGTCCCGCCACTCATGTTTAAAATTAACGCACACAACATAAGTGGTGTGAGAAACTAGGTCAATAATCCTGACTGAAGGGTTGTAATGACCAATTATGTATGTAATTTAGAAATTCTTGAGGTTTCTATGAGGCCGTAGTCAAGTATGTAGTGTGTTAACTTATTAGACGTAAGGCCACGGTTCAAACCTCAGGCAGTGATGCCAAGGGTAGGGATTTTTCCCTTTTTGTAGGGATTTTTTTCAAAAATTTCACATGTAGGGAAAAAGGGAAAGATTTCTTAGTTTTTTCGAATTGTAGGGAATTTTTTCAATTTCAAATTTTTAGCTTCTAAAAACTATTTTTCTTCCAATATAAATTAAAAAATGTATTTTATCATACAATATTCCCTTTGATAACATCACTGGACTGTGTTGCAATGGCGCTAATGTTATGGTCGGACAAAACAATTCGTTCGCATCCAGACTTTTGCTGGATAATCCCGACGTAATAACAATCTAATGTATTTGCCACACTGCCGCCATCATAGCAAACAAATATTGCCTAATGTTGCCAAGAGCCCCAGAGGGTTTGGTAAGACAAATAGGAACGTACATTTCCGGCAGTTTTAAAAGATGTTCTCAGTTGGAGGAGTTCCAAGAAATGAACGAAAAAAAGGAAAATATTAAGAACATCAACAACCAGGTAGCTGTCTCATCAAAAATGCATCGAAAGAATATTGGATAATTGGCAAGCTCTAGTTGAATATTTTAAATTAGCAATTAAACAGGACAAGTTGAAATCTGCAGATGTTATACTGACTGAACTTACAAATGAGTGTAATAAAGCTTACTTACTTTTTTTGAGATATGTGTTAAATTATTTTAACTCGTTAAATGCACTTTTTCATTCGAAAAAAATGTTGGTTCATGTTTTGCATTCAGAGTCAACAAAATTTTTTTATAAACTTGGCCAAAATTTTATTAAAAAAGAATGTTTGAAAATTTATTGTGTCATAAGGTCACCTCATGTTTCATTGCCAATAGATGATGTCTATGTCGGCAGTGAATGTGAAGAATTGTTGAAAACATTTCCAAAAGCCAGTGCTCATCAGGTAAAATCTGATTGTCTACAATTCTACATAACTGCACTTGAAGAAATGCAAAGAAGACTGCCACTTAATGACAAATCAATTTTCAATGAAATGAAATTTTTAAACCCCGTAGTGGCCATTGGAAAAAGTAACAAAAGTGTCTATCAATTTAAATTGATATGTGATAAGTATAAAGTTGACTTAAATTTACTTACACATGAACGGAATGGAATGAACTTTAGAATATAGTTTTTCTGAATATGAGAAACAAACATTGTCTAAATTAGATGTTGAAGCATTTTGGTCCAAAATCTGCAAATAAAAAAATTTTAATGACAATTTAATCTTTCCAAATTTTGCAAAAATTATAAAAATTTTATTAACTTTGCCACATGCCAACGCTGACGCTGAAAGAATTTTTTCTGTTGTAACTGACGTACTTACGAAAAAAAGGAACAAATTAAGCCATGAGTTATTAAATTCTATTTGCATTATAAGATCTCATTTACAAGCTAATTTAATTAATTGTGTAAATTTTAAATGCACATCGAGTCATTTAAAAAAAATTAATTATACAGAATTGTACAAATAATTTTTTTTCATTAATTTATAATATTTGTTATTTTTGTATAATAAATGTATGTACCTGAATTGAAAATGTACAAATTTAAAATAAATATTTAAAAAAAAAACCGAAAAAGTGGTGTAGGGAAAATTAAAAGTGGGTGTAGGGAAAAAAGGAAATGAAAAGAAATGAAACTGAATCGACCTTAAACTGTAGGTCCCGCCACTCATATGTATATGTATGTATAAGAATTAACACACACAACATGAGTGATGTGAGAAGCTAGGCCGTAATCCTGAATGAAGGGTTGTAATGGCCAATTATGTGGTATGCGAGGTTTCTATGAAATTTTGTTATTATAATTTGATGTTTGTTTATTCGCGTAGTTTTTTTGTAGTTTTGTTGTTGTAATTCTTTGCTAGAGTAATTTCATTCTTTCTTGTTACCTTTTTTCTGAAATAAACAATTCAGCATTTAGTGTTTATTCAGATTTCTTTCCTTTACGTTATATTATTTCTGATTGCTATTAAAATAAAATATTAGAAAACTTACACACGCAGAAAGTCAAACATCGCGTTACATAATGTACTAATCATAACCCTTTGACAGACACTGACGTCTATAGACGTCATAACAAGGGTTTCTGGGGGACATGACGTGTATACACGTCATAAATTGTTTCCTTCATAAAATCATTATAAAGAAGCTAATAGCCTTAAAAATTGGTTTATATCAATAACACTATGCGACAAAATAAAGAAAATTAAATACACCCGGCTAATGATAGATTGTGAGTTTTGTTGAGTAGATCTCAAAACTATTTTTTTTATATTTCTCGAACCCTCCAAACTTTTTTTATTTGACAAAAACTGTTTTTTAGATTTTACGCGCAAATTTCTGTATTATACAAACATTTCTGACCCGATCTCCGAAATTTAAATCTTGTTGGAAAGGGGAGAGATGGACCTTTAAAACGGTATAGATATATCTATTATTTGACTTAATATGCTATTAGTTTTGATGAGGTAAACTTGGAAAATGCGAATTTTTTTCATATTTTTTCAAGTTTGTCCGTTCATAGTAGCAAACTTTACTTAAAAAATATGAAATAAGTGATTACATTCTAAAAGTGCATTATCTTGTAAAGAGATTGGCATTTCGTTTGATCAAATCGGACAAAAATTACCGTAGTTATTATTTAAAGAGTCTAACAGTCGAGTGATATTTTTCATATATGGCATCTCATCAAATGAACTTTTAGTTCAAAAATTTACAGAATTTTTGATGGATTTTGATTGTTTATCACAAAATGTGTCAATTTAACGTTTGAGCGACCACCAGAAGTTTGCTACTATGAATAGGCAAACTTGAAATTATATGAAAAAAATTTTCCAAGTTTACCTCATCAAAACTCATAGCATATTAGGTCGGATAATAGATATATGTACACAGTTTTAAAAGTCTATTTCTCCCCTTTCCAACAGGATTTAAATTTTGGAAATCGGTTTAGAAATGTTTGAGTAATACAGAAATTTGCGCGTAAAGTCTAAAAAAACAGTTTTTGTCAAATAAAAAAAGTTTGGAGGGTTCGAGAAATATAAAAAAGGTATTTTTGAGTTCTACTCAACTAACTGAACAACATGGACTATGTAGTTACTCGGGTGTATTTTCACTGTCGCACCGTGTAATATATCTGTTTTCTTTATAACGATATGTATATAAACATTGTTGCGGACAAAATAGGGATACAAAGCTTACAAATATTGCAACATGCCAAATTTTTAATTTGGGACTTCCCCTGGTAACATGACGTGTATAAACCTCATACTTGTATTAGAACTTAATCAGTCGTGTAAAGTGTGTGTCACAGAATATATTCTATATTCTGTGGTGTGTGTTTCTGAATAGACACATTGAAAAATAAAGATAAGTGTATTTATTAATTTTTAAGTGTGCTGTTTTCTTTAAATTTAAAGGTGATTATTTTTATTACAAGTGAAAATTATTTATGTGTTATGCATATATCACATATAAACTTATACATATACATATTATTCAATATTTTAAGCTTTTACTATGTCATACGAAAAACAAAGAGCAGCGTTAGAAAAATTGTTTGGTGAAGCAAACTCAAATGAAAGTTTCTCTGAAATAGATACAGACACTTCATCAGAGCCATTTCAAGATGATGGGGAGTTTGCTGGTGAACCAAGTTACATTCCCGATAAAAGTTCCAGCTCGTTGTCTTCCACCATAAACGAGATTGTACATTTGGAATCGGCTACAAAAAAGACTGGTAGTGTTAAACAGGTGACTCTAGATACAAATGAAGAGAATGCAGAAGACGATACTTGGACTTCAGACACATCATCAGAGCCATTTCAAGATGATGGGGAGTTTGCTGGTGAACCAAGTTACATTCCCGATAAAAGTTCCAGCTCGTTGTCTTCCACCATAAACGAGATTGAACATTTGGAATCGGCTACAAAAAAGACTGGTAGTGTTAAACAGGTGACTCTAGATACAACTGAAGAGAATGCAGAAGACGATACTTGGACTTCAGATACTGAAAGTATTCCAGATTTCTTATTCGATACTAGTCAATGTGGAATAAAGATTCCTCTACCACCAAATCCATCACCTATGGAAGTGTTTTCTAAGTTGCGGACACCTGAAATTATTACAACTTTTGTTTAGTGTACATACAAACGAATATGGACAGAAATTGTTTCAAAATATGGGATCAAGAACCAGAAGCTCTCGTTTTAAATCATTTGAAAACACAAATCAAAGTGAAATGGAAAAATTTTTCGGCATATGTATTTTACAAGGACAAATGAAGTTTCCTACGATACGTAAAATGTTTAGTAAAGATCCATTGTATCACCATCCAATTTTGCCTTCTCTTATGTCTGGAAGAAGATTTGAACAACTTTTGCGTTGTTTAAACTACGAAAAATATACATGTGAAACTGATAAGCTATCAAAAGTGTCAGAATTGGTTAATCTTTTAGTAAACAATTTCTCAAAATCGTATTATCCAGAGGAAGCACTATCCTTAGATGAATCATTATTACTCTTCAAAGGGCGTCTTTTTTGTCGCCAATATATGAAAGGTAAACAAGCGAAATATGGCATCAAATTTTATGAATTGTGTACACCTGACGGATATACTTTAAATTTTGAAATATACCTATAAAGGGAAGCAATATTAAGAATTAGGTTCAACTAAGAAAACACATTCCATAGTATTGCGATTAATGGCTCCTTACTTAAACAAAGGTAACCACTATCCCTAGTTTTTTAAAAAAAATTTAAAGTTGAATCAATAATTTTTGGTTTATACCTATTAAACCAAAGAACTTTTCACTTGCACACCTGCATTAGCCATATGATGTGTCAGATGAAGATTATGGATGACATACAGACGAAGTAGAAAAATGCGAAAGGAAAAACAGAATCACATCAAAAATACTGAACATTTTATTTATTTGCTTACAAGAGCTTTAAGAATGTTATTCTTTTATAGGATATATACAAATTACATTGGTCATTAGTATTCCCTAAATTATAGTGCAATTGTCTTATAACGTATATAACTAATACACAAAAAGGCAATAATTATATTTCACACAAAATTTCTAAAAAAAAAGTAGTATAAATGCTTTTTTTTTTATAAATATTTGAGGACATATAGTCAAAAAGTGACTTCTTAAAACTGCTCTTTCTCGAAATTTTTTTTAATAGTCATTGGTAAGGTGTTCCACAAATTAATTGCGTTGACGAAAAACAATCTGCTAGTATTGATGTAAGTGTATCTAGGTATAATTAGAGTTGTATATTTAGTGGATCTACCAAATACAAGCTTCTCAAAGAGATAGGGTGGGTTCTTACGATAAAGAAGATTATGTAAGAATATAATATTTCGCATCCGAAGGTAGTCGATTAAGTCACAGCCCAAGATCATTTTCCTAGAGGACGATACACTGATAAACCTAGTTAAAGCATACACATACCGCGTAGCATTATTAAAAGATACTTGCAACTTATGTAGTGAGAGAGAGTCCAATTTACTGTAAACCTCTGCAAAATAATTAATCAGTGGAAGTATAAATTGAATTATAAGTTTCCTCTTAACTTCAACTGGTGTGAAGTTAGACGACATTCGTAAATTACGAAGCAAGAGGTATACGTTACGCACAACATGATTAATATGGTCAGTGCATGACAAGGTTGAATTGATCCAAAATCCTAAGTATTTAATCTTACTAACGTACACAAGAGATGTGTTCCCCAAGTAAATGGTCGGAAAATAACTCAAATCATAGTCCCATCTACTGATTGGTAAAATGTAAGATTTCCCAGGATTGAGCATAAGGTTATTATCCTCAGCCCATTTTAAAACGGACCTCATAATTAAGTTTGTAACTTGTATCCTCTATCAGACCAATACGGTTTGAGATGTACAGCTGAATATCGTCTGCGTATGCATGTACCTTAGTATACCTGCATACTGAAAATAAATCATTGACGAACATACTAAATAGCAGGGGGCCTAACACGGACCCCTGTGGAACACCAGGTGTTATACGTCTCAGCCCCGACTGCCTATGAGTTGTTTTTTGCACGAATGTGTAAGCAGTTAAATTAGTGCATCAATTAAACGCAAGATGAAATTGCAAATGCATTATTTCATAATATACATATAATGTGGTCACGCATTCTTCAGATAAATAATTTTCGTTGTATGCGTTAAAGAATTAAAGAATTTCCATACTCGATCGCCCAACATACATACATCGCATAGTCATTTATTCAGATGGTTTTTTTTTTACCAAAACCGGATTGTCATTTTGGCCAATGCTTTACTCACTTTTTCATAAGAAACAAATATATGGATTGAACAGAACTATTCATACTCAAATGGAGTATGACCTTACACATTCTTTCATAGAGAGTAGAATTAATAAGAGACAAATAAATTTGCCGTCTCAATTATAGCTGAAGCACGAAATTTCCAGCTGCCTTACATATGCACCATTTACATTATTATTTTTTGAATTTCTAAAGAATTTCTCCGATATATTCATCCATTCGACAAGGTATAAGAATTGCTTAGTATCGAAATTGTAAAGATATTTAGACAGAAGCATTAATGATTCAGCAGTAAAGTTTTAGTTTTACTTTAAAACTAATATAAAGACAAATATGTGCTGTTCCCACAGAGATCAAAATCTGCTATTAAAAATGTTTTCGCTGAACGACTTTTATAAAGAAAAAAAAAAAATATCAATATTAAAAAAGTCACACAGGCCTTATAAAAACTAATTTTATTTTAAAGCACATTATTTTATACTTAACATATGATTGTACATTTGTTCAAATTAATTTTTCGTTAAGTGATATTATTTTAAACGGTTTTAACACTAAATTGCCCGAAGAAGTTATTTTGGCTGGCTTTGAATTTCTATTGGAAAAATTATGGTTGCGGGGATGAATGGGGAAATACAATAAAATATTTTAATTTGAGAACATTGAGAAAACCCAAAGGGTGTTTGGTAATCGATTATATTTTATTTAATTTGATGTTTGTTTAATGTTTAATAATATGTAAAAAAAAATAAGTTCAATGAATTTTATAATAACGAATTAATAATATTGTTACGTTTTTACCTTTTTAAAAACGTTTGAAATATGAGTTCGATGATTGCATACAAAATAAAAATAAATTTGTTTTTAGTTTCAATTAAATTCTTTACTGTTCGTACTATTTTGTGTGTCACTGTTCACAACTTGATGAATACAACAATAATTGACTTTGTTCGCTAACAACGCAGATCTTTACAACACTAATCTTCAAACCACGACTGTTCTCTTCACACGCAACGCGACTTAACACAAGGCTGACTGAAGTCTTACTACTGGTTGCCTGCTTTGTCTTGCCTTTTTATATGCTCATGTAAACAGTCTGATGGACGTTCTTGAAGTCGAATGTTCGTGGTTTCGCCTTCTCGAGAATTCCATCGCGATTTTATTGTTGTTTGTGTACTTGGTTTATGTTGTTTGTTGTTGCTTTTTTTCTTACTTGTCTATCCCCTTTTCTTTCATACTGTTGGTTTTTTTGTTTTTGTAGCTTTTGGTTATCGTCTTAATGTTAAACGATGTTACACCGTTTCCATTTTCGTAACGATATGAACTCACCTAATTCTAAATTTAATGACAATTGCTGAATATCTCTATATTATTATATATTACAAATTAATTAGTTTTTTTTTGAATATGACATAGTATATTAGCAAAAAATATAGAAATATAAATGTTTTAGTAGTGAAATATACCTTTTAGTCTGGTTTAATTCGGGTTTCAGTCCCGAAATCCTGGAAAATATTGTTGGATTTTGTAGTATTTTTTTTTTGTACACAATTAATGTAATATTGGTTACCTTTTATTTTATTTGGACGGCTGCTTATTATTACTGCCTCTTCTAGTTTTGTAAGTTCAATCGTAATTTTTTTTGCACTTTAAGCTAACTAAGGTGTATACTGATATGTATATATAAATGTAGAAACATATGTGATACATTTGAATAAATTTTGTGCAAATCCTTTATAATAGAAAAATCAAATCTTATGTGTGAGACTATTTCTTGTTCTGTTTCAAAATAATAATTTGTTAGGAAGGAGGTACAAATGGTCTGACCAACAGGAAGACCTCCTGTAAAATAACGATAAAGTCAACCAAAACTTGTATAATATTCGTTTAATAAAAATGAGAATTTAAGTGATAAAATAAATCTAAATTGTTAACTATTTTTCTATCCGTCCTATCATCAAAAACATTTTTAAAAGAGACTTTGTTTTACTGAAAGTATTTCAACTTCCTAACACTTAATGCGATGTATAAAAACAAATTTTCATAGCCATTGATTTAATGATTTTTTTTTATGGAAAAGAAGCAACATTATCCAACTTCAGTATGATTCTAATATGTGGAAAAAGTAGACTTTTGTAACTTTATGGAGACTAGACTTCAGGAATATAAAAATTTTGCACAGAATAAGGTATTGGAACCAGGTAGAAATCAAAAGTTTCAACGATTGAGAAATTAATATCATTGACAAATTTAATAAAAAAATGTTCATTGATTTAGTTATAGGTGAGCTACGTTTTCAACCTAATTTTTATAATTTTTTAAATGTTTAAAGATTATCAACTTCAATGTAAAAGCTCTGTTTCGCACTTTGTACTCAGTACTTTGTGTCACCAAATTTTATTAAAAAAACAACTCTTGAGAGAATATGTTTGATCCTCTTACAAATTGAATAGTATTCATAACAGATACATATCAAACTATAAATAATAAAATAATAAAACATTTTAATTATCCCGACATTTGTGATGAGAATACAGAGGATTTTTGTTTTTAGAAATTTATTTTTTGTAGTTTAAGCGAGAAAATTTCGAAATTATATTATTTCAAAACTAGTTCCGACTTCCCGTAAGAGCACAAATTGTAGTCGTAAGAATATGATTCAAAATACACACGAATTATAATTAAGCACTGCTACATAACATTGATGATTTCAGAATGTTTCTGCTCATTTGGCGTGGGTCTAATTTTTATAAATTCAGAGACGAATTACAAATGGTCATCATTCATATATTCAACATACTATATCCAAAAATGCCATTGGCGTTGAAATTTGTGCAAGTTCACGCTATTAAACTTTGTAATATCTAGTGTTGTAACAGAAGAAGGCTTCTAAAACAAGAAAGATTTTTTAATCTTTCAGA
This sequence comes from Sarcophaga caerulescens, assembly GCA_927399465.1. Taxonomy (NCBI): domain Eukaryota; kingdom Metazoa; phylum Arthropoda; class Insecta; order Diptera; family Sarcophagidae; genus Sarcophaga; species Sarcophaga caerulescens. The sequence continues at coordinate 58,097,129 of OV656868.1, forward strand.
AACTCTATAATAATTGTTATAATTTTTTTATAAAACAGCTGACAATTTCAATAACAAAAGTAAATTCTTTTCCCATTGAATAAATTTTAAAGCGAACTTCATTAAACAACGTTTTTAAGAAAACTTTTTTCGCTGATACAAATAATGATTTTTATTTTGTTTATCTCTTTGGTGTAAACTCCTTTTAAAATGTTAACAAAAAAAACTGTACAATCATCACTTTCGTAACTTCGGGTGGAAAGTATTAACTCAACAATAGCAACAATAATGCAAAGTTTTATAAAATATAAATACAATATACACTTACTAAGCAAAAATAAAATTCTAAAGTTACTCCTTTCCGTTTATGGTAGCATGTTGGCTTAATCGTTTGAAGTACTTAAAATGAAGACGAACAGATGTATTTATTTTTATAAATCATTTTTATTTACATATGTATGTATTTATATGTGGTACATACAATGAAACCATTTATATTTTATTATATTTTAACCCCGTAAGTACACATTTATCATATACAGTGGACAGCAAAATTCTAGGTACCCCAAAATCTTTATACATTCAATGACAAATGGGTTGAATATAGTGCTAGACCTTAAGGGATATCTTACTGAATATTGGGTATAAATATTTATTATATTGTTTAAATTTTGAACTTTCTTTGAGTTCTTCCTGGGGTGGCTTTACTTTTATGGTGCAAAAATATGAAGTTACTAGAAAGTTTGCCTTATTTTTCTTATGATTTCTGAAAAAACTTAAAAAAAATTTTATTTATTATAAAATAGAAATATATTAATGAAATAACCATAAAAATTTTAATTGTTTTTAGAAATTATTGCTTAAAATTCATTAAATTACTAAAATACATTGTTGAACCTAGACTTTTGCTGTCCACTGTACATAAAAGGGACAATAGGAACCAAGTCTACGATAGATGCAGTCATGAGAGAAATGTGAATATATATTATGCTTTGTGCGTTTATTATATATTATAACGATGACCGGTAACATTTACATTAAAAATAAATTAAATGGTCCATTCGATCATTTAAATTTTTGACTATTTTTTTCCACTTATCTGACCATTTAAAATCAATGATAAAAAAAACTCTGAGAGTAAATAAAATTTCTCAAAAAATCGGTCGTTCGGAATAGACTTTAAACTGTAGGACCCGACACGCACACAACATACATAGGTGGTGTGAGAAGCTAGGTCGTCGCATCCTGACTGAAGGGTTGAAGTGACAAATTATGTATTTATGTGTGTGACCACTATAGTGCTATTATGGCAAACAGAGAGCTTCCAAAGATTTGGTAAGACAAATACATACATTTCCGGCAGTTCCTCAGCTGGAGGTGTTCCAAGAAATGATGAACGAAGAAAAATTATTAAACATCAACGACCAGGTGGCTATCCCACCAAAAATGTATTGAAAAGATATTGGATAACCTACAGCGTCTAATGGAATATTTTAAATTAGCAACTAAGCAGGACAAATTTATATAAGTTATTAAGTTATATTAAGTACACAAACAGGCAACAACAACACTGCAAGGACAAACGTAAACAAAATACATAAACAACAATAACGTAAACAACATATTTACATTTATAGAGATTTCGCGAAGGTGAAGTCATTCTCCTTTAATAGCATTCATCAGACTGTTTACCCTGCGATATAAAAGGCAAAACAAAGCAGGCAACGGCGTCAGTAAAAAGTCCGTCAATCTTGTGTGAAGACACGTTGCGTGTGAAGAGAATAATCATGGTTTGAAGATACTCGCTATAAAGATCAGCCGAACAATTGTTAGTGTGTAGAGAAGAATAACAAACGAAGTAAATTGTTGTTGTTTACATCAAGTCGTGAACAGTGGCATACAGAATTGTGCGAACAATAAAGAATTTATCTAAAACTAAACAAAAATTTATGTGTTTTATTTGCAATCTACGAACTCATATTTTAAACGTTTTTAAAAAGGTAAAAACGTAACAATACATTCAAATCCATCTGCATTATAAGATCTCATTTACAAGCAAATGTGATTACATACTTGTGTAAATTCATTTAAAAAATGAATAATGCATGCAGAATTGTTTTAACAATTTTTTTTTGTTATTTTTATGTTATTCTTATGGTATTTAAGGAAAGAAATTCGGTGTAGGGGAAAAATGCTTTTTTTTTACATGAGCGTGGCGATTTCTGAAAATATGTATGTACATATGTCCTAGCACCACTGGTTTAAATTCAGCTGATTTAAATACAAAGTTGTACAGTCTGTGTATGCTTTTATGGTGATGCCATGATATTTGGCTTTATTAAACTCAGTACAAAAAATTTAACAAGTATCGTATCTTGACATTATGTGTCCACATTTTTCCATAAATGAAATTAAAAATAATACAGCATTTCACGGCTATAAGCTCTACAAAATATATTAATTCCTCGCTTATTAGCAATTAAACTTATGCAATATTGATTATTGCTACAGAATGTACTGAAACTAAATGAATACCCCTTTTGAACATTACCCGCTTATAAACGCGAAAAATTGCACATCATATTTCAAAAAACAATTTGTTTATATGCTTTACCTGCTTTACAACAACTTTCTTTCCAAAATTGGCTCTGTTCACGAGCTCCCGCGTTCATGCGATTGAACGCTTCAGGATTTCTTTTTATGGGGGTAGATCATGAATCATAAAATAGCAACTCTTGAGCTATTGGAAGTCAATATTCACCCTTAACGCCATATTGCAGATTTATTGGAAAAAGTAGCAAATAGTGGACAGTGCAATACAATTTCATGGAATGTTCATTATGGTTTCATTATCCTCGAGACAGAGCTTGCATTCTCTCCCATTGTGAAGTCGTAACGAACTGAGGCAACGGAATCTCAGATAATTGATTCCTGATAGAAAACGTGCAATCCACCTGTGTTCGCCTTTCGTAATTTGTAAAGTTCTTCTTCTACAAACCTGTTCTGGTGCAGGTATTGGAGAAGTTAACAACCTGATCCTCTAGTTAAACCTACAATAAGCTATCCCTTTAATGTCTGATCCGGATGTGTCTCCTTCAGCAATTTCTTTGCAAATTACAGCTTTGTCCTCCACACCGAACAGAAAAGCAAACGATCAATTGCCTCTCCGATCAGCCGGAATTCTATCGAATAAGAAGCCAGTGCTGTCAATGAGACAAATAGAATTCTATCAGCTTGAATGGCACGTGTCTCTTAGGTGCGGGAATTTTCCTTTTATAAGCACTGTCACGCAAGCATTTTTTCAAGTTCTTATATTCGGGGAATACTGTAACTAGAAATTGATGATTGACCGCAAAATATTTGTTGGCTATGATATAAGTTTAAAATTTTATTTTTCTAAGCTTTTATTTCAAATTAAACTGCAGAATTTTATTGTACGATTTGTAAATATTTCATGTTCAACAGGCCGTTTTTTAAAACTACCCATGCAGAAATATTTAATTTTCTTGTTCCTTGAATTAAAACAGGGCAACATTTAAAGACTTGCGGTTATAATTTGTTTGACAGACAGTCTATATAAATAAGCTCAAGGCTACTAATATTTTCCAGACACTCCAGCCTTGAACTTTTCAGAGAAGTTGAGAAAAATTACAATAATAAACATACAAATTATTACATTTGATATTGAGCAACTAGAAGGAAATTTTTTTTAAGTATTTAACAAACCGCATAACCAAAGTAATTTTTTATTGGTTTTGTCCTGCTGTTTAATCATTAGTAGTTATAATTGAGTCATAAAATTTCCCTCTATTGAATGATGCTTACAGAAATCAATGTGATGTGAAGAACACTAAAATTTTATTCAAAATTGTTTAATAATTAAGAAGTAATGATGAATTCCTTACGAATATTGAATTGTAAAGCTTTCTTATATAGTTGCCCCATACCGTTTTTAAGAACTTAGAAAATACGAATTAAACTGGTGGGCCGACTTAAAAGTTTTAATTTAAAAATGCGATAAAACAAAAACGGCTTGAAATTGTGCTAAATTTATTTTTTTTTGTTGTGAAGTACAATTGTTCGGGTTAAAAATGGAATACTACTCATTCGATCGGACAAATTTTCGTGCACTTTTTCGAGCGTGTGTAGTCATATATCGCAATGGCATTTCCAATGGTGGCCTTCAAATGCTCAATTGTATCTGGTTTGGTAGCATAACACTTTTCTTTTAAGCCGCCCAACAGACAGTAATCCAACGGTGTTAAATCGCAATTTCATGGTGTCCAATTGACATCACCATTTCGGCTAATTAAATGGCCATTAAACGTTTGACGCAATAAGTCGATTGTGGCAGGAGATGTATACTACGTTACACCATCATATTGAAACCAATAATAGTTCACATCAATACCATGAAGAGCGGGTACAAAAAATTGATTATCATGGTGCATTGACCGTAATGGTTGCGCCGTCCTCATTTTAAAAGAAATATGGGTCAATGATGCCTCCTATCCACAAGCCGCAGCAAGCAGTCACTCGTAATGGGTGCATTTGATCTGAGCCCTAAATATGGCAATTTTGCTTATTAACGTACCCAGCAACATGAAAATAAGCTTCATCAGAAACGATGATTTTTTTTTTGACAAAATCGACATCATTATGCGGTTTCTTTCTCATTGGCCAAATAAAACGTTGCTCAAGCGTAAAGCGATTCATTACGTTCAGTGGAGATAATATACTGAATTTTATGGCAACCGATGGTTCAAATTTAAACCGATAGACGGCCCACCTTGCATAAACGCGTATGGAAATATGTACATATTTCCCTACAGCAAGATTAAATTCGTTGCTTCACAAATTTGATGTTAAACCATATTTAAAACCTTACCAACTGATTCTACTTGACAATCAACTTAAGATGTCTGAAATTAACCGATCCGTAGAGTGAAAAGAAAATAAAATTCTTTCAAATAGTTCATTTCATATGTGTCTACTGCCGCGCAACCACGATGCTGGTGACACCAATTTGAACTACCGCTTTTTACGTTTTACAAATTATAGTCGTATTTTAAGAAGGAGAGTAAAAATTTTACGATAAAGTAAAATTAATGTATCCCGGTTCTAATGGAGTTTGATGGTTTCTGAAAGATTTCAGAAAACGAGGGTAGCCATTAGGTTAGGTTAGATAGCCGATCCCCTTAAAGGAAGAGGTCCAACTTAGGCCAGCATTTAAGCCCACAATAATTTATACTCGGGGGTCAACCATTCCCTAGAGAAAATCATTCCGAAAGCAAAATAAATCTTGAAATTACTGCAATCTTTATATTAGGGAGCTCGGTTAACGATGTTAGAAAATGAAAGATCAGAAACCTCCGTCTCTTCATGACAAGAGCAGGGCACTGACATTTGAGGTGAAAGACAGTCTCTTTCTCCTACTCAGACTCACAGCTTCTGCAGAAGTCATTAGTTTGAATGCCGAGTCTTTCGACTTGCCTACCAAAAGTAAAATGTCCTGTAAGGATCGCCATTGTGCGGTGTATGGCCATACGGTTTAAGGACAAAAGTGAGTCAGTCCTCTTCCTGTCCAGCAGAGTCTGGCAATAATACACGTAGCCTCTTGCTGCCAACGAGATTGAGCCTTCCCGTAAAACGGACAATATCAAAATTAACCGATGCAATGGATATATCTACGCCTTGCAACATGTACTGACCCTGGCCAGCATCAGCAATGCAATTTCCAAAAATTTCTCTGTGTCTCAGAACTAGAGTTGCCAGATTCAGATTCGCATAAAGCTGGACAAACAAAAAAGCTGGACATAAAAAAATACTGAGAAAATGTTAATTTTGGGTTTTGTGTAAATAATTTTTATTAAAATATCCATTGTTATCAACATATGTATATTAGAGCGACTCAAGTTGTATGGAAGCGAAATTCGTGCTCGATGTACCCTCCTAAAAATGAACCTTGGACTTTTTTAAGATGACATTTAAAATATTTCGGCTCCAGCTTTGACCTCTCGTGAGCTGGACCATTTTGAAAAAGGGTCTATTTTTGAATGTTTTGTTAATTTGAGAATCTATTTTCTTACCAACATATACAATATGTATATCATAAGAAAGGTTTTTTAAGGCGCGTCCAACTGTATATAAAATTTGTCCAAGGACTATCATCCATGTCCTTTTTTTAAGGATATTCTGTAAAAAATAACGGTTTTTGAATTTTTTGTTCTGGGTTGTTTGTAATGAAAATGCCATATTAACATATTTTAATCTTTAGTCGATTTAATTAAATACCGGTCTCAGCTTTTTTTGAAATTCACGCTAGTTCGCGTTGTCGCATCATCAGTGTAAACTTCAAAGGTCCCATTTCAAAACTCCGGTTCTACAAATTAAAATTCCCCAGTCGGAGTTCTAAAATCGAAGAAGAAGAAAAGAGGCCTTAAATAAATTTTTGTGATATAATAGTTGAGAAAAAGTGCAGTTACTTATTGACAAATTTCTCATTTCACTTTGTTTCCCATTATATCCCATTTTTGTTGTATATGCTCATTTTGAAGTTGCCATATTGAAAATAAGATGTATACATATATGGCAAGTTTAATGATAAACTTAAATTTAAAAGTGACAGGTAGGATGATCTTCCCTTCTGCTTAACGCTCACTTCTATCTTTTTGTGTACGTGTAATAAAGGAAAACAAACTATCTGTCCGTTAGAATCCTGCCTTTAGTTAAAGGAAAGTTGTAATAAAGGCATTAAGTATCACAATGCTCTCCTTATTATTTTTACATAACTGTGAATATAAATTGGCTACAGATATATCGGTGGTCGTGTAGCAGTTAAAATTATCATCTTCAGTTGCATATACATACAGTGGACAGCAAAAGTCTTAGTACTCCAATATATTTTGGCAAAAAAAATCCCCACATGCTTAATACTCTTGCACAAAGTCCCGATATGACTTCAAGAGAGTATTTAGGTGATCTTTTGAAAGAACGGTTACGTAATCGCTAAACCTCAAACATAAATCAACCGAAAAACTTGCTCATTGTGCCACCAGAAAATACTAAACAAAACTTGTACATTCAATTCCAAATGGGTTAAATGTAGTGCTTGACCTTAAGGGATATTCTACTAAATACAAGGGATAACATTTTCATTAGGCCTTTGAATTTTAAATTTACTCAGGGTTCTCCTTGGGGGTACCTATGGAGCCATTTGAATCTTTTCCTTATTTTTCTCTTGTTTTATGAAAAACATTAAGAAATTGTTTGTTGTAAAGGGCTATCCATTTCGTGGTTTCAAAAGTATGGGACTGGAATTCGACATCTGTCAAACTAAGTTGTGAAACCAATTTTTTTCTTTTCAGTTGAAAGTCTGACATTGACGAAAATGGATCACTTAACTATCACACAACGCATAAAAATTATCAAAACCTACTACAAAAATGGTGATTCTGCCACAGCCACGTATCGTGCGTATCGGCAATTTTTCGAACAAAATTTTCTTCAGCGATGAAGCACATTTCACACTCGGTGGGTATGTTAATAAACAAAATTGTCGTATTTGGGGTTCTGAGAATCCTCAAGTAATTGAAGAGAGGCCATTACATCCAGAAAAAGTCACTGTTTGGTGCGCTCTTCGGTCCGAAGGTGTGTTTGGACCTTACTTCTTCGAAAACGACGATGGAATGATTGTCACCGTCAATTCGGAGCGTTATGGTCATATGATAACCGACCTGCTATTGAAGAATACGACTTGGAGAATATGTGGTTTCAACAAGACGGTGCCACATGCCACACAACTCAAGCGAATATGGCTTTATTGCAAGAGACATTTTCTGGCCGCGTAATTTCTCGTCGTGGCGATATCAACTGGCCACCAAGATCATGCGATTTGACACCATTAGACTTTTTTTTGTGGGGCTACGCGAAAGACCGTGTTTATGCAGATAAACCTTCAACTCTTGAGCACTTAAAAACCTACATTCGTCAAGTTATGGCTGAGATACCGCCCAATATGTGTCAAAAAGTGGTCGAAAATTACCTCAAAAGTATCAATACTTGCAACACTTCGCGTGGAGGTCATTTAAATGATGTAGTGTTTCACACATAATGTCAACGTTCAAACTTTACTGTTATGTATGCATCTTTCTTACAGACACCTCTGTAACTCTTTTATAATTAAGCTCTTCGAGCTAATCCCTTAGCTTTAAGCTTTACTTATGTTAAGTAATTATGTGCTAATTATTTCTTCCTTCTTATTGAAATTTAAATAAAGTTAGTTATTAAGTGAACTCCAATTGAATCGTTTCAATACATTACATTGGCGACGAGGTCAAACCGGTAGTGATTCGTATATACGATCAGGTGTAATATACATTAAAAAAAATTATTAGAAAAGAATTGAACAATTTGTCTTTTTTTTATTGTTAAAATATAAATCTGGTGTATTATACCATAAAACTTTAAAATAAAAAAAAATAAGTAAAAGAACTATAAAACTACAGAATTACAAAACTACAATCTTTTTTTTAACTAAAAGAATTAATCATGCCAGACAATGTACAAAATGGTACCGTTATGATATACCATTCAAATAATATTCCTCAATTTTCACCGGAATGAATCTTGGTTATTATGGAAAGAGAAACTGGATATTCATTCCACTGAAATCAACTGCACGGAAGAGAATGCAAAGAAGGCTACTCTTTTAAAATCAATAGGGCCTATTGCATACGAGACTTTGCATAATTTATGCAGTCCGGATGCACCAGTTTTGAAAACGTTTATGGAGCTTTGTAATTTATTAAAATCACACTACACTCCACCAGTGATTGTTTTTCGAGAGAGAAAAAGCTTTCATACAGCAGTACAAAACGAAAATGAAACGGTAGCAGAATGGCATGCTAGAGTAAAAAAATTAGCACTTTCTTGCAAATTTGGTGACAATTTAAATGCTTTTGTTCTGGATCGTTTTATCATGGGGATAAACAACAAAATATTTGAGCGACTGTGTGAAGAAGACGAGAAATTAACAATTGATGAAGCACTTAGAAAAGCTCTAATTATGGAGATGAAGTTGTTGGCTAAAGAAGATGATAGTCACAATATGCAAGTTTTAAACATCAAGGAAGGTAAATACCAAAATAAAAACTACAATTACCAAAACAAAACCGTCAAAACAAATAATTATGAAGGTCGATATGGGAAGAAACAACCGAATAATCAAAAGAAGATAAACAACGCCTGTTCTCATTGTGGCTGGTGAAGTAAATGTAATTTTTGTGGAAAAATTGGTCATCTAGCTTCGGTTTGTAGATTTAAAGAAAAAACTGTGAATTATGTATGTATCTGAATCAGATGTAGATAGTGAAGATTTTACAGAAAATAATTCTAATGATTTTTCTATTTACAGTATTAATAATGATAAAAGTTCAGTTCAACTGAGCTTTACAAAGTTTCAATTAAAATAGATGAAATCAATAATGATAAACTAAAGATTACGCCATCGCGCACACAAAATTAAAACTTTCTGCGCATGTTGAATCAATGACGTCACGCAGCTATTGTTTCTATTGGCTAATGATAATGTAAGTTATATTGCAGGGCTGCCAACTACTTTCACGTAGTGTACACATTTTTCAGAAAAATGTTAATTTTCACATATAAAAAAGACTTGGTAGCCTTTAAAATAGCGCATCTACGTCATCTAACGGGAAAACATGCGCAAGGCGTAATCTTTAGTTTATCATTCTTGGATGAAATTCCCATTGATGTGGTGTGTGACTCTGGTGCTCCATGCAATTTGGTATCAAAAACTTTTGTAAAAAAATTAAATAAAAAAGTAAGTCTTACGCCCTGTAAAGATCCATATGTTGACTATAATGTTAGCAAAAGAAAAAAGAAGTGAATGGTATTAACAAAAAAGTTAAACTTGTTGTAACAAACAATAATAACAGTCCCTTATTTGGCAGAAATTTTTTAAGAAATTTTAATTTTGAACTTGTTCAAGTAAATTTTATTGACCCTGATCAATCTTCCATTATAACTGAAGAAATTAGAAGTGAATTTCATGAAGTTTTCAGTAGTGGTCTTGGAGCTTACAAATTTGGTAAGATTTCTTTGTCAATGGACACAAATGCAAAACCTATTTTCTGTAAACCCCGTTCTATTCCTTTAGCATGGACTTGCTTAATAGCAAGTGACGTTTTAGAACCAGTTGATCATTCAGACTGGGGTACACTGTTTGTACCAATTTTGAAACCAAATGGTGACATCCGCATTTGTGGTGACTATAATGTTACTATTAACAAATACTTAACAGATTTCAAATACCCTCTCCCATTAATTGATGAAATTTTTGCTGCACTCCAAGGTGGTCAATTGTTTTCAAAACTAGATTTATCTAATGCTTATAACCAATTAATTCTTGATGAAAAATCACAGCTTTTATGTACTTGGTCAACACATATTGGCACACTGAAAATGAAACGTTTACCTTTTGGTATCAAGCCTGCAGCTGCCATATTTCAAAAGACAATGGAAAATCTTTTACAAGGTATACCATTCCTAGTTGTATATCAAGATGATATTACAGTGGCAGGTAAGATTATGACAGAACATATTCAAAATTTAAAGACAGTATTAAATAAGTTAATGCTGCCATATTTCAAAAGACAATGGAAAATCTTTTACAAGGTATACCATTCCTAGTTGTATATCAAGATGATATTACAGTGGCAGGTAAGATTATGACAGAACATATTCAAAATTTAAAGACAGTATTAAATAAGTTAATGCTGCCATATTTCAAAAGACAATGGAAAATCTTTTACAAGGTATACCATTCCTAGTTGTATATCAAGATGATATTACAGTGGCAGGTAAGAATATGTCAGAACATATTCAAAATTTAAAGACAGTATTAAATAAGTTAATGCTGGCTGGACTAAGACTGAATTTGACCAAATGCGAGTTTTTCAAAAAGGAAATTAATTACTTAGGTTTTACCGTCGATAGATACGGTCTAAAGAAAAATAAAGAAAGAATAATTTCCGTTACTAATGCCCCTACCCCTAATAATGTTACTGAGCTGAGAGCATTTTTAGGCATGATAAATTATTATGCTAAGTTTGTCAACAATTTTGCAAAGATTATGACTCCTTTATATAAATTACTACAAAAAAATGTACAATTCGTATAGTCTAAGGATTGCGAAGAGGCGTATCAAACCATAAAAAGGAAATTACTTTCGACAAGGTTTTAATTCATTTCAATCCAAAATTACCAATTTACCACACGACTGATGCTTCAGATTCTGCCATAGTTGGCGTTCTTTCACACAAATTTGATAATAATTTAAAACCTGTAGCATTTGTTTCAAGAGCTTTATCGAAAGCTGAACAAAAATACAGTACACATGAAAAAGAAGCCTTAGCTATAGTTTTTTGTGTTACAAAATTAAAACAATATTTAATCGGGAATGTTTTTACATTAAAAACAGACCACAAACCATTAATTACCCTATTTGGAGGAAATAAAGGCTTACCAGTAATGGCTGCAGCGCGTATCCAAAGATGGGCTTTTATACTCTCAGGTTTCAATTATAAAATTGAATATGTCAAGGGTGAATTGAATGAAGCCGATAATTTATCGCGAATGCCTCAACATTTAGGTAGTAACATTGATAATACCAATGATAGTGCTACATTTGTAAATTATATACAAAAGCAAAACGTTTTAAATCTGGATTTTAACGACATATCTCGGGAAACTAGACGTGATCCTATACTTTCTAAGGTATGTGAATTTTTAAAAATGGGTAAACTCAAAGAACTCAAAGGTGAACAATTCAAAGCCTTTGTTTTCAAAGATTCCGAGTTAACTGTAGACCATGATTGTTTATTATGGGGTTATAGAGTAATAATACCAACAAAATTGAGAGAGTCAGTACTCCAAATTTTACATGAATCTCATTTAGGCATCGTTAAAACCAAAGCACTAGCCAGATCCTTTGTTTGGTGGCCTAAACTCGATTCAGATATTGAATATTTAATCAAGTCATGTACTCCATGTCAAAACTAATGGCTAATTCAGAAAAAAGTGGGTATACCGACTAAAAAACCGCCTTGTCTCCTCACCGGGGTATCGTTCCACCTCGGAACCACGGTTGCATTACTTCGAGGTGGACACCTTTTGGCACCTGTGCCAGTTCCATCATTGTCAGCCTGCGTCCAGGCTCCGCTCTTCTGTTATTCTACTGCGTCTAGATCATATTTTTTCTATCGCAGGACATAGTGCACAAATTGTTTAACTGCGTTCCAGTTTATCACGACGTTTGTGGCATTAATAATGTCGATTTCAGCCTCGAGAACCTGACGTCTTTCGGACCAGCGTCTGCAGCCGAATAAAGTGTGTTCGGCATCGTCTGAGATTTCCTCTTCCTCGTAGATGCAGAATGGCGAGCGACATTTCCCCATGCGATGCAGGTATTCTCTGAAGTATCCATGACCGGTTAGCATCTGAGTTATGTAGTAGTCTACTTCGCCGTTTTTTCTGTTTTTCCACACTTGCAATTCTGGAATCAGTTTGTGTGTCCACCTACCGTACCGTTCATTTTCCCAGCGATGTTGCCATTTTAAGACGACTTCGTGCTGTATCGTTTCTAGGCTCTGCGACTGAGTCGTGGTCTGTCTAGCGTTGAAAATCATCTGGCGCTCAATTGATTGAAGGTCTATGGGAACCATTCCAGCTATTATTAAGGCGGCTTGTGTTGATACCGTGCGATACGAGGATGTAACCCGTAAAGCTGCTGTTCTCTGCGCAGATAGCAGTTTTTTAGCTCTGGTTTGAGTATTCAGAGTAGAAGCCCAGATTTCAGAGCCATAAAGGAGTATACTATTCTTATACCATGGACTCCTACAAACTCTGTATGGCAAAGAATACATATAGACGTTATTTCAAAACTAAGAGAAATTTTCTGTCGTTTCGGTATTCCTCATACGGCAAGCAATTTGTTTCTGAAGAATTTAAAATTTTTACTTTGAACAATGAAATAAAACACGTACTAACAGCTCCTGGGCATCCTGCCACCAATGGCCAAGCTGAAAATTTTGTGAAGACGTTAAAAAAATCTATTTATGCGAACTTGTCATCTGAAACAAATGAAAATATCGACATTATTGTAAATCGTTTTCTAATGGATTATCGTACTACTAAACACAGCTCAACTGACGAAAGCCCAGCAAAACTTTATATTGGAAGATCGATTAGAACTCGTTCTGATTTAATGAAACCACCTCTTGTTAGGGACAAAATAATAGAACAACAAAATAAAAGTATTTCAAATTATAACGGTAAGTCTTGGGCGCCTGCCATCATAAAATATAAGACAGGTCCACGTTCATATCAATGTATTCTTTCAACAGGTAGAATTATAAAAAGACATACTGATCAGATTAAGGCAGGAGAGAATGAGAATCAAAACATTGAAACCAATCACGAAAATTCAAAATGATTTACCATCATGCTCAAATGGAAATTCCACCAATCAAGCTGTTGAAAAGTCAAATGATAATAATGAGAAAAGTATAGATGAATTAACTTCTAATTCAGAATGTAATAAAAACGTAGATATTGATAATAATAAAAATTTTTCAAATTCAAATCAAAACATAGGGAATAAAAACGTCTCTTCAAGAGTGCTAAGACCTAGAGCACATAAGAGATATACTTAATTGTAATTTCCTATTTTTTTTTTTTTTATAAGTTCTTGTATGAATTTTATATTTTAATAAAACTGAACTTTCATTGAAATAAATAAAATACATATGTATATTGTATATTAAAATTATATATTATTTTTTATATATGAAATTTTTATGCCTTATTAAATTCATACTATTGAAAATATGATTAAAATTAACATTTTTAAAATTAATTTTTTTTTTTATTTTTTTTTTTCAGTCTTTATTTGCAATATATTTTACAATATGAAGCAAATTTGGTAATAATTTAATAACTTAAATTATTGATCTTTATCAAGATCAACATCATAAAAACTAAACTGAGATCAAAATGGTTTGTTAGAAGAACAATATCTTATCATTAATACATCTTTCATTGGTTTCTAAAGGGTAAATCAAGAACATGATATCTTTTCAACCTACATACTTCATCACTATCATTTAACAACGAAATTGCTAAAGGGTTTACATGGTCACTTAAGCTTTGTAAATATTGATTACTGAACTTTCTTATCTCCGTTAATACGTAAGGAATTTTAAGATCATTATGTAAGGTGTTATTAGTAACAAACCATGGTGCGTTTGCCATCCTTCTTAATGTTTTAGATTGAAATCTTTGAATAATTTCAATATTTGAATTGCTTGTAGTTCCCCACAGTTGAATGGCATAGGTCCATACAGGTTTCAAAATAGTTTTGTAAATAAGAATTTTATTTTCTGAACTCACTTTAGATTTACGACCAAGAAGCCAATACTTTTTTTTTAGTTTATTATCAACTTGTGTTCTTTTGCTTTTAACATGATCTTTCCACGTAAGTCTTCTGTCTAAGCATATTCCTAAGTAATTCACAGAATTACTTTTTTGAATAATTGACCCATTGATGATAATATTTGGACAATCTCCTTTCTTTAACGTAAATGTTACATGAGTAGATTTTTGTTCATTTACTTTAATATTCCAAGTCATTAACCAAGCTTGCACCTGATTTAATTGATGATGTATTAGGTTTGAAGCTTCAATTGGTGAGATATTTGAAGAAATAAATGCGGTGTCATCTGCATAAGTAGCGACTGTTACTCAATTAGTGCAAGGCATGTCTGACGTAAAAATAGTGTATAGAATTGGTCCTAAGACACTTCCCTGTGGCACACCGGCCTGTATTTCACGTAAACAAGAGGTCTCGTTGTTAACTTTAACATAAAATGTACGGTTTTTCAAGTAGGAATTAAGAATGAGATAAAATGGTGCCGGAAGCAAACTTTTAAGTTTAAACAACAAACCAGAATGCCAAACTCGATCAAACGCTTGTTGAATGTTCAAAAATATAGCCGAACAATACTCCTTTTTCTCCAAGGCATCAGAAATAACATTAACTATTCTGTGGCACTGCTCTGGCGTTCCATGCCTATGTCGAAAGCCGAACTGATGTTCTGGGATTATATCTCTGGCTTCTAATATTGGAAGTAGTCTTCGTGCAAACAGTTTTTCAAATAGTTTGGAAAAAGTTGTTAGCAAACTTATTGGCCTGTATGAATCAATGCTGTTCTCTGCTTTGTTTGGTTTGGCAATCATTATAATTTCCGCACGCTTCCATTGAGTAGGAAAGTGCTGTAATCTTAATACAGAGTTAAAGATAAGAGTTAAAAATACTATGGCTTTTTTTGATAATGACTTCACAACCGATGCGTCTATTTTATCAAATCCAGGAGACTTTAATTTGTTTAACATTTTTATTTCAGAAAGTACCTCACTTGGTGTAATATGAGAAATTGGAAGATCTATTTGAAACGCACTGTCTAGAAATCGTAGAATGTGGTTTTCATTAGAATTGAACAAAAAAAGCTTAAAAGTCTGCTCTAAATGTTCGGCGAAAGCGTTAGCTTTATCTTGTTCGGTTCTACACCATACGTCGTTTAAATCCTTGACAGGAACATTTCTTCGCGGAGGTCTTTTTATATATTTAGTTGCTTTCCACAGATTATGCTCATTATTTGTTGCATTTACGTCTAGACTTTGAAGATATTCTCCGATTTCATTGTTCTTGTATTCTGCAATTTTCTTTTTTAAAAGGCTAGTTGCAATGTTTAAATTCCTTTAATCGGCAGGGTGCCTAGTTTGTTGCCATTTTTTTCGGAGTCGCCTTTTATAGTTTATTAGTTGCCTTATTTCTGCAGAAACATTTACCGATCTGCCATTAGCTGGTTCTGTAGTTGGAGTTGAAAGAAAAGCAGCCTCATGAATAATGTTGGTGAATTTTTCAACAGCATCATCTAATTCATCTCCACTCTTAAGGCAAATATTTAGATCAATATTTCTCTCAATCCAATAACTAAATGACCTTAAATCAGTATTTGGTGAAATTAATTTAATCTTCTTGGGTATAAGCTCAATGGAAAGGCTAAAATCAATAACTAGTGCAGTATGGTCAGAGCACAAATCTTCATTATTTAAAATATCAATCATATTTCTTGGAATACCAGAATAGATAGCAAAATCTAGTAGATCGGGTATTTTTGCTGGATCTGTAGGCCAATAGGTCGGTCTACCTCCTGATAAAACTGAATAGCTTTTCTTTTGAATACAGTTATACAATTGTCTACCTCTAGGATTAATAAGTCTTGATCCCCACCATGGATGTTTGGCATTAAAATCACCAGCTACTAAAAATCTGTTGCCAAGTTTATCAAAGAAATTTTCGTAATCTTGACAATTAATTGTGTGACTTGGTAGAGTATAAATAGAATATAAGTTATAAAATGAGTTGTTACACTTTACTCTAATACCAGCGGCTTGAATAAAAGGTTTAATAAATGGTTCTACAATTTCATACTTAATTGTCGATTTAATTAATATTGCTGCTCCTGCATGGCATCTATTATCAGGATGATTTGCTGTAATTAAATCGTAGCCCCTTATTTTAAAATGTGACCTACTATTTAAGTATGTTTCACAAAGTAAAAATATGTCAATATAATTATTCTCGACAAAAATCTCAATTTCATTGAATTTTTGTGACGAGCCATTAGCATTCCAAACAGCTATTCGAAAGCCTAATTGCATAATTTACTAATGAGCAGAGTTAACATATTTATTAGTTGACTAAACATATTTTCTATGTTCTTCATGCGATTATTAGTATCATCTTGTTTAAGTACGTCGGAGTATTGAACCTTATTAAAATTATTGTCATCACCTTCAAGTTTTGTATAAGTCTGTGAATTAATCTGTGGGAAGTCATTAGTATTTATTCTAAAGTTCTGATGTTTTTGATTTCTGTTTTCGGGCAGTATTTTTCTTCGCAGTGCTTGGTAAACTTGGCATCCTTTGTAGTTAGCAGTGTGATGATTAAGGCAATTCGCACACCGCGGAGGTTCCTCAATACTTTTTTTGCATTCCGCCGTTGGATGTCCAAGACCGCATTTCACACATGTAAAAGGTTTCGTACAATAAGACTTTGTGTGGCCATATTGTTGACACCTATGACACTGGACAATGTTGTTTGCTTTACGTTCTGGCTCTATAGTAACAACAGCATTATTAATGTACTGAATTATGTACACCTTTTTATTACTTGGGCTTAGATCCAAATCAACAAAAAACATTGTGTAACGACACGTTTCCGCTCGGGTGCTGGGGTAGTTCAGCGGCGTCCAGTGGTTACATAAAGAAAAGACATTTCCTTGTAGATTCTAAGCTATTTATTTACAATAACTTAAAATAGCTTACTTACTACACTACGTTAGGGCTACAGAGAAGGAAAAATTAAGTTTAATATTAGTTAATAAGCCCTAGGCCGGCCAAATAACGGTTCGTCAAGTAGCAGTGTCAGTCATGTCAAGTAACTATCGTTTGTCGAGTAACAGTGCCGAAGAGTGAAGGAGGGTTGAGTCAGAACATCAGTCAAGCGGTATGCGCTCCGGATGGCTGTGGTTCTGCTGGTCCTTGCTATTATTCAAGGGGGGTTGAGTCAGAACGACAGTCAAACGGCCTGCGCTCGAGATGACCGTGGTTTCTACTGGTCCTTGCTATTGCCCCGGCACAGTCAGTCAAATCAACCAAAGGGGAATGTCAGAAGAACAATCAAATGGCCTACGCACAGAATGATTGTGGTTCTGAAACCTCTGGTGTCTGTCCAGTCACAGGTTCGTCAAATTATCGTGTTAGTTGAGTCAACCAAAGGGGAGTGTCAGAAGAACAATCAAATGGCCTACGCACAGAATGATTGTGGTTCTGAAACCTCTGGTGTCTGTCCAGTCACAGGTTCGTCAAATTATCGTGTTAGTTGAGTCAACCAAAGGGGAGTGTCAGAAGAACAATCAAATGGCCTACGCACAGAAAGATTGTGGTTCTGAAACCTCTGGTGTCTGTCCAGTCACAGGTTCGTCAAATTATCGTATTAGTTGAGTCAACCAAAGGGGAGTGTCAGAAGAACAATCAAATGGCCTACGCACAGAATGATTGTGGATCTGAAACCTCTGGTGTCGGTCCAGTCACAGTTGCCAACGTTTTACCGGCTGTAAACAAGTCACAAGTGTGGGAGAACCACAACACCCGTGACCTACTTATGTTTATTAGCTCAGTCGATGTCACAAGATCGACCTGCCTTACCAGCAACTCGTCACCAACTGCCACGACCGCTGAAGACATGCCTGCTTTAATACACAAAAGAAATGAACAGTGTTGCCAAATTTTTTTCAAAATTTCCCGCCAAATTGGGCTTTAAAAATCGCCAGAAATCGCTAAATTAAATTCTTAAACCGTCAGAAACCCGTCAAATAAATAGTTTGAAAATTTTAAATTAACGTTAAATAAAATAAAATGGAAATAATTGCACATATTTTTTATTGAATTGTTTTTTTAATTATGTTTAGTGATTTACAAACAAAATTTGGTATTGTTACGTTTTTACCTTTTTAAAAACGTTTAAATATGAGTTCGTTAATTGCAAACCAAAGTAAAAACAAAATATGTGTCTTGTTTTAATTAAACTCTCTTTATTGTCCACACTTTCCTATATGCCACTGTTCACACTTAACCGATACAACAATAATTACTTGCTATTATTCACACACAACTATTGCTCGCAACCGATATCTTCAAACACCACTATTTAGTTCACACGCAACTTCACTCAAGACTGACTCAATTACAACTGACTTACTCGTCTGCTTTTTCTTGCCCTTTTATAGTCCAACACCAGCAGTACATCGAACGTTCTTGAGTAAGAACGTTCGCGGCTTCGCGCTCTCGAAATCTCTATGGCGACTGCATTACTTGTTGTTGCGTATGCTTACTTGTCCATCCCTTTTGCTCTCATGCTTGTTGTTGTTGGTTTATTTGGAAGATGTTCGCTGTATTTGTTAGTGTGCATTTGTGTATTGTCTACACATTGCCTCTTGTACGTTCGCTTATGTTGTGTTTGCGTTATCTATCTCTCTCATACTCATACTGATGTTATTGTTGGTTTACTTATAAATGGTTCGATGTATTTGATAGTGTGTATTTGTGCTGTGTGTATTATGTACGCATTGTCTGTTGTTTTTGTAGCTTTTGCTTATTGTTTTTATGTGAAACGATATTAGGTCGTTTCGTTCTGCGTAACAGTATTTTCAAAAATATAGTGCCAGTCTTCTTCATTTTGTTTATAAGTGGTCATTGTACCTACTTCTCTTATAACAGGTTTTGGAAATTCATAATCAAAACAACATTTGTTATCAAGTTTGAGACCGTAACTGTAATTAAAATTAAATTCGTTTACAAAAAATTACATTTCAAAAATGTATTAAATCAATATTCAAAAATTTAATTGAATAAAAATAAGAAACCGCAAAATTCAATAAATTGCATTTTACAACTTTTTGAAGTAATTATGTAATTGATTTAATTTTTCCATTTTCCTTTAATCATTGGAAAGATTTAGAAATATATATTTTTTTAATTTAGAATTCAGCTTTTTGAGACTTTTTAAAATATTTTAATAAAAAAATGTATATAAATTTAAATTTTTGCGTTAAATGTAAATTTACCTTACTCGAAGCACATCATTGACTACACTCAAACCTTGTTTTATGCGATTAATTCGTTACGCAAAAAATCGCATAATTCAAATTCGCATAAAACGATACACTAGCTTCATACAAAATCCACTAATAGGGATTTAAAGAAAAAAAGCGCAAAAATTCAAATTTAACCCTTAAAATTTAAACAAAATCGCATATAAAAAATCAACTAAAAATGAATCCCTTGCTGAGACCATACAAAATAAGGAAAAAGATAGGAAATACACAACAACTAATACAAAATTCCGAATAATGAAGAAAATACATAATTTTTCAATAAAATAAAAATATAATATTACTCCACGTCCATAGCATTTGAATAATACTTCATACATCAGAACCGGAAATGCCGAAAAAATTTAAAGATAGTAGTAACTTTGTTACGAACAACACATTTTTTTGGATTTTAACATTCAATATTTCCTTAAAATCGTTTTTGCAAAGAAAAAATTTGAGAATTTTGAAACCGCATAAATTTGAGTTCGCATAAAATAAATTCGCATAAAACGAGGTTTGAGTGTATACTGGTTTTTAGCCTGTTTCGTAGTTTGGTTTTAACTAGGTTGAGTTGTCTAAGCACTTTTTCAACGTCTGCATTAGACCACGGAAGTGACAAAACGTCCAATGCGAATTCGGCTAATTCATTGGGTTATTCCCCGCAGAGTCTTTGTAATTATAAACTTCAGTCCAAAAGTTGGAAAAAACGCTAAAAAAAAAAAACGCTAAAGCGCTGTAAAAAACTCCAGATTTCACGCTAACCGCTAAAAAGCATTTTTTCCCGTAATTGGCATTGCAAAAACGTCAGATTTGACGGGAAAAACGTCAAATTGGCAACAATGGAAATGAATAACGGATCGAACATGATCGAACCTCAAACGAGTTGTGTCCAACGTTACAACTCACCAATGTGAGAGCAAGCAACAATTGAATTCAGCAGAGAGGTCTTGTATGTCAAATGAGAGTCGAACGTCAACCGTTATTACTAAAAAGAATATTTCTAAAAATAGAACATAAAACCTTAACAACATTAATAAATATTTCAAGCAAAATGGGCTTGTTATGAACTTATACTAAAATAATTACAATAATTTTATAATAATAATAATTGCAGGTTAGGATTTAATATATATATAAATTACTATAAGTATATAATATTAGTTATTAATACATACTATACAATGATGATTTGGTTGAACCGGTGGACATATGTATGGTGTGGGCAAAAACAAGGTCTCCGACTTTTGTCGTCAGAATTGGAAGAGGTTGTTTAGTTACTTGGCTTCTTACATTAGTAACGTTTCTGACTTGATGTCCCAATGACAAAAATTCAGCTTTTATTTCAGAAACTGGTGTTGAAAAATGTAAACCCTTTAGCACAACCCTATAAGAATGTTCACTTTTTAGTTGGTAAGTGTGATAGCAAATTTTGTTGGAATCAAAATATTTTACAATTTTTCTACATGAATCTACAGTTTTAATAATTAATTTAACCTGGCCATCTCTCAAAGATTTGTAACTATATTCATCACTCTTAACTACACCCTTTAAATTTGTTAACATTTCAGTTACATATATTATTAACACAAGGTATAAATACTGGTGGTGGTTTTGGGGTTCCTTCTTTTCCTTTATCTTCTTTATCACGGTCATCATCAGAGTCATCATCAATCGCAAGCTCAGCATATTTGTTAGTGGATGTTGTTGGCAAATTATCGTCTTGCTTTGATCTTTTATTGTTTTGCTTGAGACTTGTTGTTTTTTTTGCGTTTAGTAGAAGCCATTACTTGCCAATTAGAGTTTTCATCATCAGTATCAGAACATTCATCCGTTATCATTTTGCAAAGATTTCTTACGCACACAGAGTGGTTGTTGTTGCAATTTTGTAAATGCGGTTTTGTTCACTTATGGTGTTTTCTTTTCTACCAAAAAATGTGCATTTTATTAACGCAAAATGCAATTTTGAGTTTGTTTCTTAAAAATGTTCCGCCTTCTAAAAGGGTGGTATGTTTTATGGTGTTTTCTTTTCTACAAAGAAAATGTCACCCTCTTACAAGGTGCATTAAAAAATTTTTGACCAACCCTGTTGTAATGTCATTTTTTATTTGAGAAGAACATAACACAAATATTAAAAAAGGGTATGCCCTGTGTTTACCACTTATTAAGAAAATGAATGCGAAAATGCCAATTTGTTCAAAGGTGTTGCCAGATCGCTAATTTTTCGACTTCATTTTTTGCACGTTTTTTTTTTTAACAAAAAAAAAATATTTTAAAAAAAAAAAAAAAATATTTTAACACTGTTCTAACATTGAATGCAATTTTTTATATTGCTGACCATGTAGCTTTAATAATGTAATATTTCCTTAAGATTACTCCACAAAACAATGAAAAAATTAACTTCAAATTGGATAACAATACCAGGCGACTTTTTTAAATTTCATCTGGTAGCCCTATAAATAAACAAAAGTCATCTGCTTTACAGGGCATTATCAGCACTCTCAATTTATACAGGGCATAAAATGCAATGCCCTCCACCATTGGCAAGTGCGAATTATTTAGAATAAAACATACCACCCTTTTAGAGGGCGAAACATTTTTAAGAAACAAACGCAAAATTGCATTTTGCATTAATAAAATGCACATTTTTTGGTAGAAAAGAAAACACCATTATTCTACATTGTTGTTCGCCATCAAAAGAGAATTCTAAAATATTTTCTTCTATGTTGCTACATGCAGAGGAAGAAATAAACTTTGCCTAAAAAATAAATGTTAAAAGCAATTAAAATTTTGCGTTCTCTCTTTATTGTAATGTAGTCAGATTCCAAAAAGCTCAAACTTTCTGATTACTGATAAAAGAGCGCACCTTACTGACGGCTGAGTTTCAAAACATTACTTCGACTTAAAATGGTGTCATATTTCATCAAATGCAATTCTTCACGAAACGTTAAATGGTTGAAATATGTAAACAAATTAAAACATATGGGGGAAGAGTTACCAAACTTTTACACAATATTCACAACATTACCATATTTTAGGAAAGAGGCCAATTAACCGGGTATTTTTGTATACATTTATCAAGAAAGAGGGAATTTATGATTCAATTAAAAGGGTAACGCAATTAAACGAGAGTTTTTCAGTATATCTTATATATAACATTGCTAATTTTTTAAAGCAAATAAGCGGGCAAATCAAATAAGCGGGAACTACTATAAACACAGGGCATACCCTTTTTTAATATTTGTTTTATGTTCTTCTCAAATAAAAAATGTCATTACAACAGGGTTGGTCAAAATTTTTTTTAATGTACCTTGTAAGAGGGTGACATTTTCTTTGTAGAAAAGAAAACACCATTAGAGTTTTTGTTTTACTTTGTTTAATTAGCGTATTAATTTAAGAAATTGTTTTTGGTTTTCTTAATGTTTTTCTTTTTGTTTCAAAACAAAAAACTTCACTATTCCAACGTAAGAAAGAACTCCGATTTTAAAATTTCACAATTTTTTGGCATTGAAAATTATTAAAAATTAAATGTTATGTATGCATCTTTCTTACAGACACCTCTCTACCTCTTTTATAATTACGCTCTTGGAGCTAATCCCTTAGCTTTAAGCTTTACTTATGTTAAGTAATTATGTGCTAATTATTTCTTCCTTCTTATTGAAATTTAAATAAAGTTAGTTATTAAGTGAACTCCAATTGAATCGTTTCAATACATTACATTTACAATATAAAAGAAATATCATGAAAAAAATATTTTATATGTGTTTTATTTACGTTTACTTTTGAAATCACGAAATGGATAACCCGGTATAATAAGACAGAAATAAATTAATAAAATAAATATAAAAACCTTAATTTTTTATACAAACTGTAACTTAAAATTTATGATATTCTCAAATTATATTGACTTTTGCTGTCCACTGTATGTGTTCTATTTTTGACAGGTTGTTACCAATGTAGCCTGTAACCATAAATGTGTTTATAATATGTACCTAATAAAAACGCTTTGTTTTGTCGGGTTATACTTTAACTGAACGAGTTTCAATAATTTTTTTGTGTTTTAAATAATAAAAGTTATAAGAACAATATATTTTAAACATTTTTTATTTTGAATTTAGACAAATATTTACATTCGACAAAATCTGGTCTGAATGTATGATAGAGCCATTTATTATACCGGTTAATTGCCTATAACATTAAAAATTGTTTAAAAATTGGCAGGCATTAAATATATAAAATGCAACTGTTACTGCTGGCTTACACATATTTATAATGCATTCATCTTTGTTTTTGCTTTCAGAAATGGCTAATAGCCAAATGCATAGGGTACATTTGGTTTACGTCATTTAGTATTACCCTCAAAATTTGCATAAGTTTGTCAACCCATTGAAAAGACCATGTAAAAATTAAATTGAAACGAATTATTATTTTTCTTATACCTGTTCAAGTGTTTGCTAATGAAGAGATTTTCTGTAAATAGTGGAATTTTATATTCCATTTGCTTTTAAACAGTAACAGTTTTGAATAATAGAGGTTTGGGCATTTCATTCAATTGTTTCATTTGATATTATAAAATGCTATAAATTTACAAAAGCATTTGTTACAAACTTATCCTCCCTCGTACCGAAATGTCTTCTTTCCTAAATAGTAATTTAATGTTTAATGTGTGAGACCTCGATTCAAACCCCAGGTCAAACTTTTCCAACAAAACGAAATATGAAAAAATATTTCTCAGCAGATTTCTAGCAAAAACTCTGAGAGTAAATGAAATTGTCATGAAAGGTTTCCCAAAAATATTTGGTTCGGAGTGGACTTTAAACTGTTGGTCCCGCTACTCATGTATAAAATTAACACACACAACATATGTAAGTGGTGTGAGAAGCTAGGGCGTAATCATGACAGAAGGGTTGTAATGACCAATTATGTAAACATAACTGAAAAGTTTAGAAAATTACAAAATTAAAATCGATCAAAAATCGCAGAAATAGAAAAAAATCGGTCAAAATAAAAAAATTGATTGTTGAATTGACATTGGGTCTGATGAAATATATATTTAAAGGTAATATACATATACATATACACTTTAGACAAAGATCATTGATGATATTCGTTCTTGGAAACTTTCTAACGGAGCCCCTTGGTTGGATAAACGATACGGTTTGTGTACTCATCAAATCACCATTTTCTCTTAGTACCTAAAATGCATTAAGGTATAACGCTATTCTAGGTTAGGACTTCATAGGAATATTTAAATTTGTGTCAGGCGGTACCGAGTTTAAAATTTTAATATCAAAATAATACACAACACGATAACGTATTTTTTAGTGTAAAATTCGACAGTCTACCAAAGTACAAAAATTAAGTAACTAAATTAGTACCTAATTATAAAGCATCAGTTGTGTCCGGTTGTTATGAACATTTTGCCTGATAAAGTAATAGATACGACCACTACGCTATTTACCATCAAGACCGCCATTCAAGGTACAAGAAGTATGTAAACAAGTTGATGAGTGGTTGGTAAAAGGTATTATCAGAAAATTATCCTCATTAGTAACAAGGAGAGTCGTAGTGGTTAAAAAGAAATGTGGAGATTGCAGAGTCTGTGCTGACTTTCGTCAATTGAATATTATGGTGTTTCCCTAAACCTTTGATTAATGAGGTATTATAGAAACTCAAGAATTCCGAGGTTTTTACTGTTATACACTTTCGAAATAGATTTCTTCACGTACCCATAGAGGATAGTATTAGCAGCATTTGTAACAAAGAAAAGTCTATTTGAATAAAAGTTAAAATACATACATGTGCCATTTGTCGAATACAACTGTTATGCTAATCTCGTCGTATATACGGAATCGAAGTCAATTTGTGTTTCATGTTGGTAATACATCAAACAATTTTTTAATATCTAGAGGTGTGCCACAGTGCTCGATTCTTGGTCTACTTTTATATTCAATTTATTCTAATGATCTGTCAACTAAGTTGAAGTTCTGAAATGTACAAATGTACGCAGATGATGTTCAGTTATACATTAGTTGCTTGCCGTCAGATATTACAAATTGTATAGAGAAAAGAAATTGTGATCTGCATAATGTGTTTCAATGAGCGTCGATTAATGGGCTTTGCCTCAATCCGATGAAATCGAAAGCTTTGACAATAGGCAAGGTTAATCTTTAACAGCAGCCTTAACTGGTTCAACCATGTAAGTACTATTTGTGGCAAAACGGATGCCATGTTGCGAAGTCTGTGGCCAACGCAATATTTTACTCCGTTTAATATTCATATGGTGCTCGCAAAAACATATCTCATCCCCACTTTACTGTACGGATGTGAACTGTTTTCTAGTTGTGACTCAGTAAGTAGGAACAAAATCAAAGTCACTTATAACAATACTAGCAGATTGTACGCGGCGTTGCGCGGGTTATGTAGTTTGGATTAGTTTAAAAAATTAAAAAAAATTATTATTGGGTCATTTTTGCATTAAAAATAACAATAAATAAAAAAACCGGTTTATCGGTTTCGAAACCGGTTTTGAAACAGGTTTCTTAAAAAATGCAATTTTTCAAATTATTCGGAAACCGGTTTAACAAACAACCCAGTTTTCTGAATACTCTAAGTCTTAAATATAAATGTACTCAATTTGCCCGTTTTTCTCCCCTTTCCCCCTTTTGGACCCCTTTTGGTCCAACTTTATAAACGGAACACCTCCAATAGCTATTTGGGAAACTTAACCAAGCTAAATCGTAAAAAATACCTTTAAACAGATAAAATACAGCATTTATGCATAAAGTACTAATTTTTGCCCATTTTTTTCTCCCTTTGTCCCATTTTTTTTCCCCTTTGGGTCAAAATTTTGAAAAGATTTATAGCCTATAACCTGCACCGACAAAAGCTCGATCTATATCCCAAATTTCAAGAAAATCGGTCCAGGCGTTTAGACGTGATTGACTAACAAACAAACAAAAAAACAGACTTACAGAAAGATTTATAATATATACTAGCTGTACCCTGCGCGCGTTGCTACGCCACCAACTAAAATAAATTTGAATCATTTTATTGAGTTTGTCCATTAAAAAAAATTGTCATAAACTCTAAAAATGTAAAGGTTTTAGATTATGAACATTTATTGAAGTGCTGTGGGGTACACAATATTTTTCGTCTTTCCACCTGGTGCGTAAACGAATAAATCAGAAGGCTTTCCAACGCGTGAGCAGGCCACATAGAGCTGCCCATGTGAGAAGCACGGATTCTCCAAATTTAATCCACACACTTGCAGCGATTGTCCTTCTGCTTTGTTGATTGTCATTGCGAAAGCGAGTCGAATAGGGAATTGCAAAAGTTTGAATTCGAATGGCATATCTGTTGGCTTCAATTGGATACGTGGCAATAGTACGTCTTCACCTTTGAATTTTCCTGTCAAAATTGTTGCTTCGATAACATTGTTCATCATTTTCTTGACTGAGAGTCTAGTACCGTTGCAAAGGCGTGGTGGATTTATGTTTCGAAGAAGAATGATGGGTACGCCAATTTTCAATGGAAGAACGTGCGGTGGCATGCCTGGCAAATCAAGCGAATTTAAGAATTCAGTTGGATAATTGACAACTTCGTCTTGATTCACCACAGTATCGATGGACTTATGTGTTTTCGTTTCGCCGGGTATTGCATTCTAAATAGCGAAGTTGATGGCATTGACATCGATGTTCTTGGTCGCTGATATAGCACGTGTACTGAGCCACTGATGATTTTTGTAGTTCTGTACAATGTTTGGGAAAACTTTTTGCACCAATTCATCTATGCTTTCTGTGATCTTACAAAAGTTTGCAGGCAAGGTGATACATTGTGTAGATTCATCAACTTGTATACGCCCATTACCAATATCCATTAATTGTTTTGCAAAATTCCCGGCAGATGCATCCCGTTGTAGTTGTACACGCATGTTGGTTTTTAAAGTCAATTTCTGTAAATGGCGCCATAAAACTGACGATTTGAGACGCGCATTAAGTTCGTCAGCGGGTGTTGAACGTGGTATAACCGGCAGTGTTTGTCGAAAATCACCAGACAATAAAATCAGTGCTCCACCAAAGATCCGTGCGTTTCCTCTCAAATCTCGCAGTGTACGATCAAGCGCTTCCAATGCTTTTTTGTGACACATTGTACATTCGTCCCATATGATAATTTGACACGTTTGGAGTACTTTGCCCTTTCCAGAGTTTTTGCTGATGTTGCATATGGGTGCCTCAATGTTTTGCAAATTCATCGGCAGTTTTAATGCTGAATGCACTGTTCGGCCACCATCCAAAAGAGTTGCCGCGACTCCAGATGATGCAATGGCTACTGCAATATTATTTTGTGATCGTATAGTTGCCAAAATGAGTGAAATGAGTTTTGCCTGTACCACCGGGCGCATCTAAGAAAAATAGCCCACCACTTTGTTCAGTAATTGCACGCATAATACTGTCATATGCAATGCGTTGTTCTGAAACCAACTGTGGAAGGTTTGTCTGAACAAATGTTCTTAGTTCGTGGTACCTATTTATTTACCTTATATCTCTTCCACACAATGTAAACTTATATTTATGTATGTATATTAAAAGAAAAAAAATCAAAACGCTGTCTTGCCTTTTAAAATATTTTGATTTACTTTCAGACCGTAAATGTTTATATTATTTATTTTTCAAAATTAAATGTCTTTAAATGTCTGAGATACAAACAACAGCTTTTTTAAAAAAATTTCAAAATTAAAATGTTTCAAATATGTGATTGATATTTTACGGGAATACTAATATTATTAAAATCATAAATGAGGAATCCTAAACTGTCTGGTATATCTCCGATCAACACATGATCAAATGCATAGTTTACGATTCAATTCAAGCATAATCAAATGCACAGTTTACGATTTAATTCATTTTTAGTAATTTTCAGTGGCTCCACCTGTCGCAAATTGGTCATACTAACTTAGAAACCTTCCCCGGCTCATGCGCAACAACTTTGCTAAAGATCATAACAAAATCAAATGCATAGTTTACGATTTAATTAATTTTTAGTAATTCTCAATGGCGCCACCTGTCGAAAATTGGTCATACCAACTTATAAGCCTTCGTCGGCTCGTGCGCAACAACTTTGCTAAAGATCATAACATAATCAAATGCACAGTTTACGATTTAATTCATTTTTAGTAATTTTCAGTGGCTCCACCTGTCGGAAATTGGTCATACCAACCTAGAAACCTTCGTCGGCTCATGCGCAACAACTTTGCTAAAGATCATAAAATGATCAAATACACAGTTTACGATTTAATTCATTTTTAGCAGTTTTCAGTGGCGCCACCTGTCGGAAATTGGTCATACCAACCTAGAAACCTTCCCCGGCTCATGCGCAACAACTTTGCTAAAGATCATAACATGATTAAATGCATAGTTTAAGAGTCTATAAGGTACATACAAACATACATTCATTTTTATATATATAGATTAGGATTGCCAGTTATGTTTATGTACGTACAAGGGTACAGTAGAATATCTGAGTTCTCATATAAAATCTATAATATATCGTTTGAAAATTTGTTAAAATGACGTACACTGATATACCTTCATAAAATCATCTATATTAGGAAACCCCATTATTTGTTTAATAGATTAGTTTTTTCAAGATCTAATAGGGGCTTGAAAATTAATAGCGTTAGATACCGTAAGCAAATATCTGAGAGAGACTTCTACACTAATGCAATTCGTCTCTGGAATGAACTCCCGAACAACATACAGCTACCAAGCAATGCTAAGTATTTCAAGACTGCAATAATTACATTTTTAAATGAACAATAATGTACAAATGTAATTAATTAATCATATTTTTTAATATAATTATAAATTTTTATTTTAATACATATTACACCTATCCCCCGATTTACACTGAGGATAGATTCCTTAGAAAACCGTGTAAACCGAAATCGTAGATTTCGCTATGTAAAACCGTGTAAATCGAAAACAAACTAAAATAGGCATAACTCAGTCATTTATTTCAACGTAAAATAAAAGTAAATAGCACATAAAACATAAAAGTAGCTATCTATTCATTACAATACAAATATATAAAAGTGTACTCCTGTATATGGATATGTTATTAATTTTACATACAGAAACCAGATACATATATAAATATTTAAAAAATTTTACCAAAAATTTGATTATGTACTGTTAGCACTGTCATAGGATATGTGTAATATTTTCTTCCTGATTGGTATGATGTCACTTTCATCACTCGATAATACTTTAGATTCTGTTTCGGTGTTAGATGGATTAAGAACGATTTTATATTGGCGAGACTTCGTAATGAAATCCGTAATTAACATTTGCCTTTGGTTTTTGTTTAAATCCTTATAGACCTCCTCATATTGAGCTAAGCATTTATTAATATCTCGCCGCGTGTAAAAGCGAAAAGTACCGTGTAAATCGGGGGATAGGTGTATCTGTTATGTTGATCTATTTTTATTTTTAATTTTTGTAATTTCTCAAACTTTGTTATGCCTACGTATATCCTTAGCAGTACTATTAAATAAGATGATATCTTCTTGTACTGTATATACGCCTGAATAAATAAATAAACAAATAAATAAATAAAGCGCGAATTTTATCAGATACGTTTTTCAACTTATTATAAATAAAAATATAATGGAACTTTATTTGGAAATTTTTTAGATGTAATATATGAAAGTGTAATACATAGATAAAAATAATATTGTGCGCAGATATTTTTGGTTTTCCATCAAGTATAATAAGCGGTTAAAGTCGGTCTAAATTTTGCAAAGATAACGATAAACAACACGTTTTGATTATAAAAGGTGTTGCGCGTAATAACAGTTGTAGTAAAGAGTAATTTCCATTATTTCCCTAATTTCTATAATTGCAAAGCTATCGTCAGATGATACAGCGAAGTGGTACAAGTATGTTGGTGACGTGCAGAAAGCTGTAAATTCGTGTGTTCAGAGTACAACAAATTCGTTTCACTTTGAGATTATTATTGCTGTAAAACTGAAGTCAGCTGTTGGTGGTAATATTGTCAAATGTTAGAAAATGTGGTAGTGACTAATTTTCAAGAAGAAATATATTAAAATAACACGTTAAACAACAAATTATTCAAGTCCAATGACAATACAACACTAATTATGACAAAAAAACGTTAACAAAAAAATGATTACAAGGTTAATGATTTGGTCGCTGTAAAACGAACGCAATTCGTGGGTGGGATTGCCCGTAAATTTTTTAGGCAAATATAAAGTTAAAGTGTGAAAGAACAATCGATATCAGAAAAAATGAGAGAAAATGGGAGATTTTCATGGCCCTAAAAAGACATCAATAATCTGTGATAATACCACATTGTGGAATCTATTAATGATTTATTGTCGCCTGGGTCAGATGAAGAGCAGAATGGCCGAATGTAAATCAAAAGTGAGGTGTAAATATGTCAACTGCATATAAACATATAGAGAAGTTGCAAATGTCAAAAGAAAGAATGTCAGAAGAAACACCAGAGGCATTTATCAGTTGAATTACTTATTTATCAAAACGTTTTATTATTTCAATTTTTAAAACTATTATATTCTAATAGAAGTTTGTAATCCAACTGCTAAAATACTAGTTTCGGGGATATATGTACATACATATATTTGTTTTATTAATTTATTTATTATTTACTCATAATTATTATGCTTTTCAGAAAAGATCATATAAATAACATGAATAAAACATTAGTTGTTGTCTATATGTATAAGATCTCTAAAAAATAAATAAATAAGACAAGCAATTTATTTTTCTAAACGACATCTACGGACACTGAACTCAATTAAAGAATTTCAACGGAACAAAAATATCATTTTAACAAGTATTTTGAAATTATCGTCATGGAAATAATGAAGGAAAGATCTAAAATCCATTTGAATGTGTTTCAAAATTCTTGAATAAAGCAAATAATGTAACGAGAACATGAGTATGTCTGGTTTTTGGTGTTTGTATTAAAATTGGGAAAGCCTGTGTGATAAGAACAATGCTAGCCAAATTCAATTTTAAGCCAACAAAAGACTTTTTAATCATTTCGGTATAAAATAACAACAACAATGTCTGCTACGACAATAATAACAGAAGGACAATTATTGGCATGTATTTGAAGAAAATTAGATTTTGAAATGCAATACTGTTACCTACAACCTCCAATTCTACTACTCACGTACAATTGTAAGTTATATACATACATAAGTACTTCGCACACACACTATATGAAAACACAGGAAGTTAGGGTTGTCCTTTTGAATTTGTGTATTTGGATTACAAGTTAATCAATTCAACCTTAGATTCAATTCTGCAAATTGTTGAAAAATGGAAACATTTGTAGCCATTAAAATTATTGTTTTTAATGGTAAGCAATCCCTATACAATATAAACCAAGAATCAGTACGTATGGCGAAGTTTTATTCCGGAATTGTCATTTCCAGGAACTTAAGATTTACGAACCCTATTTAGAATTCACGACATTGAAGATCGTATGTATATTTCAAATCCAATTTAAACATTTATGTTCATCATGTTGAGAGCCAACAATTTACATTAAATTAGTAAATTCATCTGATTTAACTTTAGTTCGTAACGTAAATTCTTCCAAACATTTTTAACCCAATAAGTTGTCAAACTATGGGTCAATAATATCGTTAAGAAAGAAAGAATCTTTATTTTTTATGTGTGGTAATTGTGCCCTTGTCTTTAAAAGATTTGCAGTACAACAAACAAATAACTTCTGCAAATCCTTGAATTTTGCTGTCGATCTATGTAAGAAATCTTTCTTTATCGAAAAATTGTCTTCAGTGATGAATCTCATTTTAGACTTAATAGGTACGTCTACAAAAGGAATTGCCGGGTTTGGTGTAGAAAGCAGCCGTGACAGGTCAAAACTTCATTAAACCGTACCTCTTAATGAACGATGGCAATCGGAACAATACATCCAATGGGGCAAAGTATCGTGATTAATTTTCTTTACCAAAATGAAAGAATTGGGCTCAGTTTTATACAGTGTGTCAACCGGACAATGCTACATGCCACACGGAAGGCGATAACAAGAATTTATTGAGAGGCGAGTTTGATGAGCAGACAATCTCACGTTTTGGATCCACAATTCATTGGCCAAAATTATTCGATTTAATCCCGCTAGACTGTTTATTACAGAAATACATGAAGTGTGCCGTATACGGGGATAAGTTAGCGACAATTCTAATCTAGTAAATGGCTTTCATTTATCGCACCAATTAAATTTTCTGGTTTTTAATTTTCAAGAATATTGATAAACCTGGTTTATTTTTAAATTCATACATAATTTCTAGTTACAACCCTTTAGTCAGGATTATAGCACACACTACTTATTTTGAGTGTGTTAATTTTTTACATGAGTGGCAGGACTACAGTTTAAAGCGGACTCCGAACGACAGATTTTTTGAGTTTGGCAGTTTTATTTACTCTTAGGCCCATTATTACAACTTGCCGTTAACTAAAGGGATGATTTTAACGGGCAGATAAATGGTTTTTCATCATTATAAGTGGACAATATGGTAGAAGTGATCGTTAAGCTAAAGGGAGGATCATCCTACGGGTAACTTTTAAAGTTAAGTTTATGGTTGAATTTGCCATACTATATATTATTTTCTATATGGCAACTTCAAATATAAACAAAATGAGCATATACAACAAAAAAACGTTATCGACATTGCTCCGGCGCTGCCATAATTTTGAAAAACTTAACTTTATTTTATCATTATATTATAATACCGAAAAAAAGTTAAAGGTGACTTTAAAGTTCACTTTAGCTAAAGTTACCTTTAACTAAACCCAACTTTAACGGGAAGTTGTAATAATGTCCCTTAAAGTTTTTGCCAGAAGTCTTACCGAAGACATAATTTTTTTTAAATTTCGTTTTGTTGAAGATGTCTGCCCTAAGGTTTGAACCTTGGCCTCACCTCTAATTAGCCAACATACTGTCTACTATGCTGGAATTTTAAATTTTTTAAATTCACAAATCCTTAAAAGCCGTATAGTCTTTAGGCTTTTATGTGGAACTACTGCTTATACGGAATACTAGTGTCCAATACAATACCTCTATAGTAGAAATATGTTTGATTTGCGGTGGCCCTAATAATAATGATAACAATAGCTGTATGCCCAAAGAACTTCGACTGTTGCCGTTCACAGTTCGTCTATAATTGTCATCTATGGCTGTGGTGCCATTAAGTTAATCAAATGCAAATGTATGCATTTTAGGCCAAACAAAGAACCTACGGAATAATTGCGAACATTAATAATAGTTTCCTAAGTCTGTATATGTGTGTATGACTGAATGAAAGTCGGTATAATTCTGTATATGTAAACGAGAGTAAACAAATCCCAAAACAAGTAAATTTGAACTACAACCTGGAAATGCCGTTGAAAGCCTTTCGACAGGTACAAAAGTTTCAAACATTTAAGGCTCAACTCACTCGAGCACAAACCATCAGTGCAGCTAGTAATTGAAAATGTGATTGAATTGAATGAGAGACTCATTTTCATTTCACCACCTAATTGTGAAATAATACATTATAGGTTTACATATACATATAGTATAAATATCAACGTCTCGACTTCAGTTTCATAAGAAACGACCAAGTTTTTATTGTAGAAATAATTTCAAATCTGTAAAATGTGAATTTGTCCCTGTTTATAATGTGAGTGCTGTCTATTTCAATAAACGGTGTTTCAATAATAATACTATGCGACAAAATAAAAAAAATGAAATACACCCAGCTAATGACATAGTGTAAGTTGTGAGTTTTGTTGAGTAGAACCCAAAAATGTTTTTTTTTATATTTCTTGAACCCTCCAAACTTGTTTTATTTGACAAAAACTGTTTTTTTTGGACTTTGCGCAAAAATTTATTGATTACACAAACATTTCTGAACCAATGCCCAAAATTTAAACCTTATTAGAAAGGAGAGGTATGGGCCTTTTAAACGATATACACATATATATTATTCGACTCAATATTATATGAGGTACACTTGACAAAGGAGAATTTGTTTCATATTTTTTCAAATTTATCCATTCATAGTAGCAAACTTTTATTAAAAAATGTAAAATAAGTGGGGAAATTCTTAAAGTGCGGTATCTTGTGAAGAGAATGACACTTCGTTTGATCAAATCGGACAAAAATTACCGTAAAAGAGTTATTATTTAAAGAGTCTAATATTCGAGTTATATTTCTCATATACGAGTATATAATTTTTCAAATGAAGTTTTTGTTCAAAAATTTTCAGAATTTTTGATGAGTCTTGATTGTTTATCACAAAATGTGTCAATTTCACGTTTGAGCGACCACCAGAAGTTAGCCAATGTTTGCGCAAAGAGAAATAATAATATTTGCATAAAACACAAATATTAGCCGACTTCTGGCAGTCAAACAAACGTGAAATTGACACATTTTGCGATAAACAATCAAGATCCATCGAAACTTTTGAAAATTTTTGAACTGAAAGTTCATTTGATAAGATGACATATATAAAAAAATATAACGCGGCTGTTATACATATTTCAATAATGATTACGGTAATTTTTGTCCGATTTGATCAAATGAAGTGTCAATCTCTTCTCAAGATAATGGGCTTTCAGAATGTCATCACTTATTTCATATTTTTTGATTAAATTTTGCAATTAAGAATGGCTAAACTTGAAAAAATTAGAACAATTTCATTTTTTCCATGTATACCCGATCACAACTCACACAATGTAAGTTTGAACCATATGTTTATGTATACCATTTTTAAGGCTCATCTGTCTCCTTTTAAAAAAACTTTGGACTTTGAAAGTAGGTTAAAAAATAGTTGGTTAATTAATAAATTTTTATTATAAGATCAAAATTACCGTTTTTGGCAAATGGTGGGTTCGAGAAATATAAAAAAATTTATTTTTGAGTTTTACTCAACAAAACTCACAACCTACACTATATCATTAGATGGGTGTATTGTGACTTTTTCATTTTAATATAAAAATAAGTAATTTTTTAAAAGAGTTTTTAATTTTTATTTGTTTGTAAAGTACACTTTTACACAAATATG
This sequence comes from Sarcophaga caerulescens, assembly GCA_927399465.1. Classification (NCBI taxonomy): domain Eukaryota; kingdom Metazoa; phylum Arthropoda; class Insecta; order Diptera; family Sarcophagidae; genus Sarcophaga; species Sarcophaga caerulescens. The sequence continues at coordinate 58,133,027 of OV656868.1, forward strand.
TATGTAACAATAAAATAGGAATAAAATATCAATCAAAGCTCTAATAACTTTTCTGAACAATTATTTCATGTCATTCCTTGGAGATGAATGTTATCACACCGATGATGCATTTTCTAGGCCTGTTGACCTAATGAAATAATTTCTTCTGGAAATCTTTCCGGCAATAAAACGATTCTCGCGGCAGTGTGGTAGGTGACACCGTCTTGCTGAAATCACATGACACCTTTATGTTCAATATACGTACGCTGCATGCCTGTACCAAATGGGTATTTCTATTGGAGTGCATACTGTTCGCCGCAGATTGAATGATGCCAATTTATTTGCCAGACGTCCCGCAAAGAAACCGTAAATAACTAAGGTCAATAAAATCAAGCGTCTTGATTTTGCGAAGCGGTATCAAAATTGGTAAAGTGAACAGTGGGCAAAAGTGATGTGGAGTGATGAGAGTAAATTTAATCTTTTTGGTTCTGATGGGATAAAATATATTCGAAGACCACCTAAGCAGAGATATTCTCCCAGATATCAGCTACCAACAGTAAAACATGGCGGAGGTTCTCTAATGGCGTGTGGTAAGTTACTTTTGTTTTTCACCGAAATACTTTATTTTATGTAATTTATTGGTAGGTGCGTTTTCTCGTTACGGAGTTGGTCCGCTGGTGAAAATCGATGGTATTATGAATGCCACAAAATATTGTGAGATCCTAGAAGAAAATATGCTCCCACATTGTCTAGAAAAAATGTCCCCATACAGCATATTCCAACAAGACAATGACACGAAGCGCTCTAGTCGCTTGGTTCGCAACTACCTAAGCGACCATGATGTGCAAGTTTTGGATTGGCCGTCACAATCTCCAGATGTAAATCCCATAGAAAACCTATGGGAGATTTTAGATCGGGAAGTTAAGAAGAAAACTCTTTCAAATTTGGCGGAATTACAAAAATTTTGGGAAAAATGGGAAAGAATACCATCGTGTCCCTTGTGGATTCTATGCCCTCCAGACTGCAAGCGGTAATAAAGAAAATAAAGGCTACGCAACCAAGTATTAGTTTTAAGTATATTTTTAACCAACATTTTGTAAGTTATTGAATAACATAGCGTTGAATAACATAGCGTTACATTTTTTTTTTGCTCGCAGACAACTTCTACTTATTTTACCAAATGAAAAATTTTGATATTGTAACATGCATTTGTTAACTAAGTTTGTGGAGCATTAAAATAAAAAAGAATTTTTTAATTTCCGTACTGTTTTTTTGAAAGAGGCGTACACAAAGATTAATCGGCTAAGCGTTGTTTTTTTTTTTGCTCGGTACTGTATATTCAAATTTTGTATTTTAAGATTTGTTACAAAATTATGAAACCCTATTCCTATGCTGAATGGTAAAAGAAGAAGAAATCCAACGTTCGAATTTCAAGTTTTCCTTGATTTCAAACAGAATATTTATCATCTTTCTACCTGTACTTTAACACATTTCCTTAATGAGTGTGTGTGTGTGAAAACATATGTATATGTATGAATATACAAACATGTAAAAATGTGCATTCATATAATGTTTTTTAATGGCTTTTTTGTTTGTCAAAAATATAGTACGCAACCGAAATAATATTATAATAACACTGTTGCAAATATAAACGCAATTTTAATTCCCTTTACGTGGTATTACAACTCTCTCTCTCTCTTGTAAAAATTTGTATATGACGCATGTGCAGTACTTCAGTATGGCTATAAAACAAAGTTTGTCAATGCTAAGCTCTTTCTTTGTGGTAAAATATTCCACGATTCTCAATATTGTGTTAGTTTCTCTTCTGAAGCTCATTGCGGTATCATTACACGATGAATGATTTTGCAGGACATTTTAACTGTTGTGGTGCAGTTTTGACTGGGTAGATACAAAAAAATGTTTTCAGTTCGGTTTTAGTTGTGAACTCGTATTGTCGATAACTAAATGGGAGAAAACAACTTTTATTTTTTGAGTTTTTCCAAATTAAAATCTAATCGAAATAAAATTGTGCCACAAAAAGAATGAAACGGTATTACACCGCTTTAAAGAAAGATAATGAATTCAAGAATTCTGGCAAGATAAACTAATGATTGAATATTCAAAGAGAAAACAATAAAAAAAGTGAATGAATTGTTAAAGATTACAGTAATTATTTGGAAATAAATCACAGATACTTAAAAATATATTAAAGTATACCATTGAGATTAAGTGGGCATCAATCAAGTTATTAAAAAATAACATATTTTTTCCAGTGCTGTAATTTGTATTTATTGATTACTTCAGCTTATTACTTTATTATAAAGTGATAAATATTTAATTGTTTCGGATTAATTGGATCTATATATACATATTTATGTCAAGCGATATCATAATTTCAAATAAGCTCGGATGACCTCTTTCTTTTAGGTGTGCATTCCTAAAGACATGATCAGAAAGAAATGCTGCTTTTAAATTCCAAAACAGTATTCTCGGGATATAAGCACCCCGGATATAATAATTCCCCGCTGAAACTTAGGCACTGAAACTATTTCGATGTATGCACCCCGGTGTTAAGCATTCCCCGTTTATAAACCCGGATAGTACCTCGTATTTTAAGCTTACTTTAAAAACTTCCTTTATATGCACCCGCTTTTGACAACTTTCTTTCCAAAATTGATCCTGTTCTATAGGTCCCTCGTTTGTGTGATTAAACATTGCCGGATTTTTGTTGAAATTGCTAATATTTTCACACGTTTATTTATAATTTGTAGGCGCCGTAGTCTATTAGGCAATGTGTTGGCTTATTAGACATAAAGCCCGGATTCGTATCCCAGGTCAAGCATCAAAACGAAATATGAAAAAAATATTTCTTCGGCGATTTCTGGCAAAAACTCTGAGAGTAAATAAAATTACCATGAAGAGCTTCTCAAAAAATCTGTCGTTCGGAATCGTCTTTAAACTGTAGGTCCCGCCACTCATGTATAAAAATTAACGCAAACAACATAAGTGGTGTGAGAAGCTAGGTGGAAATCCTGACTGAAGGGTTGTAATGACCAATTATGTACGTATGTAATTCAACTGGTCCCACACATACATAATTGGTCATTTAGTCAAGATTACAACCTAGCTTCTCACACCACTTATGTTGTGTACGTAAATTTTATACATGAGTTGCGGGATCTACAGTTTTAACACACTACCTGCTTTAGTTGTAATGCTTATATGTTTATTTCATACGGCCGTCCATAAAATTGATATGTTCTTCAAATCAACATGTGATGACTTAAATTTATGCGACACTTTCTAGTCCATTACAAGTCTGAAGTAAGTAAGAAGACTTCTAGTTGTTAGAAAGTTTAAAGTTCATCATATAAAACTCACTGATATATATTTTAATGTACACATATCGCAATGTTAAGTTCCACAATTTTTGCTTTCAATTTAAAAAACCTTTGAAAATAAGCAAATGATGTTTTTTGATTTAACAAACATGTATGGAACTATTCAGTTTCCTTGTGAAGTCTGCAACGTAACTAGTAATTCCAATAAGAGCAGTTTACACATGAGATGACTGTTTATATTTACTTGACTGATTACACTATGCGACAAAATAAAAATAATTAAATACACCCGGCTAATGACATATAGTGTAAGTTGTGAGTTTTGTTGTGTAGAACTCAAAAATATTTTTTTTATATTTCTTGAACCCTCAAACTTATTTTATTTGACAAAAACTGTTTTTATTTATTTATTTATTGATTACACAACCATTTCTGAACTGATATTAGAAAGGAGAGGGATGGGCCTTTAAAACGATATACATATGTATATATATGTATTATTTGACTTAATATGCTATGTGGTTTGATGAGGTAAACTTGACAAACGCGAATTTTTTTCATATTTTTTGAAGTTTGTCCGTTCATAGTAGCAAACTTTAATTAAAAAATATGAAATAAGTGATGTCATTCTGAAAGTGCATTATCTTGTGAAGAGATTGACACTTTGTTTGATCAAATAGGACAAAAATGACCGTAGTTATTATTTAAATAGTATGACAGCCGTGTTATATTTGTTATATATGTCATCTTATTGAAGTTCAAAAATTTTAAAAAATTTTGATGGATCTTGATTGTCTATCGGAAAATGTGTCAATTTCACGTTTGGGAGACTACCAAGAGTTGGCTAATATATGTGTTTTTTGCAAATATGTATTATTATTTCTCTTTGCGCAAACATTGGCCAACTTCTGGTGGTCGCTCAAACGTAAAATTGACACATTTTGCGATAAACAATCAAAATCCATCAAAAATTCTGAATATATTTCAACTAAAAGTTCATTAGGAAAAATATATGTAGTATATGTATATGAAAAATATAACTCGACTGTTAGGCTCTTTAAATAATAACTACGGTAATTTAATTTGATCAAACGAAGTGTCAATCAATAAGATACCGGGTTATCCATTTCGTGGTTTCAAAAGTAAACGTAAATAAAACACATATAAAATATTTTTTTCATGATATTTCTTTTTATTGTAAAGTTTGAACGTTGACATTATGTGTGAAACACTACATCATTTAAATGACCTCCACGCGAAGTGTTGCAAGCATTGATTCTTTTGAGGTAATTTTCGACCACTTTTTGACACATATTGGGCGGTATCTCAGCCATAACTTGACGAATGTTGGTTTTTAAGTGCTCAAGAGTTGAAGGTTTATCTGCATAAACACGGTCTTTCGCGTAGCCCCACAAAAAAGTCTAATGGTGTCAAATCGCATGATCTTGGTGACCAGTTGATATCGCCACGACGAGAAATTACGCGGGCATGAAATGCCATATTCGCTCGAGTTGTGTGGCATGTGGCACCGTCTTGTTGAAACCACAGGTCGGTTATCATATGACCATAACGCTCCGAATCGACGGTGACAGTCGTTCCATCGTCGTTTTCGAAGCAGTAAGGTCCAATCACACCTTCAGACCAAAGAGCTCACCAAACAGTGACTTTATCTGGATGTAATGGCCTCTCTTCAATTACTTGAGGATTCTCAGAACCCCAAATACAACAATTTTGTTTATTAACATACCCACCGAGTGTGAAATGTGCTTCATCGCTGAAGAAAGTTTAAGATACGCACGATACGTGGCTGTGTCAGAATCACCATTTTTGTAGTAGGTTTTGATAATTTTTATGTGTTGTGTGATAGTTAAGCGATCCATTTTCGTCAATGTCAGACTTTCAACTGAAAAGAAAAAAATTGGTTTCACAACTTAGTTTCACAGATGTCGAATTCCAGTCCCATACTTTTGAAACCACGAAATGCATAGCCCTTTACTTTCAGAATATCATCATTTTCTTCATATTTTTTAATTAAAATTTGTTACTATAAGGTTTAAATTTTGGACATTGATTCTGAAATGTTTGTGTAATCAATAAATTTATGAGTAAAGACCAAAATAACAGTTTATGTCAAATAAAACAAGTTTAGAAGGTTCAAGAAATTCATTAGCTGGTGTACTTAATTTTTCATGTAGTGGAGTGTAATTTTTTTAATCTGTATTTTAATATTAAAATTTATTGAACGTTTAAATTCATCTTAGACCACGCTGACAATTCGTCTTACACTCTGTCAATCATATTTCAAGTAACAAACACGATTAAAGCAACACATTTCGTTATACGAAATCATTTCGAGAGAATCATCTCGTTTCATTTTGAAACTACAGACCAAAACACAAACAAATCTAAATATAAAAATTACTGCAGGCATTAACTGATATGGAAGTAAGTGTATTATTTTTCTGAATAACATAATTACAGATCATTGGTTTAGTTTGTTGCTTCTGTTTTTAAAATAATTAAATAGCTGACCCCTTAATAACTTTTGTAGTACAGTCGGTGGCACGTAGCCTCTAATGATCACGATGCAGCTGTGCTCATACCGCCTGTAATAACACATTCACGCATGTGTTCTATATTTGATAACTTCACGTCGTTAGGCTTCAATGCGGTAAGTACAATTTTTACAAATACTTGCATATGTTATTGTTTACGAATTTCTGAAAAAAACTTTTAAATGTCAATGTGCATTCGAATTGGAATGCTATTTGAGTCAACAAGATCATAAATAAATACAGATTTTAACAAGCAATAGGTTCTTTTCAGAACCAGGAAATACTTAAGAAAGGAGATAAAACTTTTCATTAATTTAAATATTAATCTATTAGATGCTAAATTTCAGTTCCATTATTAATATCTGCGGTACACTAGATAGCAGGAACCTGTGCAAAAATGGTTTAATTATTATAATACTTTCCTATTAATATTAGATCCATTAGTATTAGATTATACTTAACTCCTGTAATTCTCTTACTGAATGATATTCCCGAAATACCAGGTTTGCCAGTATGAAATGTGCGTTGTGAAAATAAAGTACTAATTTTTATTTGAAAAATATAAAACGTTTTTCTCAAGGTATTGGTTACAGCTAGCTACATATTTTTTTCATTTTTCAGACAATTTATGGATTCCACGCCAATAAAAACGTTCTCCTTTTGAAAACTTCCTCGTTGGAATGAAAGTGCTGCTCAGCCAATGCGCGTCCCATCGATGTAAACAAACAGTAGTTGGAAGGAGCCAAATCTTATGATTATGGCGGGTTAGGTAGGAGCTACCAGCCAAATGCTTTGATTGTATCCAAAACCGGTTAAAATTTATGTGCAGGCTGCATTGTTGCACAATTCCCTTGCCTTCTCTTGTAATCCATAACGTCCTTTTTCCAATGCCAGGTTCTAATTGATCATTTGTCGGTAGTGATTCGTATTAACGATTTTAGGAGGTTGTGGTACACCACTTCTTTCTTATCCCATCAGACGTACAGCATTGTCCTCCTGCAGACACAATCAGGTTTTGCAGCCAAAATTGATGGTTACCCCGGATTAATATATGATTTTTTTCCGATTTGGATGATGAAAATAAATCCATTTTTAATCGCCAGTAAGAATTCGATACAATACTGATTTTCTATCGGTACACCTCGTGTAAAACTAAATGCACATCCCACGTGTTCTAAATCTTTAGCGGAAAAAGAGAAATTGTTGGTAGTGGAATCTGTGTTCTCTTAAGTAAGTACAAATTTAAAATCATCTTTGTTTATATAAATACGTTTTAAAAATCTTTATGAACATTCATAAATAGTTCCTCACGTAATCGTCTTGGCTACTTGACATGGTCTTTCCGTTGATTATTGTATGAAACAATATTTTAATGAGCATTTGAGAGCTTTTCAATAATAGCCCATGTATCATAATTAATTTATTATTTTTGCATTAATTCTGCTGCTTATTTTCAATAAGGAATTTATTTTTCGTGTTTATTTATAGCCTTTATAAAAACTTATATTTTTTAGATTTTCCTTCCGATTCTGATAAAGCGATTATAATTCTTACAAACAAACTGCATGTTGTGTAGCGACTAATTTGTATAAATATCCGCCGAATCAATATTGTTACGTTTTTACCTTTTTAAAAACGTTTGAAATATGAGTTCGATGATTGCAAACAAAATAGAAATAAATTTTTTCTTTATTGTTCGCACTATTGGCACTTTTGTGTGCCACCGTTTATAACTTGACGAATACAACAATAATTGCTTGTTCGCTATTCTCCTTTGCTTACAATGGGTCAATTCCACCTCCGGGTACTGTACTTGTCTCTGTCGACAAGTACACGTCCTCTAACCTATTCTTTTTTTCTTACAACGCAGATCTATTCAACGGCGATCTTCAAACCACGACTGTTCTCTTCACAGGCAACGCGTCTTCACACAAGACTGACTTAGTTCTTACTACTCGTTGCATGCTTTGTCTTGCCTTTTTATATGCCCACGTAAACAGTCTGACGAACATTCTTGAAGTAGAATGTTTGTGGTTTCACCTTCTCAAGGGATCTATGGCGATTTCATTGTTGTTGTGGATTTTGGTTGCATTCCTTGTTGTTGCGTTCTCACTTACTTGTCTATCCCCTTTTATCTCATACTGATGTTGTTGGTTTACTTGTAACAAGTTCGTTGTATTTGTTTTGTAGCATTTGTTTATCGTTTTTATGTTAAACGATGGAACACCGTTCCCATTTTCGCAAAAATATCACTAAAAATAACAAAAACAAAAAAATAATAATAAAATACATAAATGGATTGTTCGCACGACACTTAGAGTGTACGGACGTGCAGTCGGCAAATTAAAAAAAAATATTTAGTGACAACTACAACTTAACAAAGTTCTAAAAATAATAATAATAATAAAAATAAACTGCATATAGACAGACAACAAAGAAATAAGCAAAAAAATAAATAAAAGAATAAAGGCCGTTAACCTAATTAATGAGTGCGGCAAGCGCAAGTGCTAATGAACGCAGACTGAGCTTAAATGAAAGAAATGCTTACGTGGTCATTACTGTAAAAGAATGTGAAACAGTAAATATGAACAAAAAAATTGATGACTCGCGTTACTTGACAGCAAAGCCGGCAAATCGAGTACGCTACGTTAGCGACCCAACGAGCGAAAGAAAAGAAAGTGTTGAGCCAAAAACGGATCTACCCCTTACCCCTTTTTTGGGTATTCAAAATAAAAAAGATACAGATACAATAAGTGTGAATAATAAAATAAATAAAACAGTAGTGCCAGCAAACATAACAGCAGAAGAAATGCCTATTGATAATATGAAAACTCAGATAGGCATCGACCGATATATTACGGTCTTAAAGAGGGGAAGAAGTCCCAATTCATCAAAGGTTGCACCAGTGTCGAAAATAAATAAAAATGACAAGGATAACGCACCAAAGTCGCAGAATCGCTTCGCAGCATTAGATGATGGTTCCCAAGAGGAGATTAAAACCAACAAATCGCCAAAACCCCCTCCACTCTACCTGAGGGAACAAACCTCCACTGCATTAATTAAACTAATTACAACAATAATTAGTGAAAACTCTTTTTATGTGGCCACAGTTAAACGTGGAATCATATTTGAAACTAAGATCCAGGTAAATACTGAAGATAATTTCCGCAAATTAGTTTCAGAATTTGAAAAGGTTAAAAAAAATGTTTACACCTACCAATTAAAAAGTGGTAAGGGGCTCCAGGTTGTACTTAAGGGTACGTTGAACCCGAAGAAATAAAAAGTAGCTTACAACATAATGGATTCAAGATCAAGTCAGTTGTAAACATTAGGAATCGTGAGAGGGTGTCTCTGCCAATATTTCTCGTTGAACTAGAGCCGAAAGATATTAAGTTAAAGAAAAATGAAGTTCATCCAATATATAATATTAAGTACCTGTTGCATAGAAGAATTGTAGTAGAAGAACCATATAAGCGGTCAGGACCAGTGCAATGCCAAAATTGTCAGGAATACGGCCATACTAGATCTTACTGTAAGTTACCTTCAGTGTGCGTAATTTTTGGGGAATTACATAGTACCGCTAAATGTTCCAGCCCTAAAAGCGATACTAGTTTCAGAAAATGTAGTAACTGTGGTGGGAATCACACTGCCAACTGCAGGGGTTGCCCCGTTTATTATATGATAAAGAACTCGATGGCCCAAAAGAGTATGATTCCACATATGCAGACACAAAGAGTAGAAACACGTAATTATACACCAATAGTCAACAAAGGCACAAATAACATCTCGTACGCCAGCGTTTTGAAGTCTAACTCAGCACCAAATTCACAGCCGACAAATAACCAGACCCTTAATGCTACCAACCTGAGTCGGCTTGAGACTACTATCGAGACACTAGTTCAATCGGTAAATAACTTTACAAATACTTTGAGCAACATGATGCAGGAGATGTTAAAAATGCAGTCAATGCTGTTACAAGCGGTACTTAATAAGCCGTGAATTGCCTAAGACTTTGTTTCTGGAACGCAAACGGTATTCGCCAGCATAAAAATGAAATTGAACACTTCATAATTAGCAACAAAATTGACGTCATGCTTATTTCGGAAACTCATCTGACATCAAGAAGCTTATTTAAAAAGAACGGTTATTCATTTTACGACTCAAAGGATCCCTGTGATAGATCATGTAGAGGCTCCGCAGTCTTAATAAGGTCTCGAATAAAACATTACCAAATGAATAATCTTAGTGAAGAATACCTTCAGGCTGCGAGTATTTGGCTTGAAGATTTCCAGCAAAACCTTGTTATCACGTCAATATATTGTCCACCTAGATACTTGATCACTGAGAGTCAATATGAAAATTTTTTTCGATCACTAGGCCCTCGTTTTCTTGTAGCCGGTGATTATAATGCAAAGCACCCCTATTGGGGCTCTCGACTTACTTCTCCAAAAGGCCGAAAACTGTTCAACACAATTTCTAAATTAAAACTGGATGTTATTTCTTCAGGGCAGCCTACCTATTGGCCAACTGATAGACAAAAAATTCCAGATTTAATCGACTTCGCAGTAGTTAAGAACATCTCTAGAGAAGTGTATGAGGTAGAAGCCTCACTGGATCTGTCTTCGGATCATACGCCTACAAACATAACACTATGGAATAATCACGTGTCCCCGTCTGGCTATTTAATGGAAAAAGAGACTACAGTGAATAGGCTAAAATATAAGAAATACATAAGCTCTCACTGTTCAGAAAATATTTCTCTAAGAACTGTCGACGATTTGAACCAAGCAGTATATTATTTTGAAAAAACCCTTACGTTAGCCACCCAAAGCGCTATTAAGGTCCCAAAACGAATTAGGTACAACAGAATTTATTCCGCTGATACCGAAAACCTTGTGTTAGAAAAACGAAGACTCCGTAGAGAGTGGCAAATACAGAGATCACCTCAATTTAAAAGAAACTAAATGAGTGCACAAAACGTCTTCAAAAGATACTTGAATCACAAAGGCTTCTATCCTTTAAAAATTATTTGGAAAATCTGGACGCGACTCCCCAAACAAATTATTCATTATGGCGTGCAACCAGGAATCTAAAAAGGCCAATTATTAATAAACCACCTTTACGTGACTCAAATGGTAACTGGGCAAGAAGTGATGCTGAAAAAGGTAGGCTATTTGTGAATCACCTGAAAACTGTTTTCACCCCTAACAAGTCTACCGAAATAATCAATTTACCAACTGTTGTTGCGAAGACTCCCAGACCCATTAGATTTAAGTTTCATGATATTGTAAATGCCATTAAAAATCTTAACCCAAGGAAAGCCCCAGGTATTGACAAAATAAGCAACAAAATGCTGTTGAATTTACCTAGCATAGCTGTAAAAATTATTTTATTCATTATGAATGCTGTTATTCGACTCAGATATTACCCTACACAATGGAAAATTTCACTCATAACCATGATACCGAAGCCAGGTAAGGATCATACCAAGGTTGATGCATATAGGCCGATAAGTCTATTGCCTAACCTATCCAAATTATTCGAGAAGGTACTGATATGTAAGCTAGCACCTTTGTTGAACGAATACGGTTGTATCCCAAATCACCAATTTGGGTTTGGGAGAAAACATAGTACCATTCAGCAAACCCATAGACTAGTTAATGTAATAAGAAATGCATTCGAAGAAAAAAAGTATTGTTCTGCACTTTTCATTGATGTCTCTCAAGCTTTTGATAAAGTGTGGCATGATGGTCTTATACTCAAATTGAAGCAAATATTCCCTGAAAATATATATGAAATATTGAAGAGTTACTTAAGTGATTGGAAATTTGTAATTAAACAAGGTAATGATTTAAGTTCCCCTCAAAAAATTAACTCCGGTGTTCCTCAGGGTCCTGTTTTATACCTGATATTTACAGCTGATATGCCAATAAGTTAAAACATACTTACTTCCACATTTGCTGACGACACTGCATTTTTAAGCGTACATATGAACCCACAGATTGCATCGCAGTCCTTACAGGAACAAGTATCTCTGCTGGAGAAATGGTTGAAGAAATGGAGAATAAAAGTTAACGAACAAAAATGCACCCACGTAACCTTTACATTGCGAAGAGAGACCTGCCCTGCTATATACATTAATAATCAGACAATACCACAAAGCACTCATGTAAAGTACTTGGGTATACACCTTGATCGTCGTTTAACGTGGAAATTGCATATTGAGTCAAAACTGGCTCAAATAACTATGAAAACTGCCAAAATAAATTGCTTAATTGATCGAAATTCATCACTTAAGTTAGATTGTAAACTCCTAATATACACATCAATATTAAAACCCATTTGGTGTTATGGAGTACAGCTATGGGGTATTGCCTCAGCTTCAAACGTAGAGAAAATTCAGAGGCGCCAAAATAAAATTTTACGAATGATCACTGCCGCCCCTTGGTATATCAAAAACTCGAATATTCACAAAGATCTATATGTCCCGCTGGTTAAAATGGAAATTGTAAGACACCCTGATAAATACTTAGATAACATAGATGATCACACAAATCCATTAGTCCGTGGTATTTTACGTCACACTGGCCATATTCGATTAAAAAGGAAGGATACTCTTGCACTCGGCCGAAGATGAGAGAGATGAATGAGGGCCAATGCTACTTTACTTTATTTTATTTTTACTTTATTTTATACTTTGAATACTTTATTTTATTTGGCAATGGCTAAATAAATATATAAATTTTTAGTTTTAAGATTTGAATAATTATTGTTAGTTCATTTTTAATGAAGATTCAATAAATAATAAATGAGAGAAATGAGAAAAAAAATAAAAAATACATAAATAAAGTGATTTCCATAATTACAGCAAAAGGCAGAAATAAATGCAATACAATGATAGAAAACGAATTACACTAATAATTTCAAATATAAGTGTTATTTTTCCTTCTTTGTTAAAGCAAATCACAATATTCGTTGACTTTTTGATATACAGCATCTCCAGGTTATAAGCACTTTCAAAAATGATAAGCGGTGAATTCTTAAATCGAAACTCCAGTGCGGTATTACAAATTTCCGTTAAAATTTCATTAAAATGGCATTGAATATAAAGGTGCACAAAATTCGATTACATCGATTATTTTTTCAAGTAAGTGTTGCCGTACAAAATTTTAACGCCGCTGAATAATTTCATTAAAATTCAAAATATTTTTTAAGTCAATTTAAAGTATGAAGTACAATTTTTCGGGAATTCGGGAAATTCTTAAAAGCGGGATGCATACGTCGAAATAGTTTCAGTACATTTTGGAGCAAAAAGCAATATTGCCTAGTCTGCAGTAAACTTGTAGAACATTTTCTCAAAATAAAATGATAAATTTTGTTTCCATTACCCCTCCATTCGCGGTAAAGTTTTGGTAGAAGAGTTGGCTAAGATGCAAATTGAACTGAAAGTACCTTTAAAACATGAAAAAAGAAGATGAAAAAGTTCGAAAAAGTGTGTATAATTTCTCGTTTTAATTATCTTTTGAAATTTTACTACCAATTATTTCTGAGATTTTACAAAACAAACTCTAGTGAAATATTGTCTACGATACTCTAATCTGCGAATGCATCTCTATGGGAACGGGTGGATATCTAAATGAAGTACAACTAGATGAAATGAGTTGTCTGTGGTAGCAAATGGAGAAAAATAAATCGATATAAAACCATAGAAGAACATTTGGAGAGAAATGAAATAAATATTCTTTTTTGTTTTTGCAAACTATTTTTGGAATTCCGGTGCGTGCTTAACATTTTAAATTTTCGATTAACTCAACTTATAACCAGAATAAGAATTCACTTGCATGCATATATACAATGTCAGCCTCCGAAACTTTAAAAATTTTGAAAATGTAGCCAACGTAATAGATAAGGTTATTCTCAATTTTCAGTTTTACTTTAAACGAAGTGGCAGGTTTCTTATGTACAGTCAACCCTCCTATAACGCGGTGAGTGCGTACCGCGTTGTATGGAAACCGCGCTATAATAAACTCGGATTTAACCATACAAACCAGCCTATGGAAACCGTCTATCGCGTTGTATGGAAACCGCGCAATAAGAAACTCGGAATCACATCATTCGTACCGCGTTATATGGAGACCAAGACAAGACAAATTATAAATTAGTTTTATTGAATTAAAGGGTTCATATAAGGATTGATAAAAAAATGAAACAAAAACTAAACTAAAAGACTGTTTTCCAACTAAAATAAGAAAGATTTTTGTAAAGTTATGTAATTTTTCAACATTCATCCTCACTGTCAGATATGAGGTGCAGAAAAATGTTTAGAAAAACTTGTTCACCAACAAAACGTATGTACATACTGTGAAAGAACTCTGAGATGACCGAAACCGATGTCGTAGACGGGTCTGCGATAAACAGGCATGTTTATATAAACATGTCGTTTATATACCTCGGCTGTGCTTTTGCGTCGAAAATAAAACTGATATTAAACCCTCTTACAATATCTATTTACTAGAGTCATTCATAGACTGCGCAGAAGGAACATATGGGATGTTGTTGAACGGAAAACTCGCTGTAAGAGTACCGCGTTATAGGAGGGTTGCGCAATTTCAGCTCCACGTTATGTGGAAACCGCTACATATAGAAACCGCGTTCTGAGAGTATCGCGTTATAGGAGGGCTGTCGCAATTTCAGCCCCGCGTTATATGGAAACCGCGTTCTGAGAGTACCGCGTTATAGGAGGGTTGACTGTATTCACATTAATCTTTTTTTTTTAACAGAAATGCCATTAACACCATTCACAAATGGCCACCAAGCAGCGATACACATTTCTTGTAACGATAAGAACCTTATTTTGCATACATACAGATTTTTAATTCCATTTTTTTCTTGTACACTTGAAATACTTTTGTTCCCTTTTAAAAGATTGTTTGCTTTTATGAAGCGAAATTTGTTTTTGTTTTCGACTCAAAGGTAATAATTAAAAAAAGAAAATAATCTGTTCTAAATATTTTAACAAGAAAATAAAAATAGACTTTGAGCGACTTTATTAGTTGTATCTTCAGACAGATTCAAATGTCAACAAAAATAATTTAATATTCGTAAAATAGTTTATATTTATGAAGTAGAGATTTTTTGCCATTACCCCTCTAGGAGCATATGGCTTCCACAAAGCATCTCCATCTGACACGATTCTCCGCTGATGTTTTTGCGCTTTCCCATGTCAGGTCATTAGGCCTTAGTTCTTGTAGGACCGTGTGTCTCCAGATGTTTTTTGGTATACCACGGTTTTTTGAGCCCTGGGGATAACACTTGTAATACTGTCGGGCTTCTTGCTCAATGTATGACCGATCCACCCCCATTTTTTCCTTTGAACCACCCTCCTTTTTACACCTTGATTGTTCAGAGATATAGAAAGGTTTTCCCCCTGGTATGGAGTGTTTAATAAAATAAATCTATAAGGGCCATTATTACAACTTGCCGTTAAAGTTGGGTTTAGTTAAAGGTACCTTTAGCTAAAGGGAACTGTAAAGTTACCTTTAACTGATTTTCGTTATTACAACTTACAGATAAAATAAAATTAAAATATGGCAGTGCCGGAGCAAAGTCGATAAAACTGCTCAATTAAACAAGTTTTTTTTTCAACGCAGTGGCAACAGCGGACTTCGCTTTTTCGTTGTATATGCTCATTATGTTTAAATTTGAAGTTGCCATATCGAAAATAGTCTATGATATGGCAAGTTCAAACGTAAAGTGACCTTTAAATGTTAGAGGTAGGATGATCTTCCCTTTAGCTTAACGATCACTTATATCTTATTGAGTACTCATAATAATGAAAAAGAATTTAGCTGCCCGTTAAAATCCTCCCTTTAGATAAAGGTAAGCTGTAATAATGGCCCTAAGTATGTCTACGAATAATAACAAATAAAACAACATTTATGTCATTGAAGAGCTCATACAGCTCCTTCTTGGATAGGATTCGGAAATCATCGCCAATCATCACCGAAGATCTTTTTTCTTGAATACTCTCAAGGCTGTTACATCGGTGTTAAATAGTGTCAATACCTCTGCGCCATAAAATAGCACGAGGAGGATAAGCGAGAGAGTATATGTCGTATGAGATGATTCTGCTGCTCATTCCATTCCTTTATCTGCACAATTTGATTTCATACGCTTTCGCCTTTCCTGCTCCCTCTTATTGCGTCTGAAAAAGTATTTCTCATATCTTCTCCATTCTCTGTACTATTCGACAATGGCGCGCGTATTGGCGGTCTGCATCGTTTTCTTGTATGCGGTATTTTCCTCTGCAGCTGCTTCATAGTCCTTTAAACATTTGCCGCGGTCATGAATTTTTGCGGGGATCGTTATAGTGGCGTGCGGTTTTCATTGGGAGAAAGTTTACAGCTGATGGGTTCCAAATCCTACGCACAATTAAAGTAAACAATATAGCGTGGATTGCATATTAGCATCCACGTGAAGTCTGTGTGTCAATTTGATAACAGGTTAGAAAGGTTACCTTGTTTGCATGTATCCCATCTCATGAGTATGACCAATGACCAAATTATGAAGCCCTTAAAAAAGACGATTGAAAATTTTAACATCAGTTCCCATATGTACGATTTACTTGAACAATCAAAACGTCTTTGTCACTCAAAGTAAAAAAAATATTTTTCTTTGTACTTATGCTACAATGTTTGTAAAGAACGTCCATTTTGTTAATGTACAAACAACATTTGCGAATGTAATTTGAAACTCATGGGAATAAAGCAATTATAAGAGCACATGCAAATTTATTGACAATAACTATATTTTGCGTACCACAAACAATGCTTACTTGGTGATAACATCAATAAAAATCATATTACGAAGCAAAATCCATTAGGAATTAACACTCATTTTGGGGAACAAAGAATTTATGTTGCAATACATTTAATCGATCCATAAAACTCATTAAAAAATGAAAAAGTATAAAAATATAAGAAAATTTTTTAAAGACAGACAATCAGGATAAATGCAGGTTTATGATATCTAGGTTTTTTATTACCTTATTATTGATTATATAAACTTTTCATTTTATCGTAATTTTATGAAATAATAAGAAGGTTATACATACCATCGTATACTCTTTGTGTAAGAAGAATAGTACGAAATCGTTTGGTCGCATCTATCCATATGCAAGATGTCATTTAATTGCACTATGCGACAAAATACAAAAAAAAATTAAATAGACCCGAGTAACTACCTAATCTAAGTTGTTCAGTTAGTTGAGTAGAACTCAAAAATACTGTTTTTCTATTTTTCTCGAACCCTCCAAACTTGTTTTATTTGACAAAAACAGTTTTATTGGACACACAAATTTATTGATTACACAAACATTTCTGCACCGATGTCCAAAATTAAAACCTTATTAGAAAGACGAGCGATGGGCCTTTAAAACGATATACATACATATATATATTATTTGACTTAATATGGTATGAGGTTTGTTGAGGTAAACTTAACAAATGCGAATTTTTTTCATATTCTTTCAAGTTTGTCCGTTCATAGTAGCAAACTTTAATTAAAAAATATAAAATAAATGATGACATTCTGAAAGTGCATTATCTATTGAAGAGATTGACACTTCGTTTGATCAAATCGGACAAAAATTACCGTAGTTATTATTTAAAGAGCCTAACAGCCGAGATATATTTTTCATATACATATACTACATATATTTTTTCAACTGAACTTTTAGTTCAAATATTTTCAGAATTTTTGATGGATTTTGATTGTTTATCGCAAAATGTGTCAATTTTACGTTTGAGCGACCGCCAGAAGTTGGCCAATGTTTGCGCAAAGAGAAATAATAATACATATTTGCAAAAAACACATATGTACAGATATTAGCCAACTTTTGGTAGTCTCCCAAACGTGATATGGACACATTTTGCGATAGACAATCAAGATCCATCAAAAATTTTTAAAATTTTTGAACTTTAATAAGATGACATATATAAAAAATATAACACGGCTGTCATACTATTTAAATAATAACTACGGTAATTTTTGTCCGATTTGATCAAACAAAGTTTCAATCTCTTCACAAGATAATGTACTTTCAGAATGTCATCACTTATTTTATATTTTTTAATTAAATTTTCCAATTAAGAATGGTCATACTTGTAAAAATGAGAAAAAACACCATATTTTCCAAGTTTACCCGATCAAACCTCATAACATGTAAGTTTGAACCATATGTTTATGTATATCATTTAAAAGGCTCATCTGTCTCCTTTTCAAAAATTTGAAAATTTTGAAAATAAAAGAAGTTTGGAGGGTTCGAGAAATATAAAAAAAATATTTTTGAGTTCTGCTCAACAAAACCCATAACCTACACTAAGTCATTAGCTGGGTCTATTTTGACAGTCGCACCGTGTTAGTAACCCTTAGTTCGCAATCTTCTAAAAGAGAATTTGTTTAAAAATAATTTACGTTTTTGTAAATTATTACGTATGTGTTAAGAATTTTAATTTGGAAAGAAATTTATTATAACCAAAAAGCGACATCAACTTTAAGTTTCAGTGATATTAGTTTGCATTTGAAAAATGTGAAGAAAACATTTGACAAAAACTTTGAAATTTCAAGATGATAAACTTTCTTGCTTTTTTTAAATCATACTATCAAATTAGTAATCAATCTTACTAAACAGAAATAAACAATACAACAATATCTCTGTACATAGAATAGTAACTATTTATGTATTTCCTGTGCATCAAATATTTCGCTGCCAGTAAAGTTTCGAAATTGAAATTAATAATGTCAAGCAAGCAATACTCGTAGATTCGCTTCCTACATAGTTACAAAACTAAATAAGAAAAACTTTTCAAATTAATGTTTTCCAATAAAATTTAATAGCAGTGTTGAGTTTTGTTTCGATTCATAGAAAAGTTACAGTAGTAATATAAATTAATGTTAAAAGATAAAAAAATTAAAAAAAAGACAATAAAACGTTTTCGAATGCTAAAGAGAGAAACATTTTAATTGATTGATGCACTTGACTTATATAATCAAATAGAAAAGATAGGTGAAAATATTAGAAATTTTTCATCCCAGTGGACAGAAAAAGTCTTAATACTCAAATATATTTTGACAATTTCATGAATTTTAACCAACAGTTTGTATAAAAAACTAAAGTTTTTATATTTATTTTATTAATTTATTTCTGTTTTATTATTATAAAACAAACAATTTTTTAATGTTTTTCATAAAACAAGAGAAAAATAAGGAAAAGTTTCAGATGACTCCATAGGTAACCGCAAGGAGAACCCTGAGTAAATTAAAAAATTCAAAGGCCTAATATATGAAAATGTTATCCCTTGTATTTAGTAGAACATTCCTTAAGGTCAATCATTCCATTTAACCCATTTGGAATTGAATGTACAAGTTTTGTTTACTGTTTTCTGGTGGCACTATGAGCAAGTTTTTCAGCTGACTTATGTTTGAGGTTTAGCGATTACGTAACCGTTCTTTCGAAAGATCTCCTAAATACTCTCTTGAAGTCATATCGGGACTTTGTACAAGAGCATTTACCCTGAGGAGACTTTTTTGTCAAAATATATTGGAGTACTAAGAGTTTTGTGGTCCACTGTATATTTTAGTAAATAGATTTACACCACTCTTGAGGGTAATATGTATCCAACACGTATAAGAGCATTGAATAGTAATAGAATAATCCAAATTGCGAAGGGTAAGAGTTCAATAATCATCTAAGTACTGGCCTTACCAATACCAGGAGCTTTCTTAGAATTAAGTCCTACAATAGTTTCCTTGATATCCTGGAACTCAAAACGAATTGCACGAAGATATACAGCAACGTGAAGAATCAAATTGGCCATGTCGTAACATGTATTTGGAGTAAAGACGGTTCTTAGATGATCAACCAATAAATTACATTTCTCAGAGTTATTTCTCTCCTAACCACCGGTGGCGCTTCGTAAGTATATTTAAGATATAATAGATCTTTAGGGTCCTAATAGCTCTAAAAGACCTTCTTTTAGAGGAAATCAACATTTCCATATTTAAAGATTGAATTAACCCCTGCATTATAGTTGTTGGAAGTTGCATAATAGATGGTCTCCTTGAGATCTTCGTCAAAATTCGAGATAGAATACGTTCTTCTCTAGTTTTCAACCGAATATTTTCTGAGCAATGAGTCAATTAATGCATGTTCCCATTCTCACAATTGTGGCGTGTGCTACATCAACGCTAGAGTTTGTGATCGTAGAAATGGTAGAAGTGGTTATGATGGTCAACGAGACTGGTCTGGATTCTCCTGCCTATCTGTTGTCCAATAACTTGGTTGCCCATTGTAAACGACATCTAAGCCGATTCTTGAGATAACAATAAATATCACTCGACCTCTAGGATTAATAAGCCAGGACTTCCAGGTTTTATGTTTAGCATTATAGTCCCCAGCTGTCAGAAAGCGTGGTCCTAGAGACCTATAAAAGTTATAATATTTCTCCTCTGTTATCAAAAATCTAGCAGGCGTGTAAACTAAGAATCTAACAAGTTTTTTATTAAAGTCCTGAAGGCAGATGTTAGTTGCTTGAAGGTAATTTTCACATACATCGCTCAATAGTTGATGTTTAAGTCTTGATTTAATTAGAACAGCTAAGCCTCCGCATACTCTACAATCACCGGTTATTTTAAAGACTCTTCTTGTTGTCATATGAGTCTCCGCTAGTCCATTTCTCCGATTCTAGTCCATTTGCATTCCAGAAGCAATTCTCTAGAAGGTTCATCGGTTTTCTGCATTAAGCTAATCATATTTGCTGTTCATTGATTCTATCAATATATCAATTGTTCCATTAAGTTGACTAATATTATAAGCGGAGTTTTCAGTTGATGGTTTCTTTGTTGAAATCGAGTTTTGCGCTGGAACGATATTATTTTTCATAGCATCGACATGTTATGACTGGAATTTGGCTGGAATGTTTGTTGGTATCTATTACCAAATTGCGCAGGTTGTATTGGAGGACAATGAACTGAGTTGGTAATTATATTTTGCATTGGGGCAGTGTTAATCTTCTATATTTTGGAGGTTGTCACATTTTGGTGAATGTCACAGCACATAACGCGTACTGTGGAAAGTTCACAAGAAGCTTTCCAGTAGCCAATTAAAACATTGGACGCGTCTTGAACAATTATAGGGTTCTTCAATGCTGGCTTTTCCATATTGTAAATTGGATGTTTTTCGTTCCATACAGAATGCTCCACATACAGGAGCGATCTGTAAAACAACAGATATTTGGAGTTAATCAACAAATAAACAGTGTATATCCGAAAGAATATCGGTGTGCAACAAGAGTTACATATGAGAAGTGCTTCTAAGATTGCTCAAGTGTATTATTTTGAACCAATTTATTGCCTTTTTTTTAATTTTTGCTTGATTATCTATTTTTAACTAAAAAGCGATATGTAGACCATCAGCTTTTACTTTCATTTTTTAGGTCTTATACTGACACTTATTGACATAAAAGTCACAAACAAAAATATTCACTCACCCTCAAACTATGCGTTATGTGGTTCAACTGACAACATTTCATATACCGGAAACAGTATTAAACAGGCTGTATAGGTCAAAAGAGAAATGCGTTTCAAAAACGATAACAATATCAGCAACAAAACCAAAAATGCTTTTGAATACCCAATAACACAATCTCCAAAACGAGAGTACAGCAAAAACCTTTGTTTCTACTGACACGCAGGGACAAAATTCTAAAATATGGACATACATATGCGTGTGTATATTCGTTAGTGTTCAAAACAATGCTTTAACATTCTGCAGCTTAGTACTCAAGCCCATGTGTACTTGTATGTCTAGAATTTATGTATGTATTGTTTTACTTAACCTGTGTACCAAATATGAAAATGGTGGCAACACCTACAAAATACATTATTCTGTCAATGCAAATACATATGTATAGTATGTATGTATTGACTTTGTGTGTTGAGTGGTATTATAAAATTTTCAACCGAAATCTATTCCATACGCGTGCACACCGTATTTAAATTCTCGCAATGCTTTTTAAAAAAAAATTTTTCCGAGAATATTGTATAAACGGGTGTTTTTTGTCGGGACCATTTATCGCTTTATCTGCATCTTAAATTTGATTTTTATGTCACACGATGGTGTACTAAAATAAGGTTTTTGAAATGGTAACCACTGTTTTTGCTAAGCCGTAACGGTTTTTATATTCACTTTTTTTCATCAGTGAGAATATACATACGCATGTAGATGATGGTGATGATAATAATGGCGATGACGAGGGCAAAGATTGCGGTTTCACAACACTTGTTGTTGTTTGATTTGTTTGTTTTATTCTTTGAGTTTCATTGAGGGTATGTGTGTTGAATAAAAGGAAAATATTTTTTTTTCTGCTGTATCTTATGATTTAAACCAAGTTAAATAAAATTAAAAAAAAATTATTTTGTATAATGAAGAACGTGTTTGAAACTTATTTATAGAAGTAGTGGAAATTACAAGAAAATTCGTTAGTTAAATATGCTCATATGGTTGGCATATGGCAAAGTTTATGAAAATCAATTCAGTTAACTGTTTACCTGTATAGAAGCTTCTGAAATGTAACGTTAATTTTATGAATTTGTACGCATTTTAATAAAAATATTAAAATGTTTCTTAACAATTCTTATTTAATTGTCAAGTAAATCTTTAACTTCTGAAAAAAAGTGTTAACAGTTGACCGAGAAGGTTTCAGATGTGCACATTTATTGAGTCAATATTCGGTTAACTGAGTACAATATTTTAAGTGTTCAGACATAATAATATACGCAATTCAGCTTACTCAATATTCATTTAACAGCTGGTAAACAACAACATTGTTCTTATTTTGGTTGCGAAAATTAGTGTTGTTGCTTACCTTTGTTTGTTTGTCGTTGTCGACATTTGAGTTGTCAAATATCAACAGAAAGTGTTCGGTAAATTGTAATATGCTCACTAAAACACACATATGACAAATCTACATTTTAAGTTTTACTCAATATTATTATAACAATTTGCGTATTTATTGCGCAATTATTAATTGAAACTTTATATGAAATATTGAGCTCAATAATGGCGTTTATTGCGATTTACGCAATAAAGGTGCATATCTGAACACCGTATTAGGCAGACTTGTGAAATTATCCAGTCTACGCCATTAGTATCGAAGGCGATGGTGTTAATATCCCTATTGAGACTTTTTGTGTAGGCTTGCCTTTCTACTTTTGATGGCTGCAATTTGGTCGGGAAGCTGAGACCCACGAGCGTCTTCCTGCTTCCAGGACACGCAATAAAGTCAGCAAGGATTTCCTCATTGCAATAGATGGAAAACGAAGCGGTGGTGATTGGAACCCATGCTGTTGACTGGTGAATATAAACATTAACGAGTTCAATCTTGTTATCATCAGTGTGATAACAGTAATTTAATTCCTGATTTTACAATACATAGTAATTAAACTGCAAAACACAAAATGATATCACGTCTATTTGGGAACTATGTTGGAGATGAGAAGAAGTGTTATACGGCTGTGGGGGTTGTATAGTTTGTATGGGAGAGTTAGTAGGGTGTGATGATAAATTTAGTGGGTAGTCATTAGTAGTGATTGCGTTCGAACAGCGGTCTGCTATGAAATCTGTGCTCAGGTACAGAGTCGCATTTAACTTTATCTGTCACAACAATTACATTTTATTGATGTAGTGTTAGATCTTATAACGTTGTGGCAGATGGTGCAAAAGTGTTGCCATGCTCCGTCTTGATTTTGAGGAGGATTAATATTATTAATAGAAGAGGATGGGTATGGAGGGGGTATGTTGGAGTCTAGATTCTGGTCTACACCAACTAGAAGGAGCTGATTGCTTAATTATGATGACTGCTAAGCAGTTACATAGATGGCACCAATTATTATAATCTGGACATCTGACAGAGATTAAATTTCTTGTTGTATTCGAATCATATACTGAGCATGTCCGGTCCGTGGTTCAATTCCGGATCTGATGAGTAGTGTACAGAGCAAAAATGTTGGAAAATTTTGTTCACCTGTGGAAAAAACTGTTCTGAAACAACTGAGACTGAGTTGGAAATCTTTTGCGGAGTGATGCTCGGGTCGTTCCGGAACGTAGATCCAATTGCCGTGAGAACGTCCTGCTAATGGTACTCTCAAGATCCAGGTTAGCAAGAATAGAAAATCTATTATAATTGCGTAGATGGTGACTACCAGAGAAGAGAACGTCAGGACCATCGATATTAGTTGGTGAAGACAGACCATCTAACTTTAGCTTTTTAGAGGAATTGTTCTTAAAAGCTGCTTCGTTTACATTGAAAAATACATGGAAAGAACAAAATCACATAAAAATTATATTAAAAAATTTAGAAAAAATAAATTTCATGAATAAAACAATTACCATAAATACTAGAATTACTGTTCGCGCTACTTAGTTCAACATTTCCTGACAAAGCTTTTTTAATCACAACACAATTTTATACAAAAATTATACAATTTGGTCATTACAATCCTTCAGTCAGAATTTCGACCTAGCTTCTCACTCCACATATGTTGTGCGTGTTAATCTTGTACATGAGTGGGGGGACCTACAGTTTAAAGTCGACTCCCAACGACTGATTTTTGAGACACTTTTCAATAGAATTTTATTTTGGTCTCATAATTTTTGTCAGAAGTCTACTGAGAGGAAGCCGCTCTCATATTTCTTTTTGTTGTATATGGCTGACATGCGGTTCGAACCGAGGTCTTAATTGCGATAAGTCAACGTACTATCATTAGACTACGGCGACTTCTTTATACAAAAATTATTAACAAAATATTCAACGTATTTAATCACAACACAGTGCACTGTGTAAGATTTAGCCATTCTAGAGAGACAGAATTAAATATCTTGGAAAAAAATTAGGCTAGACTTATGAATTTTGGTACAAAGTGTTACTAGGCCAATATGTAGCATTCTCAAAAAAATGGGCGACATTGGACCACTGCCACGCCCACATCCCATAGAACTGCAAAAATTTATTTCTGATATTATTCGCGTTGGATAATAAAAAAGAAAAAAGCAGTGAGATTGCATGATAATGTTTAAATAAATAATAAAGAGGTAGAAGTAACAATCAATTTTTTTTTTTTTTGATTTTTTAATTTTTATCAATTTTTAAATAAGAATGCATTTCACATGTACATATATATAAATTAAAGTATTTTAATAATTAGAACTACGGCTTATTTTTAAACAAATATAGTTTACGGAACGGTCACGCCTTTCATTTTCGGGCGTTTTAAGCCATATATCAAAAAATTCGTGGTATGTAGTATTATCACTCATTATTTGTTGTTTTTTATACGGCAAATCTCGGCAGATTATAAAATTATCGTCCCTTAAAGTAGGTACTTCAGACGTTCGTATAAAACTAATTTTGTGTTGACCCGTTATGAAGAAAAGAATTTATCGACTATAGAATATTTTTTCTTTTTTTCTTAACTTAACAAAATGAGTAATTGTTTAAATGAAATAGAACGAAAAGAATTTTCCAAGTTTTAAAAGTAAATTATCGTGATATTATCAGCGAATAAGTTGAGCTTCAAAACAAAACAAAAATAGTTAAATAATTCCTTCCCAATAAAAAGTTACAAGCATTTAAGAATGAGCAATTTCATGTAAGTATTTTTGTTATTTTTAATTCATTAAAAAATATACAAGTTTAAAGTATCGTTATAATGTTATTGTTGACAAATTAGGCAAAGTTTTTACATTTATTTTATTTTATAACATGTGCTCTTTCATATTGGATAAAAATATTTACTCAAATTGAAACTCAAAAAAAAAAAACGACTTTTGTCCAGCTAGATTAGCAAAACCTTACACTATGCAGTTTTTACTAAAAAAAGCTCAAACATTCTGAAAGGTAGATGGGGTCAATAAGGAAATGATGGGATTCAAAACAATCGTAAACAAGCACTGTCCGCAACAGAAGGAGTTAAAAGAAGGAGAAACACAACTGTCTTAAAAATCATCAAGAAGATTGGACGCTATTGAGCGCAGTACACCTTTATCGGCTTTCGAATTTCGAGATGGTACTGTAACTAGAAGAGACAGAGGAATAGAATGATTTAAACTGCGGAAGGTGATAAGAAGCCAACAAAAAGTTTTGGTAAGAGTATATCCCGGTATTCCTAATGGCAAACAAGTCAGCTATGTTGGATTCAACATTAAGAATAACTTTTATGAACCAAAAAATTATGAAAGGCCGAATTAATCTGTAAAAGAGAAATAACTTAATTCGCTACACAACTTTGTGTCGTTCCCGAATTACGGTGGTCAGTGAAAAAATGAAAGCCAAGTATGATCGGGCAGCCAATACTAAACCAAATACTGAAGAATGTATCAATATTTAAAAAATATGTACTTCTGACTTCGAAATTCCACATCAAAGCAAAGCTAATAATATATTGGTTTATTGGGAGAAGCTTATGCCTGATAACGCTCTAATCGCAGCGAGAATGAAACAAACATCATCCATACACACATTGCACTTTGACTATTAATTTATTTTCTTTTACAAATCTTTCAATATAGCAAAAACCATGGTATTAACAAAAGCACCCAAATTGTTTTAATAAAGCTGTTGGAGTAATATATTCTGCCTTGATCTCTACTAATTGCTGTGGATTTCTTTTGTCTACAGCACGCACAGCAACATCACAAAAAAAACTACCGTAACTTGCGCTCACAGCAAAACCAACAACAACCAAACAATTGAAATGGAAATACGTTGTGGGATATATTTTCCTCCTGAAGATAGAGAAAGCAACAGTTTAGCTTCATCTACACACACCTGTTCCGTAAAGTTCTCTAACAACAAAAACCTAAATAATCATCATTATTCCTCAAATTTTTGTTTTTGTTTTCACATGAGTCTTTTCTTACATGTTAAGAAGTTTGGCGCAAAAATTTCTAAAGTTTTTTCTGTAAACTTCTATTGCTATTGTTGCTGTCTGCTGTCGTTTCTCACTTTTCAACATGAATGAAGTAAACAGTACAAGTTTTTAAACAATACAAAATATTCTTCTTCTAAGTTGTAAAGAATAGACGATAATTGTTAAATAATAATGATTGAAGTGTGAACAAGAGATTCTTTTTTTTCATATAATGGAATAAAAGCGAAAGAAAATATTGTTACGTTTTTACCTTTTTGAAAGCGTTTAAAATATGAGTTCGTTGATTGCAAACAAAATAAAAATAAATTTGTGTTTAGTTTCAATTAAATTCTTTATTGTACGCACTATTTTTGTGTACCACTGTTTATAACTTGTCGTATGCAACAATAATTGCTTGTTCGCTATTCTTCTTTGCTTACGCCCTGCATTGCCAGTAATTTCTTAAAAAAAAAAAAAACGTTTGTTTATAAAAAAAACTTGTTTCCTACAAAAGTACCAAAATTTTTAAAGGAAACACCGGAACCTGGTGCTCTCTGCTCTTGCTTCTTTTGCCCGGGACTAATAAAATACACAATATTTTATTTAAAAATGTAAATATTTCTTGTTATTATTATTGATTAAATTAAAATTGAATTTTGTCGAAAAAACTTGTTTTGTTAAAAAACAAATTCAATGAAAACTTCTCTGCCTCTTAAAAAACTTGGAAAAAAGGGAAAACTTGGCAAATGGCAACGCCCTTTGCGCAAACAACAACACTTGTTCGTTAGGTCTGTATAGCGGAGATCTTCAAACCACGACTGTTCTCTTCACACGCAACGCGTCTTCACACAAGACTGACTGAATTCTTACTACTCGTTGCCTGATTTGTCTTGCCTTTTTATATGCCCACGTAAACAGTCTGATGTAGGTTCTTGAAGTCGAAAGTTCGTAGTTTCGCCTTCTCGAGACCTCTATCGCGACTTCATTTGTTGTTTGTGTATTTTGTTCATATTGCTTGCTGTTGCGTTCCCGCTTACTTGTCTATCCCCTTTTCTTTCATACTGATATTGTTGGTTTACTTGTAACAAGTTCGTTGTATTTGTTTGTGTAGCTTTTGTTTATCGTTTTAATGTTAAACGATATTATTAAAATTTTTATTTAAATCATGTACATACATACATAGATAGTATATCATTGGAAGTAAAATTTGTTTACTATTTTTATATTTCAGTTTTTTAGAAGGATTATTTGGTAATAATATATGGAATTATTATTATTATAAGTCTTTCGTAGGGGCACAAGAATATCTAAAATTTTGAAAAGAAAATATGGTGATGATGATATTCGAATTGTGAATAACTATAGATATCTAGGAATGGATCAAAATTTCAATTTTTTTACGACCATTTTGGAATCCAAACTATCCACATTAAAAATCGCATCAAAATGGTCTATATCAGTAGAAATCATCGAGAAATATCTAACAGAAACAAGCTTAAAATGTATAATACTGCGTCAAGGTCAATAATGTTTTATGATTCTCCAATAAGGGATTTTTGACGTCGCCGTAATCTAAGTAGTCAGTGTGTTGACTTATTAGACGTGAGGCTACGGTTTATACCCCAAGTCAGACATCGCCAACTAAACGAAATATGAAAAAGTATTTTTTCGGCGACTTCCTCTCAGCAGATTTCTAGAAAATACTCTGAAAATTAATAAAATTACCATGACAAGTTTCTTAAAAATCTGTCGTTCTAAGTCGACTTTAAATTAAATGTCCCGTCACTCAGGTTTAAAATTAAAACTTACTCGACTGCTGTAGATCCCACCACTCATGTGTAAAATTAACACAACACAACATAAGTGGTGTGAGAAACTAGGTCGTAAAATATGAGGAAGCAAGAATACGGAAAAAAACTATATTTTGTTAAGAAAATGTGAATTTGACCAAAAATGCTTCGAATTACATGATTCAATTGGAAACTGGCCGAATCTCCTGTTGCGCCATCACGTTATTCTAATGAGTATTCGTCGTATAAAATAATTCCCCGCTTAGTAGTAATGAAACTTACGCCATTTTGATTTTTGCTATAAAATGAACTGAAACTATTTCGACATGCGCATCCCGCTTTTAAGCACTCACAAATTATAAAAGCGAAAAATTGTACTTCATACTATAAATTTACTTTACAATAATTCCTTTATATGCACCCGCTTTGTGACAACTTTCTTTCCAACATTGGCCCTGTTCACTAGCTCTATCGGTCGTGCGATTAAACGTTTCTCGATTTCTTTTTATGGGGATATGTTAAGTCAGTGGTTTATGCAGATAAAATAGCAACTCTTTAGTTATAGGAAGCCAATATTTACCATTACCTACATGCAGTAGATTTATTTGGAAAAAATAGTAAAAAATTGCACAGCGCAATAAAATTCCATAGAATTATGGTTCCATTGTTCTCGAGGCAGAGATTGCACTTTTTCCCATCCAGAAGACGTAACTAACTGCCGCAATGCAACCTCAAATAACTACTTCCTAATAGAAAGCCTACAATGTTTGCCTTTCGTAAAGCGCTTCTTCTACTAATCTCGGGCGTGTCAAAGTTTAAATTTGGAACAAATAAGTTGAAATATTTTTTGTTTTTCTGATACATTATTTATAACTAATTTTAAAAAGCCAGTTTAGTAAGAAAATTGCCATTAATTGTTTAACAAAAACTTACGTCTAGAAAATAATTGCTATTGACTACTAGACTACATTTATCAATAGCAACATTTGTAGTTGCGTAGTAGATGGGCTGTAGTCCTGAATCTTTCCCCCCGCGTCATGAAATATTTTCGAAAAATATTCCAAAATATGTTAAAATGCACATTCTTTATACTTTATTTTCTTTGGTATTATCAAAGAAAGATAAGAGGGAAGGAAATAGAAACGAAGAGCGTAACAATGCGTTGCTCTCATTCTTTGCTCTCATCGCGATTAGATCAAAGACTATAAATATATGAAGATGTTGCACTGCCATACATTGTACTGCCAGTCACTGTTGCCAGAATTGACGATTTCTCTGCATTTTGACGATTTTTACCCCTCAAAATACCAAAATGACGATTTGACGAGTTTAGGTTGAAAAATGACGATTTTACTAAAATTAAAGAATATGTCAACTATTTTCAATATTACATTTTTAGAGTTGGTTTTTTTGGTATGTTACGATTTATGTGTGTGTGTTAGTTAAACTAAACAATTATTTTTGATTAATTATAAAGATAGTAAAAATTTTCAGGATAGTAAAAATGTTTATACAGGCATTTACGCTGCAGAAATTATTTCAAATTCAAATCTTTGTGAAAGTGATGTACAAGAAATAATGAATAATTGCATACAATTTTACATTGAATTAATTGACCAGATTTTTAAAAGATTTGATTTTGAAAATGAATTTAAATCCTTAAGTATATTTAATCCAAACGTATTAATAAATGGTGAATCCAATTCAATTTTAGATACTGTAAAGGCTTTTCCAAATTTTTTAAAAGAAGATGATAAATTATTATATAAATGATTATTTTGTTTGCAATTTTAGATTTTAAAACTATTTTTGAAGGAAAAGAGACAAACTTTACATAATTTTGGAAAAAATATCGGAAGTAAAACGATATGATTCTTCTTTGGCTTTTCCAATTTTAACAAATTTTGTTCGCAATATAATGATTTTACCACACTTCTCGGCAAATGTTGAAAGAATATTTAATCGTTTACAAAACGATTCCTTAGAAGGCATTCTTTACACAAAAGACTATTTAAAACTTAAAAAGTCTAGCTGTAATGACACACAGATGAGTTCAGATTTGCTTAAATTGTTATCATCAGATATTTATGCATAAAATAAGTATTTGGTAAATATGTTAACTAGTTTTTATATTTTATGTATGTATATTAAAAATATATGTATATGTTTGTGAATTCTGATCTCAATATGAACATTATTTTTTACTATGTATTATAAAACTTTTATATTTCATTGTTATGTTTTTAAATAAATATAGTTAAAAAGACTGAATTAATCTTATTATTTTTTTGAAATAAAACAATTAAAACTAAAAAAAATGAAAACTTGTGTTTGACGATTTTTTGACGAATTTGTAAAGTGACTTGACGATTTTGACGATTTTTTACGCAAAAATTTCCGGATTTTGACGATTTAGGCCATGAAATTTCTGGCAACACTGCTGCTAGTGCCAAATTTGTCGATGGCAGTACGGCTACTGCCACTTATTGTACTCAGAGAACTTATTATACTCAGAGAACGTAATGTTCTCTTCTCTAAGCAATTTATTCTCATATGCGTGTATACGTGTGTGCTTGTACATTGCCAAATAAAATAATAAACAAACTGAGAGATGTCTTGTTTTCACAAAATGTATGTGCAAATAGCTTGTGGAAAAGCAATATTACCGTTTGTTTTATTGTAGGGTAAGAATATGTGTTTTATTGTTGTAGAAATGAAACTATATCGATTCGCACCGAAATAAAAAATCCACATTTTGTGTGGACATTTGAAACTGAAAAACTGAAAAATTGTTTTATAAAAAGTGTGAATTTAAAAATTGTAGTGCATGCTCAAACAAAACGTTTAATAAATATAATATATAATAAAAATCATAAATCATATTTTTAGAAGATATTGATAGGACTGGAAATATATCAGAAAGTACACATACCCCTGATATAGATGTCGCAGATATATACGATGAAAATAAAGAATATTTTAATGAAGGCACCGATTGTTTTACGTCCAACAATGTGCCAATTGAATTAACATCAAATCGATATTTTGTTGGTTACATAGCTCAACGAATATCTTGCGTTAAATGTCGTGTGGATATAATCAAACCAGCGCAAATTTTGTCATATCCTTCAGAAATGTTCGTTCATGCAAAAAATTATATAAAAGATTCCGACTTTGGAAGTTTGTGCGCTCCATCTGATTTATTTTTTGAAGTTTGCAAAATTCATATGTCTTCGAAAAAATTTTTTTAGAAAATAAATCTATAAAAAACATAAAAACATTTGTAGTTGACCAATGCGTAAGTTGCACAAAAAATACAATTTATTCCTTTTGGTTTGATGAAAATAACGAATGTTATAAACACAGAATGGAGATGCTTAATTTACTAATTGTTGTTTTACTACGGAAGCATTCCACATGGGAAACATACAAATTCAAATTATCCAGTATGGAAAAAGTTAAAATTTTGAACCATTAAAATGATAAATAAATTTAATAAATACTAAACAAAAAAAGGATTCGTTTTATTACAACTTCATTCTATACAAAAATAGACACATATGGTAAATACATACATACATAATTGAATAGTCTAAAAAATAACATTATAATTCGGTGCGAATCGATATAATTTCATTTCTACAACAATAAAACACATATTCTTACCCTACAATAAAACAAACGGTAATATTTGTTTTCCACAAAATGTATGTGCAAATAGCCTGTGGAATAGGCTAATAGGAATAGGCTGTGGAATAGGCAAATAGTTTGTTTATTATTTTATTTGGCAATGTATGTATACATACATGCACACACGTATACACGCATATGAGAATAAATTGCTTAGAAAAGAGAGCAATACGTTCTCTAAGTATAATAAGTTCTCTGAGTTCAATAAGTGTACTGAGTCTTTTTTGGTGAGAGCGGGTTGGTAATACCAAAGAATATGGATATAAAGAATGCGCATTATGTAGAAGTAAAATTTCTTATGGCGGGTTGTAACATTACGACCCGCTCTCACCAAAATTTGTTTAACATTACGACCCGCACAATTGTGCAGAGAGAACTCACACGCATTCTTGTGTTATTTGATTTAGTTGTCGATCAGACTGCGACAAGAACAAGTGTGTAGCGGATGCGTTATTATTTTATTTCAGAATAACACTCAAAAAATATTTTATGTTAAAAATGTTCTATGTCATTAGCTGGCCGTATTTAATTTTTTTATTTTTTTGTTCTAATAAAAAATGGTTTTTTTTATTTTTGTTTATCTAAAAAAAACTAGGTATAATTTTTAAGCCAAAGATGGATAGCTTTATGTTCTTTCAATAAAAAAATGGATTTTTTATTTTATCTTTATTTATCTAAAATTATTAAGATAGATAGCTTTGATGAAATGAAAATCAAAGTATCGTATATTATTGACAGTTTTCTATGGCTGTAAATAAATAAATTCTCTCAACTTATTTTCTCTCTCTTGCTCACTAATCACAGCCAGTGTTGCCGTTTAACTATTTTTAACCAAAATTTCCGGATTTGGTTATTTATTTTTCTTATAAAAAGAGCTTTTGTTTGTAGAAATGAATTAATTTGTAAGACTAAAATTTTAGTTTGTTATTTTTTGTTTCTTTTCTTACTATGTTGTATTAATTATAATTTATATTTGAAAAAATAAAATAAAAAAAGCTGTGAATTTAATTTTGGTTATATTTTTTCTTATTTGGTAATTTTTTTTTACAAATGTTGGTTACAATATTTTTTTTCGTGGCAACACTGACCAGAATAAGTGATTTCATAAAATTTAATAAAAAAGTGGTCAAACAACAAAAACGCACGATGAGAGCAACGCATTGTTACGCTCTTCGTTTCTCTTTCCTTCCCTTCTATCTTTCCCCCCGGGTCATGAAGTATTTTTGAAAAATATTCCAAAATATGTTGAAATGCACATTCTTTATACTTTATTTTATTTGGTATTTTGGAATATTTTTCAACAACACGTCTTGTCAATCTGGGCATGGGTCCACTTACGCACAGTAGAATTGATAGGTTAGGTTAGGTTAGAGGACGTGTACTTGACAACTGTGACAAGTACAGTACCCGGAGGTCGAACTGACCCATTGTACAACGTCCTAGCTTCTCACACCACTCGTGTTGTGTGCGTTAATTTTATACATGAGTGGCGGGACCTACAGTTTAAAGTCGACTCCGAACGACAGATTTTTGAGAAGCTTTTCATGGCAATTTTATTTACTCTCAGAGTTTTTGCCAGAAATCTGCTGAGTGTTTTGGAACTGGAAGCTACTGTAGATGTTTTTACAAAGGCCATATTAGGGGCTTTTAAGAAAGCATGTCCGAAGAGGGTCAGCAGAGGGGGGTACAAACCTCCCTGGTGGAACCGGGATCTGGACAGGCTCAGAAAAGAGTCGCGTAGACTTTTTAACACGGCGAGGAAATCCGGAAATGCGGAGCATTGGGAACAATATAAAGTGTCCCTGGCCGACTACAAGAAAAACTTGAGACGCGCCAAGAGAGATTCGTGGAGAAGCTTCTGTAGTAGTATGGAAACTATCAACGAAACCTCCAGGCTAAGGAAGATTCTTGTGACAACGGTCTTCGTGCCGAGTGTACTACAGAGGACGGATGGTTCGTGGACCAACTCAGGAAAGGAAACTTTAGAGCTTCTCGTGAATACGCACTTTCAACTGGGACAAAACTTGGATATGCAGGTGAGAGTCTTGGAAAGCGATTCACATGAAGACTACTATTCAATCATGTCGGTAGGGGCGATCAAATGGGCAATAATGGATTTAAACCGTTTAAATCCCCGGGTCCAGACGGAATATATCCGGCCCTACTACAACGTTTGAAACTGGAACATATCGCGATACTTAGAGAGATGTTTTCCGCCAGTATTCGGCTAAAACACATACCGTCGGAATGGAGCAAAGTGGGAGTGGTCTTCATACCAAAGGCAGGAAGAAACTCTCACACTACACCTAAGGATTTTAGACCTATAAGTCTCTCTTCTTTCCTGCTGAAAACCATGGAGAGACTCATCGATGTTGAACTACGCCAAACCTTAGATGGAAATATGCTATCTAGGCAACAGCATGCGTACAATAAGAGCAGGTCTGTTGACACTGCCTTACATAACTTAACGTGTACGATAGAAAAATCGCTGGCACGAAAGGAGTATACCTTGGCTGTTTTTCTGGATATATGTAGAAGGAGCCTTCAATAACATGGAACTGGGGTGCTCTAACAATACTGAATGTACAGGACACTCTGGTGAAGTGGGAAGCGGAACTCCACAGGGTGGAGTACTCTCCCCTCTCCTATGGAACCTTGTGATGAATGAGCTGCTAGTGATGTTGGAAAACGTGGGATGCGGGGCGATTGCCTATGCTGATGACGTTGTTCTCACTATTTCGGCAGATTTGTTGACACTATAAGAGACAGGATGCAACTTGCCCTTGGGAAGGTTAGGGAGTGGGCATCTAGTCGTGGTTTGTGTGTTAATCCCGGTAAAACGGAGGTCGTACTCTTCACGAGAAAGTACAAGCCTCCACCTTTCCGTCCACTGAGATTGTATGGGGCGGAACTAGAACTCAAGGAGGAAGCGCGCTTCTTGGGCCTTATCCTGGATAAGAAGCTATCGTGGAAACCAAATATCACTAATAGACTGAGGAAGGCCTCCATTGCCCTCTACGCCTGTAACAAGGTGTTGGGGAAGAAATGGGGCCTGAAACCTAGGATGACTCTGCGCACTACTCCTACGATCGCTCTGGAGATGATCTTATACCTTTACTGCTTGACCTGTACTGCAGAGGTGTGGCGGCTAGGGTTAGTAGGCATCTTTGGGCGACTGGACAATGGCATGCATCGGGCATTGGTCATACAAGGATACTTGAGGAAACTGATATTGTCGGAGGCATGGACTATATGACACCGCGATTTGACTTCTCAATGAATTTTAGGACATCCATTCCGAAAAGGGAGGACTGGAGAAAGGGTGTGGCGCACCTCACGGGGAATGCCGCACAAATCCACACCGATGGCTCGAAATTAGAAGGAGCCGTTGGTATTGGTATCTATTCGAAATCAATCGGAATATCCAAGATCACTGCAGCGTCTTTCAGGCGGAAGTGTCGGCAATTCAAGCTGCGGTGAAAATTATTGTGGACAAAAATGTTCGCAAGCGAAGGATCACTATACTTTCCGATAGCCAGGCGGCCATCAGGGCACTGGATTCTAATGTGATAAACTCCAAGACAGTGTACGACTGTCGCAGATGTCTCAATGAGATGGCGAATCGATGTGATGTTTGTATCACATGGGTACCGGGACATAGAGACATTCCCGGCAACTGCAGAGCGGATGATCTGGCCAGAAGGGGCACGACCATCGAGCTCTCTGATGAATTCTCTACATTGGGGATCCCTTTAAGTACCTGTGGGCTTATAATTGACAATGCAATCGTGGACCTTGTCAACAGTAGGTGGGCAGCTTCGGATAAAGGCAGAGCGGCGCAGAAAATCTGGCCAAGGCTGGATAGGAGGCGCACGGCGACTCTGCTTAAGCTTCAGCGCTGTTATCGGGGTTATTACGGGGCATTGTATTATAGGAACACATGCGAGGCGTATTGGTCTTGGACACCTCGCGAATGATTTCTGCAGAAGCTGTGGAGATGAGGAAGAGGATGAAACTATTCTTCACCTACTGTACACATGCTCGGCACTTGGTCAGAGGAGAAAGAGACACTTGGGTGCCTACTACATGGAAGACCTACATAAATGAACTGTCATGCATGGATATTGGCAGTCTGAGTCGCTTCATCGGAAGCTCCGAGTGGTTCCTGGGATAGGGGAGAAGATGAAACTGTGGTGTCACAATGGGCCCTGTATGCGGCCTAAGTGTGTCCGCTCATGACTCCATCGAGTGGACAGCCACTTCTACCTACCTATGGTGATACCAGATTTTAAAGTAACAACCAATTTGCCAGATGAGGAAATCTAAATTACTCACATCCTATATTTTCTGCTAATATAGCACTCAACCAAGCCCAATTTTTACTTCACTGTTGCAGTCAACTCCATTATTTCTTTTTTAATGGTGTGTGAACCAATTAGACTTGGTGGTAATTGTTTCTAAATCTTTAGGAGATGTGGATTATAATAACTCGTGAGTAATTATAATCGTTGCGTCATTTGAAAAAAGAAACAAGGAAATTGGGTTATTTCGATTTCTTGAAATATGTAATTTTGTGAGAGAAAATCTAACCTTTTTTACAGAGATCAAATAAAACCTTTCCTCTTCTATTATTATATACAAATTCACACTTAATTTTAATTAAATATAATTCAATGTAATTTTAAGGAAATATAATTGTTACAATAGGTACACTTTAGGAAAATATAATTCAAGTAAGTATAATTTAGGTAAATATAAAAAAAAAATAAAATATGGAGATATTCCCCTTGTTAATGGAAGTTATGTAAACAAATGGAAATGATTATAATCCACTGATGTTATTGGCTATTAAATTGCTAACGTAAGCAAATTGATCGTTGCTTGAATTTACCAAACAGAAGTACCATCAACAATGTGTGTGTGTGTGTGTACATACATATGTACGTTATTGATAGTTTGTTATAAAAACATAATAAAAGAATTACTTTAAACATGTGTCGGCAATGATGACGTCATGAACATGCTACAGCAGTATCGATGCCTATCGACTATTTCCAGCCTTTTATTGACAGACATTTTAAGGAACTGGCGGCAAAACCTTAATGAGCGCAACTTCAGGCAGATTTTACACTGATAAATATCCGGATCTTGTCGTGATCTTGTGTAACGACCTTTGCCTACACGACGTCTATTAGCATTGTTTTTGTGGTTCCGGCGTGTGATTATCAATCTGCGATTAGTACTAAGTGAGAAATTACAAATTTTAGTGAATGTTGAGAGATCAAGCTGAAATTAGTGAGAAATTGAGTCAAATTAGGAAATATTAATAGAATAAAAAAAAAAGAGAATTCCATTGAGGACTTGTAGTTGGTTTAGAATTTATTTTTAATTAGAATTTTTATCGTTTAAAAATGCAAGGCGACATAGTTTAACTATAGGTCTAGTTATACTAATCTTATCCGCTCCGAGGTATGTATTTTCAATCCTTCCCAATCGCCATTCGTAGGGTGGTTGTAAATTGTCCATTACAACTACGAGATCTCCTACATGTATATTAGAAACTGAGAATCTCCATTTGTATTGTTTCTGGAGTGTTTTTAAATACTCTTCTTTCCATCGAATTAAGAATTTGTGGTGAAGGGCTTTCATATTTTCCCATCTGTTAATTAGAGACATATCCTGCCAATTCTATTCTGGGAAGGCCATTAGAGGGCTCCTCTTAAAAAATTATCGGGAATTAATGCTGCCAAATCCGATGGGTCTTCTAATAGTGCAGATAATGGGAGAGACTTCAAAATTCTTTCTATTCGAGCTAGAATAGTTGAAAATTCTTCAAAAGTAAATCTTTGAACACCAGCAATTCGCTTCAAATGAAATTTGAAGATTTTTACCGCAGCTTCCAATAAGCCACCCATGTGTGGAGCATGAGGGGGAAAAATTTTCATTCAAAGCCATATGTTACGTAGATGGAGAATAAAAACACGTTTACACCATCGAATATAATTCTTTAAAATTCAAAAACATGAATAAATTAATATATGTTTTTACCATTTTTAAATTTTTTTGTCATAAGAATAATAATAATAGTGATGTTGATATTTAAGTTGATGTTTCTGAAGCCATAATTTATTGTAGTGGTAATTAAAAAAACCATTCAAAAGTGTTTATTTAAAACAAGACAATGTGAAACCATTTCAATTTAAACACAACGAAATCTTTTGCGAGTACAGAGCAGGAGTAAACATTGGATTAATGTAAGCACTCTTTGAAGAATTATATTTCGTCTTGATATGAAAGTAGCTATAATAATAATAATATTTTTACGAGTTTCAGTTACACAACAGTTTCCCTTACAACCTGATTAATAAACTGGCAGTTAAGTTAAGTTAAGTTCTTCTGGTGAAAGTTTACTAAAGTGTAGCACACTGTGGTATTCCCTATAAATTGAAATTGAAAATTAAAATTTTTTTTTGGCGTTAACAGCAAAATTTGCATTTAGCACTGTAACATTTTTTATTAACGGATCTCCGTAGATTTAATTATAGGATATATACAAGGTCCAGGCCCCTTCCATATCCAAATGAAAACTCCAACGTTTAGCACTAACGAAATACTTATTGACTTTGAATTATATTTAATAATATAATTTCTAGAGAGGATCTGGGGTCATTTTTCAAAAGTATAGAAGTACACACATATCTCACTATATAATAATGGTAGTCCAAGAAGACTACTTTAAAACCCTATAATTGGTATATCTCAAATAATCGTAGAACTCGAGAATACACTACACTAATACACTTTTACTAACTAGATGTAACTCCTGAACCCTAATCTTACTAGTATTAGCCTATGTGTCATTATAAAAATATTTGTTATAAAAAATATGCTCGAAACGTTTTTCGTAAGAAGAAACTCGTAATATTTATAAGTATATAAGCCTTGAAGTCGCCGCAGTCTAGTAGGTAGAGTGTTGGCTTATTAGACGTAAGGCCATGGTTCAAAACCCCTATCAGACATCAAAATGAAAATTAAGCAGATTTCTGGCAAAAACTAAATGAAATTGTCATGAAAAGTTTCTCAAAAATTTTTCATGTATGAAATTAACGCACACAACATAAGTGGTGTGGGAAGCTAGGTTGTAATCCTGACTGAAGGGTTGTAATGACCAATTATGTATGTATGTATTTATCTGAGCCTTAGGGCTATTATTACAACTTGCCGTTAACTAAAGACTGGATTTTAACGTGCAGAAAACTTAATTTTCATTATTATGAGTACACAATAAGACAAAATTGAGCGTTAAGCTAAAGGGAATATCATCCAACCTTTAACTTTTAAAGTTCACTTTATCTTTGTGTGAAACATGAAAAATAAACGTTAACATATTAATTGTTTTTCAAATCAAAATGTTTATTGGCGTATTCATTATATTTATTTTAAAACAAAAATCACAAAAATTAAAAACGCTTAAAGCTCAACACATAAATTTTACAAGCAAATGAATAAACATAACAAATAAGAATGCACGCCGTTGCCGCTGCATTTTTAAAGTACTTGTTTAATTGAGCAGTGTTATCGACATTGGCAAGTTGTAATAATGGCCCTTAGTGGCACAAGTTGGTAAAATTTGTTACATTTGTATAGCAGTAAGAAGTGGTTTAAAAAATAACTGTATCATATACAAAATGAACAAAAAAAAAAAGTCGATGAGTCTGGATTATTTTTTTTATATTTTTTTTTTCAAGAATGTAAAGAACAAGTCGATAAAAAAATGTTTGAATTAAATTTTTATATTTTTGTGGTACTTTTGTGAAATTAAAAATTTTGCCATTTAAAAATTAATATTTAATAAATATATGTATACGAACTATGAGTTCTTTGCTGTTATAGTATTGTAAATTTATTATTTAATACATGAAAATGTGAATCGAAAAAAATGTTTGAGTTTGGAAAAAAAACACATTTTATTTATTTTCTTTTTCTCTGACGTGTAATTTGTTTCGAAATGTTTAATTTATGAGCTTTTTGTTTACATATCTTTAGAGAAAGAAGGTTCATCACATATTTTTGATGTATGGTAGAAGCGTTTGCGGTTAAATTCTTTACTTTCTTGAATTGTGGTATGACATACAAAATAAAAAACGAAAAATATAAACAGAAAACTCCTTTTTTAAGGACGTTGCCTTTCTGTTCTTTAAAAAAATTTAAGAAATTATTTCAGCATTTTTTATGCCAAACTAATTTAAGTCCTTAAAGGTTTTTTAAGTGAATAAAAGAAGAATGGGTAAACATATCAGAAAGCGAAATTGTAATGCCTCGCAGATAAGCAGTTTTTCAAAACATTAATTGTTAAGATATGTAAGAAGTTTTAGTTTTTGCTATCTAAATTTGAAACATTTTTATTTTTTCTTCATTTTTTACGAACTTCGAAATTTTTTTTCAATAATAAATATTGCTTCTGTTAATGACAGTGTGGCGTATAATTTGAATTTGTCGATTCTACGACGTTCTCAGTAGTAAGCCTACTATACAAATTGAACACCGCCGTTTTATATTTTCCTTCATTTTTAGACACAAGTCAACTCGAAAATTTTTAAATGTTGGTATAATTTTGTTATAATTTCCGCTGGCTTCAACAAACTACGCAAATTTAATTTCACTGCGAAGTATTATTTTATTTGAAAATTTTATAAAATATGAGTATCTACTACCTATGAAATCTGTTTATTATTACTAATTATTCATATTTCTGTTTAGTTTGCAGCCAAATTCTAAGATTTTGGGGGTTGTAAGAGAAGGATAGTCTGCGAATAGTATTAACTCTGTTTTGGTAGATTGGTAAAACATATGTATGTAGCTGGGTAAAAATGACTGTCAACTACAGAATGTATACTCACTTAGATTAAGTGGGGCCCATTATGACACAATAATTTTATTTCCGCTAACACTCCTCTTATGGCATAGCGATGGGCAGCTCGCGCCAGCCGTTGACCGCCTTTGAGGTCATTATGTTAAAGCCTCTAATGACAATCACCTCAGTACTTTCTTAAAAAGCTCATTAAAAGCTGATTCCACAGTCGAAGACAATTCATCCACATACATATGTATGTATATTACGTTACTTAAAAAGCTTTTCGAAAATTGGACAATGCCTTTCAACTTATAGTTTTTCTTTAAAATGCATTCTAAACTAAAATTGTTAATGGAATTCATGATGATTATTAAACATTGAGAGTCAATGAGCAGGTAATAGTCCTTTTAATACAGAACAGCATCCTGAAATTATTAGGACTTGGAGGAGACATAGGGATACGCTATAATATTTAAGTGGAATACAGTAGACCGTATGGTCGTATGGTCGATAATAATAATCGGAGATCGATTTGTTTCTATCAAAATTGATTCAACTTTAATTCAAAAATGTTGATACATTAGAAAAATATCAATTATTATGACTGCGTATTATCTTTAATACATACGATTTTAGAAGTGATTTTATTATCTTGTGTATATAGTTTTCAAATCTTTTCGATCTATAAGCATAGCTGCCAGATGAATGAAGCATCAAATCGTCAATTATTTGAGAAAATATCATCAAAGTCAAACTCGTTCATTGAATTCGTAAAAAAATCGTCAGAAAAAATAAATAAATTGAAAGGTTTTAAAAACAAAAACATATAAAGTCAATGTTAAGCAGCAACAAACAAAACAAACAAACCAGCTCGTGTAATAGTGCAAAACTTTATGTTTGCAAACCCAATCAGATGAATATCAAAAATTTTTGATATTTTATCCTTGTCATTCATAGTGTTTCTGTCAAACATACAGAACACGCACTCAAACACGGTGTAAATTTCATGATGCTTGACAAACCTGACTGAACAGTGTATTAGCACAACACTCTCTCTCATCAGGACGTGCCTGCAGGCGAAGATGGATAATGTAATAGACGCTTTACAGTATAAAGGCTTTGATCTGAATGAAATAGATTAATTTTAATAACAGCTCATGGTAAAGCGTGGTTACTATAGTATTGTTGTTTGATAATATGATTGTTTATTGAAATGTTATAGAATTGAAATTTATATCTTTTAAGAGTAACAAAATTTACATCTAGCCGAGTAAATAGTATTCGAATTTGATAACTCCAATCAATATTGAAACTATTTATATTGTTCTTATTGACGACTATTTATTTCACTTAATATTTATTTGGCGGTATCTTTATTGCATATATATAATCCTAAATCAAAAAAATGGCATTTTGCACGATTTATATTTTCTGTCGCATATCATTATTGTTTAAACTTTTTTTTTATTAAGTTTCTTATTTCAGTATCAGTCACATAAGAATCACAAATGTTATCTTATTTGATCTGATGTGTACAAAAAGAAAAATTTGACAAGAGAAATAAAATACAAT
The DNA here is from genome assembly GCA_927399465.1 of Sarcophaga caerulescens. Classification (NCBI taxonomy): domain Eukaryota; kingdom Metazoa; phylum Arthropoda; class Insecta; order Diptera; family Sarcophagidae; genus Sarcophaga; species Sarcophaga caerulescens. The sequence continues at coordinate 58,175,775 of OV656868.1, forward strand.
TTAACTTCAATGATAATAAATATTATACATACAATAAAAAATGTTTCAGATAATAACTAATTCGTATATTTCCGTTTACATATGTATTTATAGTATAAATAAAAAAATTAAAAATTTTTTTTAATTATTATTTTTTTATTTTTAGTAGTTTTTTATAATTTTTAACTGTCAAGCTATTAAATTATAGCTTAAAACCACAAATAACACCATTATCATTATTAAAATTAAATACAAAACTACCATTCTGCCATACAATAGTTATAGTTGTTTACAAATAATTAAAATAAAATTGTTCAAGTGGATATTATTTACCACTTGAATTCAATTTGTTTTGCCTATTTGGTAAACATTTCTACACGAGCGAAGCTCAAAAAGAGGGGAAATTGTTTATAATATTAAAAATATTAAAAAAAAAGACTGAAAATAAATCATTGTTATTATAAATCCGATATATAAATCAAATATAGAAAAACGATACAAAAAATGTTTACCAGATTATTGTAATTATTGTTTAATAACAAGTTTTTCACATCGCAAAGTGTGAAAAGAAAATCCCACCCTTGATTTCTAAATTAATCATTTTCTGTATTTTAATGGAAAAAAGAAATAATAATAGTAAGTGTAGTCGAACAAGAAAATACCAAATTCCACATTAGACTATAAATACATTTGACATTAACAAAAGGTATAAATAGTTCAATTGAAAATGACTAAATTTAATGTTATTGTGAAAATTTAAGTATGTACTGTACATAAAAAAAAATTGATTAGTACTTCACAAACTACCTTGGAGAATGATTTAATGTAAAACCAATTATATTCATATGGACTAAAAATATAATATAATTTAATTTCTCACTAAATCATTTAAGTATTGTACTCTTAATCTACACATACATACATAATTGGTCATTACAACCCTTCAGTCAGGATTACGACCTAGGTTCTCACACCAACCTATGCTGCGTGTGTTAATTTTATACATTAGTGGCGAAACCTACAGTTTAAAGTCGACTCCGAACGAGATTTTTCTCCAACATAACATTGAAATAACTTAAGTATTATAAAATAAAATGCCAAATAACAAATAGGAATTGTTATATAACAACAAAACCAAATAATCTATTGGATTGTTCGGAAAGTTTTTTCGTTTTTTTTATAAAAATGGAAGACAGTTTTCGTATAATAAATAAATACTTTATGAAGTTATATTGAATTTGATAAATTTAACCTCAATCCGATCTCACGTGTTGTTATTCGCCGGTTCGCATCAACTAATGCCTTTATCGTGTCTTTATCAGCTTCAACCGGTCTTCCCGAACGTGGTGCATCTTCGATATTAAAATTGCCGGATCGAATTTTAGCGAACCAGTTCTGGCACTGACGTACTGTCTGTTTTCCGTACACATCGGTCAATTTCTTTCTGGCTTGAACAGCATTTTTACCCATTCTGTAGTAAAACAGTAAGAAATGTCGAAAATGCTGTTTATCGCTCTCCACATTTAAAAGGGCACGAACCAAAAACTACTGCGTAGAATTAATTTTAATTTTTCACACACAAGCCATACTATATGAGCTCTCGAAGCATATAAAAATTATACGGCTTAAGTTTGAAGTTGGGTGCAAAAATCTGTTGGGAAAAAACGAAACTACTTTCCGAACAACCCAATATAATAAATGAACAATACAACACCGTAACGATTAATAAAAAATATCTTTTCCCACAGCTTATTACTTTTACTCATTTGCATAAAGAAATTTTTCATTGACTTTTGGCCTATTTTTTTAGTTCACCCATGAGGTTAACTATCTCACAAATAAATGCTTCAATGTTGTCTTCCAATGCGTCAATTGAAGCTGGCTGGTCTGTATAGACATGAGCTTTAACATAGCCCCACAAATAATAGTCCAAAGGCGTTAAATCGCACGATCTAGGCGGCCAATTGACCGGTCCCGAACGTGAAATAAAATGTTCACCGAACTCGCCTCTCAATAAGTCTATTGTTACGCGTGTTGTGTGGCATGTGGCACCGTCTTGTTGAAACCACATGTCATGTAAGTCAAGCTCTTGCATTTTGGGCAAAACAACATTGAAGCATTTATTCGTGAGATACCGGCCGAAATGTTGGAAAGAGTATGCCAAAATTGGAATAAGCGGATTGACCATTTGAGGCGCAGTCGCGGTCAACATTTGCATGAAATAATCTTCAAACATTAAATTATGTGGACCGTACTATCGATTCAAATAAAGATTTCATGCATTTTTCTGAATTTTATGTGTTTTTTTTTCTATAGCTCTTAAAAAATAACCCATTATATGAAAATGTTATCTCTTGTCTTTAGTAGAATAAACCTAAGGGTCAAGCACTCCATTTAACCCATTTGGAATTGAATGTACAAGTTTTGTTTTCTCTTTTCTGGTGACACCATGAGCAAGTTTTTCGGTTGACTTTTGTTTGAGGTTTAGCGATTACGTAACTGTTCTTTCAAATGATCTCCTAAATACTCTCTTGAAGTCATATCGGGACTTTGGGAAAGAGTATTAAGCCTGTGGGGACTTTTTTGTCAAAATATATTGGAGTAGTACTAAGACTTTTGCTTTTTTTGAGACTTTTGCTGTCCACTGTATGTATAGGGACTTTATATTTTTGTATTTTTTATTTTATTTATTATTTGCAATTGCGAAGGGAAATACTTACAGATCACATTACTGCATCAATTAACTTATGAAATAATGGTGAAAATATATATTTCAAATAAATAAATGAAATAACTTTACTTTATATGCTCTCTTATATGCGTTTAATATCTATCTGAAGTATTTCCGTTTTATATAAGTTATATTACAATAATACAATCCTTTGATTTAAAGATATTTATATGATACAGTCTAAATACTGTCTAAAAAATGCATTCGAACCACCAAAATTTCAATTTTTAATCCTTTTAATACCAAAAAAATACCAGAATTTCAGAAACTTCTACTTTTAGATTTTAGTTTTTCAGGTTTAATTGCAGAAATGGTAGCATATTATATACAGACACAAACTGTTTTATATACAAACACCTTAGTGTGTATGTACATATACGTAATAAACAAGTAAAATGATATAAATTCGACGCGGTTTTTTAATTCTTTTTTATTTTCTGCTCTAACTTGCTCAAAGCCGTATAATAATCATCAATGCCTGCGTTATTCGTTTACAAATACAACTACAACCTTCATAAAAATTGTATGATTTCTAGTTCCTTCCACTGGATATAGAGTATCATTCTCCTTTTTGCTTAGAGATGGACACCCTGATTCAGGGAAATACATCATCTGCAGGAAAGACAGTTCAGCAAACCTCATTATCTACATAACATACATACATAATTGGTCATTACAAACCTTAAGTCAGGATTGCGACCGAGCTTCTCACGCCACCTATGTTGTATGGACATACAGTTGAAAGTCGGCTCCGAACGACAGATATTTGAGAAATTTTTCTTTCCAATTTTTTTACGAATTATTAGCGAGGTTTCTATTTTTCATAATTTTGTAACAATAATCCACATTTCTGAATTTAACTTTTACTTCCAGTTGTTATGTTATAAAAATAAAGCATGTGCTAATTTAAATTCCGGACTGCAGTTGCTAAAAAAATGGTAGGCGCTACTCTTAGCAATCGCTTTACTACTCTAGTTATCATGCTGCCATATTGCGGTCATTTCGGTTGTGAATTTAAATTGAAATATCGGTACTGGTGGCAATTGCGGCGTGAGCACCAGTAACATCGGCGCAGCAGTTGTAGTTGTGGTCACAAGAACACAAGTAGTTGGGCAGGCATTCAATTTATTCCGCATGTCATTGCTGTTATTCGTTCAGATGTAATTTTCTTTTAGTTGCAACACAGCACGAGTTTAAATTATTTCAGCTACAATGAAAAAGTTGGTGCAAATAACTCCACTTCTATTCGGATAAATTGTAAAGTGACCATAATAATTTGGTGCATGCAGTCACACAAGCATACAAGCATATAAAAGTGAATATTGAATCCTATGAATAGTCACTAAAATAAATCACACATACAATGTACACAAAAATAGTTTCATAACCGTTTTGTTTTCTCGCAATACAATAGAAGCTAAATTTTCTAGTTTGACAATTATCAAGAACTTTTTAATTACTTAACCTGAAATATGGTAAAAATTAAAATTATTCAGGATTACTTACTTAATTAATTGGCTATTAACAACCCGATTAACGGATTTAGGCCTGCCGCAACACATCCTTCCAGCCACCTCTGCTTCTTGCTCTCAAGACTGCTGCATCAGTGCTTAATAGCATCCATGCCATGCGCCATAAAGAAGCACGGGGTGGATGAGCGTCTTGTAGAGTGTTAGTTCTGTCGTACGAGAGAGGTCTCTGCTACTCAACTGCCTATTGAGACCATAGTAGCACCTGTTGGCAAGAGTGATCCTACGCTTGATCTCTGGACTGACATCATTTTTGGTGGTAACAGCGGAGCCAATATAAATAAATTCCTTGACTATATCAAAAGTATAGTTATCGGCCGTAATCTGAGAATCAATACGCCGCACGTCTCTACTTGTCGATAACATATACTTTGTTTTGCCCTCATTTACTGCCAGACCCACTTAGTAGACTCCCGTTCAGTAGCACTAAAGGCAGCAGTAACATCTCGCTTGGTACGCCCTATGATGTCAATGTCGTCAGCGTACGCAAGCAACTGGACGCTTTTTGGGAGGGATGGAATGCATGCAAACATGGTAATGTTTCTGATTGTGGTCAACGTGGCGACCACCAGGACGATCCTTCTCTTGCTGTATTCAAGTTGACACGCAGACTCCTCGTGACCCCTCCTGGATGGCATTCTGGCACCCGCTAGATGTTAACTAATGCGTGCAGCGAAGTTTAAGTTTAGTTTAAGCATATAAACTCGAAAAATGAAAATTTTGAGTTGAGTCACTTTCGTACTGGGTGTGCGAATTGTGACCTTTGGGGCAATTGTCTAGGCGTTCAGAGCGAATCTGAAACCAGCTAAATTGGGTTTGAACAAAATACAGAGACTAGCGAGCGTATGTTCTGCAGCGGCGCAGGAAGCTCTATTAGATTTTAATCCGCTGCACATGATAGTGCAGGCCTGTGATGGGCTATGGTTAGCTTGATGAGAGACAAATCTAATATGATTTGAATTAGGATTATAGGACCTAAGGAATCGATTGGCGGACAACTTCATTTTTACATACATACATAATTGGTCATTACAACCCTTCAGTCAGGATTATTGACCTAGTTTCATTCTTCATTCTTAATTGTCCCCTATTCTTCGCAACAAGATTTAGTAACAAAAATGAATGCATGGGTCACAGAAGCGGGTTTGACGCTCTAAAAACTTTTGTTGAAACATTATACTAAGAAGAGGAAATCTGAGTCTTGCAGAAGACTATCAGGAAATAATCTGAGGTAGATAACCAGTTTTTCGACAGGGTACTCTGGACATGGGGTAGTCGCGAGCCCAACCTGAAGATTCTGTACCATTAAGAATAAATAATCAGAATATATTCTTGTAACCAATGGGGCATTACTGCATCCACGAAGAAACATACTGGATATCAAATGATACGTCGGAATTGCCATTGTTGACTACGACCAGTATTACGAAATTTGTCAGAGCATCATCACAACAAATAATAATAACAATATTGCCATAACAAATAATATAATAACAATAACAAATATTACGTTTATCATATTTTAAACGACAACATATTTATTTATTACTAGCAGACCCGGGCAAACGTTGTTTTGCCTTCGAATTTTATTTTCACTGTAAGTCTGGTTTCCATGCAAAGTCATGGCTGATTGATATTTAGAAGAAGAATGAAAGGTGCACTAAATCGACATAGCAATCATTGTTCAAATGGAATTACATATATATTTTTGATAGCTGGGCCCGATCTGCGTTGCTGCACTCTCATATGATTTGTGTGCCGTGTACGGCGACCAATATTTGCACGTGGGCGTGGCATTTTGTACTGTAATATACGTTTTTTATGATATTTTTTTTTGTTATTGTTGGGGTAGGGAGGCTGCCCTTTATTGTCTTACCTGTTGCTTTTACTTTCTTCAATAGCTTTCAATAATACAATTAATTTACTTTCACTAACACCTTAGGTTAATTTATTAAAATGTATGTAATATTTAATTTAAATAAATTAATCTTCAATTTAATAAGTTCTTTTTTTCGTTTGACACCCACGAACTTTTCACGAAAAGAGTATGAGTCGGTGTCGGGATACTTAACTCCGCTACACGCCGCCACACGCCGATCAAGCACCTAACGCCTTCAGCAAAACATAAAATAGGCTTATTGCGCAAATAGTGTTTAAAAAAAGTGATAGATATTTATTTACTTTTTTTTAATATATTTTTTTCACAAAAAGATGTTAGGTTTCAGTCGGTATCGGGCTAATTAACGCCACTGTACGCTGATTAACGACCCAACGCCTTCAACGAAACACAGCATAGTGCAGTAGTTCTTGAGTTACGGTACAAAAACACAAAAAAACTAAATATTGCGACATCTGTCGGATGAACTTCAAACTACACAGAAACACTCCTCACGCCCCATAGAGCATGTCTATAAAGTTTGGTCGAAATCGATGCAGTAGTTTTTGATTTTAGCGATCACGAAGATACACGTCGTTTTTATATATATAAAGATTTTCTTACCGAGCAAATAAAGTTAATCAGATGTACAGTTATGTGTAAATCAATAAGACCACCAATATGACACTTAAAGATTTGATCAAAAACTATTAGAAAATTGCTGACAAGTAACTGCACTTACTTACATACTTAACTGGCCATTACAACCATTCAGTCAAGATTACGCCCTAGCTTCTCACACCACTCATGTTGTGTGTGTTAATTTTATACGTGAGTGGCGACACCTACAGTTTAAATTCCGTACGACAGATTTTTCAGAAACTTTTCATGACAATTTTATTTACTCTCAGAGTTTTTGCCAGAAATCTTTATAGATGAAGTCTCCGCAGAAATATTTTGTCATATTTCGTTTTGATGTCTAATTTGGGGTTTGCCGTGGCCTTACGTCTAATAAGCCAACACACTACCTACTAGACTACGGCGACTTCACTTATTTTTAGCTTATATATTTCAATAACAAATTTCTATCTGAATTAGATCTAAAGATAGTGCGGACCAAATACATTGATGTTGTTATTCCCGAACCATTTCTTAGCACACTTTGCTGTAGGTTAGGTTAGGTTAGAGGACGTGTACTTGTCAATTAAGACAAGTACAGTACCCGGAGGTCGAATTGACCTATTGTACAACGTCCTTAACGTCCACTTTGCTGTATATTTAGTGTCATTAACCTGCTGCAACACGATCCGAAGAGGCATATTTTTATTTGACATAACATACATACATACATAATTGCTCATTACAACCCTTCAGCCAGGATTACGACCTAGCTTCTCACACCACTTATGTTGTGTGTGTTAATTTTATACATGAGTAGCGGCACCTACAGTTTAGTCGACTCCGAACGACAGATTTTTGAGAAGCTCTTCACGGCAATTTTATTTACTCTCAGAGTTTTTGCCAGAAATCTGCTGAGAGGCAGTCGCCGAAGAAATATTTTTTTCATAATTTAATTTTGATATCTGACCTGGGGTTTGAACCGTGGCCTTACGTCTAATAAGCCGACACACTACCTACTAGACAAAGGCGACCCCATTTGACATAATGTATCTTGAAATTTCCGTTACTTTCTAAATGCCTTTTACACGATATTGTGACCAAGTTTCACAGCAGGAATTTAACCTCCAAACAGCCCTATTAGCGCCACTAGGCTTTAATGAGATCAATAGACACCCTGTACTATCCAACAGTCCATTTCCAGTCGGTAAGCATGTCGTTTCATCGCTACTAGTTTTTCAATATTTGATGAGATTGTACAGACACCGATTGGAACAACTGTAATAAAGGATAATGAAATGTATGTCTACTTAATTGAACCGGATATCGTCTACAATTATCTTTGAATTTGTTGAAGAAAAAATCGTTCGCAAGTGAACAGCTTTGATTGCCTGTACAACTTCTTTAAACATTTAAGAAAATAAAACACATTTTATTGCTTTTGTTTTTTATGACATTTAAAAATCCAGTACCAGTCATTGAATATTGAATTGATTTGTGATTTCCTCTGTAAGGAAATAATTGAAAAGCGGAAGATTAACATTTCCTCATATTTAAACTGCGCGAGTAATGATGAATTTATTTGAAATTCTTCTAATAAATTGCACTTAACCATCACGCCAAAAAAAATTATGCATTTCGGATGAGTAATTATAAATCAGATTACTTTTAAAACATAAACGTTAGGTTGATTGATTAAATGTGTATCAACAATGGTTGAATTCGATACTTCTTTATTTTATTTATAAAATAATTCAACAACTATTGCATTGATTTAATCACATTACTTGGTGTAATGTAGCAGAACAAAGCACGGATTTGTTTTCGAATATTCTTGTGTGTTACGCAATAAGGTGGTGTAGTGCCATCCCTATGGTACTATTATTTAGTACCTTGAAATACAACTCTTATTATTATATGTATATTGTATAACACTTATTTACTAACTTAAAATCTAACTTATAACGAGTTAACAAAATGAAATAAAAGAGTACGACACAGTCGTAAAGAACAATTTCAACAGCACGGTTGTCTATTTTATTTTTTTAATGGGCGAGTTCCACATGGCGATCCTGCCAGGAGCAAAAGGCTAAAAATTAAGCAAAGTTTTGCAAAGAACGTGGTTGATTATTATTAAAATTAAATTAATTCTATTTTCACATGGATAACGTCCAGGATTTTTTCCTTTCGAAAGCTTCACTTTAAATATAATTTTTCTGCATTTTGAAGACACCATTACTGACACCATTTTCATCCGACTCACTTTTTATTTCAAGTCTTTATTTCGTACAAACTATTTCAGCTCTTTCCAGTCCAGTGCTCTAAGACGAGTTAAGAAGACACCAATCTTCCCTAGAATATTAATAAATCATGCTCGCTAGAGCTAGGCAGTGAAAATGTCCCATTGAGTTTATTTGCATATGTAACGTGGAGTTACGGAACAGTCCCCCAAGTGCACCAAAGTCGCTTTTATTCGGTTCTAATGCACTAATGGTTTTACTCCCATAGGGTTCGACCCATAGTGTATCTCGGCTAAGTAATAGACTTTCTCAGCTTGGTCTTGAAAGCAATGAACGGTATTCGATTATCTCCGTAATATCTCTATTACTTACTTATTGCATTGGTCATCAAAACCCTTTCGTCAGGATTACAACCGAGCTCCTAACAACCCTACTAAATCCAAGTTAAAAAAATATTCGTAAATAAGGAAAACCCTAATGTACATCTATAATAAAAAATATTTCCTCATACAGTTTCACAAGGTAACAGTTTAGCTTCACCTGTTTGCTAAAGTTTTTTAATAACAAAATTTCTCAGAACCTTTTTTCCTTTCAGTTTTCTTTCGCCTTGAAAAGTTTTTTTCTTTTACACACAAAAGTTATGAAGTAATTTTGCAATGTTTTTAGTTTTTTTTTTTGGTTGTTGTTTTTGTTGAATAACAAAAACTGCAAATGTATTAAAGTTTTACAAGGTTATCAACGGACTGCAAATTGTTTGTTATATTTGTTTTTGTTGTTTTCAACAATTGGCTCTTGTTGTTGTAGTAATACTCGTAAAAGTAACACAAGAAAAAAATCATATGTATGGGATGTGACAAAAAAGAGCACAAACGCACGAAATTTGTTTTTAGTCGAGTAATAAGGGATTTTGGCAGCCGATTCTGTTCTAAGTATTCTCCAATTTCACAGTCAAAGATAATTTAAAATTAAAAAAAAAATTATTGACCAAATAATTTAGATATTGATTAGCGTAATTTTAAAAATTATGATAACACATATATTATGGAGCTTCACTTCTTACTAATAAGGAAAAATATTATATTTGTCTTGGAGTTTACGAGGTATTGAAGGAATTTTCTATACCCAAGCAGAATTCCTTGGTTTTTTTTTTTTGATTACTTATGATTATTATAAGTCAGACAGTGCACTATGGCGATGTAAAATCATTTAGCAGCCCGGTACGGAGAGGTGTACCACCGGGTTCAATCCTCGGCCCTCTGCTATATACATATAATATACTCAAATGACCTACCTTCTTGTATTACTCACTGCGGAATTCAAATGTATGCCGATGACGTAAAACTCTACATTAATTGTTTTAAACCTACATCGACAATTGCATATTAAAACTGAACCAGGACTTTGACAATATATTTGAATGGGCTACTGCAAATGGTCTTTGTATAAACGCTAATAAATCAAAGGCTATCATAATTGGAAAAATTGGGCTCTTGCCAAACTTGTCGTTGGAGACTCACCCATAGAATTGGTACAATGTGCCAAGAACTTGGGTATTACTTTTAACAGTTAGCTCTCCTGGACTAACCATATTAATACGATTTGTGGTATGCTATGCTGAGGAATCTCTGTAGGACTCAATCCTTTACGCCTATTAATATACGTATGCTCTTGACGAAAACATAGCTAATTCCAACCCTCTTGTATGGATGTGAGCTCTTTACGGCTTTGGACTCTGTTAGCAAAAATAAACTTACTGTAATTTATAATGGCATAGCGAGATACATATTGTATTTATGGACGCAGCAGATATAGTAGTATCTCGCATTTTTCCTACAAAATCTACAATATGACACTGGAAAATCTTTGGTAATATCGTATGCTAATTTTCCAACACAAGATAATTTATTTGAAGGAACCGAATTATCTATTTACCAGGCCGCAATTTTCTAGAACTAACATAGACTATAGGATAAACGCCGTAAGGTACCGGAAACAGGTGTCTGAAAGGCACTTTTTTATTAATGCTATTCGTTCGTGAAACCGACTTCCGCCAGAAATTCTATCGAAAAGCAATGTAATGCAACTTAAGACAGCAGTTTTAACACACTTTTATTTTCTTTAGAATTCTCATTTAATTTAATCCAATTTAAGACTAACTGAAATCTAATTATAATAATTTTTGCTTTTTTATGAAACTTGCATATATATAATTATTAACTTAATCATTATAACATTGTATAAACAGTACAATTAAATAAGATAAAATGCTTGTTGTACTGGAGTTAATCAATAAATAAATAAAATAAATAAATTATCGAAATCGGGTCATGAAAGCAGACCAACACTTTGGAAGCAAAAAATTTTTCTTGTTTGTAACATGTAATCCTATTAAATGTATGTAATGTTATCCTATTAAAAATATAGTGGTCTTTAAAATTTTTAGAAGTTCCAAATAAATTGACAAACTCATTCTGATATTAATGAAGGAACCAACGCGCTTGAAATTATGATCCCTTCCCCACAATAACGACTTTTTAATCAGAATTTCGATTAGATTGTACAATGCTTAATTGGCCAGATCGTGCCAATTTGTTTCATACAAGACATCTCTCACCGTGTTCTTTATTTACTCCAGGCTTAGACATAATTTTTTGTCCAACTATTCGCGTGTAACATTAAAAACAAGGGCAAAAGGCTTCGTAATAAGGGAAATTTTTTTTTTATTTCTCGATACAATAAACGAAAACGTAATAAGAGAAAAATTTTTTTTTTTACTTCTCGATACAATACACGATTATAAGTCATATCGAATCTGTCGTTTTTCTTCTTCAGGGATTTCCCCCGTTTGAGGGATTGGACAGTGCTGTTTTCATGACTTCAAGAAGTGGCATAAATAAAATTTCCAAGATTGTAATCCATTACCGTGAGACACATTCTCCTTGGAAATTGTAGAGATGAACGCTTTAATAAGGCTTACCGTAACAAATACTCACTAAACCGCCACACAAAAGGAATGTAGAAGTTTGTTTGCTGAATCATCCAAAACAAAATAAGAAAGATATTTTCAACAATATGAATGTTCTTCAATGGAATTAAATTTTTGGGTCACTTGAACCTTGTTAGGTCCTCCATGTGTTATTTACAGGTAGAATCAAATTTTGATTCTCTTCGATGATATGTAATTCCATTACCGTTGTTTCAGTCACTTTAAAGAACCGATTTTAAGACTATATCATCAACCACTTTAAGTCTTTGCCTTCTTTAATTCTGCTAAAAACGTCTAATAAATAATATTTTGAGTGTTTAAGTTTTTACATCTTAGAGCGCTTCAAATAAAGTTGTCGAAGGTTTTTTAAATATCGGCAATATTGACTTATATACTGGTGACCCGCACTTTGTTCGGTGATAACAGACTTTCATTTTTATCGTTCAGAATTTATGCCGACCACTAAGGAAAACCTGTAAAAGTTTTTAATTTGCCAATTCGCAGGAATCAATTACTAAAAGTGCCATTTTGCATTTTTATTTTTGAACTTCGTTTTTATTCTTATAAAAATCGTTATTACAATAAAATAATTATTTTTTTGTATAATTTGAATAAATATTTTTAAACTACTTGCAAAATATAATTCCTTCATATCTTATGAGGAAAATTTAAAATAAAATAATTAAATAAATATTTTGAAACCATATCTACATACTATTTTTATTGTTTTTAATTATATAACGTTCCCTCTTCTTATTGCCGAGCTAACTTATCGTTTGGATTAGCATTCCGTATACTCAATAGTTCCCATTTTCGTATGCGATGTAAAAAACCTTTTAAGGCTTTGGTTCATAGAATGATTTCTGTGAGCAACATATAATATTGTTATCAAAGGACTTTTCCAACTTAATTACTTTCGTGTCAACGGTCTTTTCCAAATCTGACACGTTTTTCTCGACACTGGTAATTCTTTTGCTGACCGACTTATGTATTTCTTGCAGCTTCTCTGTTGTCGCTTCAAGTTTCTTCTAAATTTTTGACAACAGTTTTTGTTGGATTGCTTCCATCCTTTGCTCACTATCTTTTCGCGACTCAGCCAGAAGTTTTTGATTTTTGGCTCTAGAAGCTTCTTGTACATCAGCAAATAGCTTTTGATTCTCAGCTCCATCATAACGGCTAGCAACGAATTTATGTCGACAAGGGTTGCAGGGGCCTGTAACTCTCATTGCTCTTCATCCTCGAACTCGTAGGAATCGATGTCAATGCCCTGAAGCTGCAGTTGTTCCATTAACCGCCTTTGAAGTTCATTCTCGTTGTTGGCAGCTCTAGTTTACCCAACTCTCGTTTAAGCCGTTCCACTCTTAGTTCAGAAAATTACATTAAAATTTTTTTTTTATTTATTTTTGCTTTTGGATTTTGCAATCCCACTTTTGACACCAATTGTTACGTTTTTACCTTTTTGAAAATGTTTAAAATTTGAGTTCGTTGATTGCAAACAAAATAAAAATAAATTGGTGTTTAGTTTCAATTAAATGCTTTCTTGTTCGCACTATTTTTGTGTGCCACTGTTTATAACTTGACATATACAACAATAATAGCTGTTCGCTATTCTTCTTTGCTTACGCCTTTTGCGCAAACAACAACACTTGTTCGTTAGATCTGTATAGCGGAGGTCTTCAAACAACGACTGTTCCCTTCACACTCATCGCGGGACTGACTGTATTCTTACTACTCGTTGCCTGCTTTGTCTTACCTTTTTATATGCCCACGTAAACAGTCTGACGAACATTCTTGAAGTAGAATGTTCGTGTTTTCACCTTCTCGAGAATTCCATCGTCGCTTCATTTGTTGTTTGTGTATTTTGGTTGCATTCTTTGTTGTTCTCGTAAGCGTTCTCGCTTACTTGTCTATCCCCTTTTCTTTCGTACTCATGGTTTTTGTTTTTGTAGCTTTTGTTTATCATTTTAATGTTAAACGATGTTACACCGTTTCCCTTTTCGTAAGAATATGTAATGTTTTTAGCGTTTCAAATGTGACTACATTATTAATCCCAATGGGATAAATTGATAGTAGTCTCCTTTAAAGTCTTAAAAAATACAGTACAGCAATGTGGCTTATGGTTTTCTTTGCAATAACTGCAATATTTTACACCAACTTGTGCCATCTACATGTATTGAATATGGGTCAACATTATTTGCATTTTCATGTTAATGCAATATTTAAACAAAATGCCCGCAATGCAACCGCTAATGTTTTCATAATAACGAAATTAAAAAAATTTGGAATTATTTGGATTTTCCTTACATTTAATGCATTGGGTTTTTACAATTTTTTTTAATTACCAAAATATATAAATTATTACTTTAGAAGCGTAACAAAACAACATTAGCGGCGTCCATACCCTTACATACTTTTATAATAATAAATCTATACTATTTGCATACATTTTGAAAGCATTTGCTTGTTTTTAAGCATCTCTCTGAATTTCTGCATTTGTTTACAAATAATTAAATAAAATATTCATTGTAGTCGCCGTAGTCTGGTAGGAAGTGTGTTGGCTTATTAGGCGTGATGCCGTGCTTCAACACTTGGCTCAGACATCTCGAATAATAAGAAATAGGAAAAATATACTTTCTGCGAATTCCTCTCAGCAGTCTTTTCATTCAACTACATATATTAAAATATGATTGAGTAATTTAATAATGATGAGACTTAAACAGTGTACAAATTAGATTCTGTAATTGACTTAGAAAGTTTTTTAAAAGAAGTGGTTTTTTTGTAACCTGTTGGTAAAAATATTGTGTCTCGCAGGAAATTATTCCATTAATGTTGTGATGGTGGTATGCCTGTGGATATGTTTGTTGTTGCTTATACATACGCATCATCAAAGGAAATCAATATCAATGATTGCTTTTTTAATTTGAAAATAATTTTACCCATTAGAAATATTTTTTTAATCGCACAAAATTATTTTTAAATTTTCCTACAACTAAGTATTATTATGAAAATTTATTACAAACATTTGAATAGTTGTGCAGAGACCGCTTGCAAACTGCGAAGAATTTTCAGTTGAAAAAGTGCATCTAATATGCCAACCAGCGGTCAAAAAATTTGAAGAAATTGTTTCGGTTATAGATAGCAAGACTACCGCGTATCAATGTACCGGTTGGCCTCCTTAAAACATTGCTGCTGTAAGCGAAATGAAAACACCGAAAACCTGAAAACACCAAATCGACATCATTCTCAATAACTCTTAATTTCACAAATTACGGGCGTTCAAAAATTCAGTAGACAATGAAAAGCGTTGGGAATTCGTTGAATGAATAATGGAATAAATTAAAGTCAATGCCAATTTTTTGAAAAAAAATACATTTTCTCTGATGACGTGTATTTCCATTTGAAAACTTAGTGAAAAACAAAATTATAGAATTTTGGTTTGAGAAATTCCTCGTGCTATCCATA
The DNA here is from genome assembly GCA_927399465.1 of Sarcophaga caerulescens. Taxonomy (NCBI): domain Eukaryota; kingdom Metazoa; phylum Arthropoda; class Insecta; order Diptera; family Sarcophagidae; genus Sarcophaga; species Sarcophaga caerulescens. The sequence goes on from OV656868.1 coordinate 58,191,196, forward strand.
AGAAATAAATGCACACTCAGCGAGCAACTATTTGTATGGATTTTGGTCAGGCGGAGTGACAGTACTTGTGTACGGCATTTATTACAGGAACATAATAGTGATGTGGTCTTGCCAGTACGTCGTCAAACCGAGCTTGCTGTAATCGGTTTATTGTAGGAATGGTCTCCAGAACAAATTATCTCAAGAATGTCGACTGACCACCAACATCAAGCGATTATTTTAAAGTTTTGGGTAATAGCTTAAGCCGTCTTTAAAGTTAAATCACCATATTTTATAAAGTAATAGTATTTAATGATATGTAGTATAAATTGGCTTGAAATATAAAATTTAATACAAATTCTTAGTATTCATTATCTTTTTTTAATTTGGAATACATATATATATATTTTTCGTAAATTTTTTTGGATTTGATTTGATTTTAACATTTTGGAGAGTAACTCTCTATAAAATAAATTATTGTCTGGAGAAGTTTATATTTTTTTGTATATTTCTCGCTTGTTGTTTGTTTAAGAATTACATAATTACTTAATTAGTCATTACAACCCTTTACTCAGGATTACAACCCAGCTCTTCATACCAATTATGTTGTGTGTGTTTGTTTTATCCGTGAGGGGCAGAACCTGCGGTTTAATGTCAACTCTGAACTACAGATTTGACAATCTTTTCATGGGAATTTTATTTGACACTCAGGGTTTTTTTTTTGCAGAAGACTGCTAAGAGGAAGTCGCCGAAGAAATATTTTTTTTGATATTTTGTTTTGCTCGAGATGTCTGACCCAGGGGTTGACCAACACAGTTCCTACTAGACAATCTTAATTTACAAATTTCACAAAAGATTAAAGAATTATAATGCACTATTTTGCAAGCGCTCATGATGGTTAGGTAGTCTAAACCTATAAAGTGATTTTACAAAAAAAATCCAACTATCCAGGAATAAATTGCGGATTGAAACTGAATTTTGTTTACAAATCATCTTATATGAAAAAAATATTGCTACCTAAAGATAATGTAAGTATTTTTGGGTTTTTATTATTCAGCCTTTTGATAGTTTGAGTATATTTTACAATTATTTGTTCGTTTATAAATTATGTTTAATTTCAATTATAAAATAAAAACTCAAAAAAAAAAATAATAATAGAAAACACAATATACGTACAAGCGAAAATATAGTAGCAAATACATCTAATTAAATCATTTAATACCCGACACACATGTGAACACTAATATTCTCATTGTGGGTTATTTTATATGTATTATTAAATTGTTATCTAATTTCCGGTAAGTTGCAAGTATGGTAAATACATGATTAAATTTTCAGAAATTTTTTTTTTTTGCTTTTGCACCTTTATGGCAAAAATTATGTCTCTATAAATACAGTATCGGACAAAACTAAAGCACGAGGTCGTGTTTGTTAGAATATAGTTCAATAAAATTTTAAAACTTACCCCAGGTAAGGCATCTCCAACTAAGCGAAATATGAAAAAATATATCTTCGGCGACTTCGTCTTAGCAGATTTTTGGCAAAAACTTTGAAGGTAAATAAAATTGCTGTGAAAAGTTTCTCAAAAATCTGTCGTTCGGAGTGGACATTAAACTGTAGGTCCCGCCACTCATGTATAAAAATTAACGCCCACAACATAAGTGGTATGAGAAACTAGGTCGTAATCTTGACCAATGGGTTGTAGTAATAATAATAATAATAATTACAATTCATAATTTTATATAAATTTACAATACAGGGAGCACAGTTGATTGTTGTATAGACATTACATTGCTATTCGATATGGTATTTACAAGTCTATAGACGCATACGTCTTTTGTGGAAATTCGATAGTATTCATTTTTATGCCATAAAGTTTATAGTATAAACCCATTCATAACTATACACCACAGACAACAATCTGTCAATAACAGAACATATGTGTGCTTTCTAAAATGTTTATTTTCACGACAACACGGCACTTATTCCAATTTATATTTTTATTGGTGACAAAAGACTGGTTAGTCCTGTTAGTACAATAAGATGCAGAAAAAAGAAAAATTTTAATAATAATATTCAATTGTTTCTTCTATGATCTTTAGTTCTGACTGTGCCCATAGTAGGTAGGGTAGGTTGGTTTTCTAGACGAGAACTCGTGACTTCCATGATGGAAAAATGAGGGGAAAAAATTATAATCGAGTTTCCAGAATCTGCTTATAAAAGTTCTGTGAGAGTAAACAAAATTGCAATGAATGGCTTCTCATATGAGCCCCATCTCATTGTAGTCCCACCACAGTGTCTTCTACTGAAATTTCGCTTGAATTTTGTTAATGCATTACTGCAAATATTATTTCACACATTTTGTCTGTTTTTATGACATTAGTATAATTGATGGCGTCCGCAAAAATTTCATATTTTTTAATCACTGATACGCTGACAATATACAAATAGCACTACAGTTTAGACTAGTGAATCGCCTTGCAAAAGCAAGACTTTTGAACACGACTCTGGTTGCGATAACTACTACACTCTAATTAGCGGTAACTATTGTTAACTCTATTTTATTGATAGAGGCCATGAAGGCAAATAGCAAATAATGTATCTTGGACGCGTGAAGAATTTTCAGTTTACCACCGTTCCATAGCGTCCGTAATTAATATTATTAATTTTTACAACAACCATCGTTAGATCGCTTTGGTGACATATTATAGAGCAGACTCATTGCGCCCATCTGAAGTTTTTCAACGATAATTGGTAAAATTACAGTATTGCGAGTTAATAAGGTTTCGGGATCTCTTTATGCATGTTTTGAACAGAATTAAACACATGAAAATATTTCTAACATGGACCTTAAATATTAAAAGAAAAGGTTTAATGTTAGAATTATATTTAAGTTTATTTATGTAGTTAATAAAATTATCTAGAATTCATGTAGAGTTTGATTGTGGATGAACTTCTCTCAGTCTTTATAGCAGTATACTTGCTAGAGAGTGTTTTCAAAATTATGAATGGTCTGATTTAATTTATTAGTGGTCCTTGAATGTAAATTATCTTAGCAGTGGGTACTGATATACATACTTATTTTATTTTATCTAATCCACTATGCATGTTCATTGTTGTTTTCAAATAACTAACCGGGGACGAGATTGTTTAACAATGTTACAATTGTAGGCCTATGATCCGAAGACAAGCCTGAAAAGCATTCTATTGGGATGCTCCCTACTACTGCGGATGTTCCATATTACTGCGGATGTTCCATACTACTGCGAAGTCCATCAAAGGAAATATAATTTTGGTGACATAAGTCGAGAATCCCTTTTGGAGCGTCTGGCATTTAGGGTATCATTTGGAAGAACGGTGGCGTAGTCGATAAACCTCAAACAAAAGTCAGCTGAAAAACTTGGTCATGAGTGCAAATATCAACAAAAAAAAACTAAAAGAAACTGTTACATTCAATGCCAGATGGTTTAAATGAAGTGCTAAACCTTAAGGAATATTCTACTAAATATTGCTTAAAACATGTTAATATATTGGGCATTTGAATTTTAAATTTACTCTGAATTCTTCTTGGGGGTACCTACATTCTTGCGGTGAAAAAATATGGGGTAACCAGAAAGTATTTTTATTATATTTTATTTATTATTGGTTTGTTAAAAACATTAACAAAATGTTTGTTTTATAATAATTAGAAATAAATTAACAAAATAAATGCAAAAGGCATCAATTATTTTTACAAATTTTTGCTTAAAAGTCATAAAATTGCTTACGTATATTGGGGTACCTAGACTTTTGCTGTCCACTCTAACTATTTATATATTTAACAATTCCATAAAAACCTAACAGTACTGCTTTTCTCAAATCCTATAAGTCAAATTATACTGCTACATATAATTTAAATATCGTCATGTTCGTTTGAATCAGAGGACAATAAAGTCATAGGAAAACATTCGGTGCTATTTCGTAATTGCTCTACCATATTTATACATATTAGTTTTGTAATTTCTTTGTATTTGACAAAATCTTAATGTATTTCAATACTTTAAATAATATATTAATGAATAAACTTTATTAAAGAAATTTTATTTTTAATAATTCTAGAAAAATAGAAAAGGGGATAATTAATTCCATTATATCTGAACAATTGAAAGAAAATGAACACTAAACATTTGTGTAATAAAAGAACAATTTTATAATATATTTAATAATAGAACGTTTTTCTATGTAAATATATTATTCCGTCATAAAAATTTGTGTAAATAGATGTTTTAAACAAAGGCTTTAATTTTTTAACGCTCAATTTTACACGTAAAAATAAATAATAAAATGTTTATAAATACAAACAACATTTGTCAGATGCAATATACATATGTATGTATAAATATAACATTAAAATATATGTATGTATCAAAATTCATTTTACATTTTAAGGTTCTCTGATGAAAAAAATATGTTTTTTATAATAATATTTTTTTAATTTATATAAAACTCAGTTGTAAATTCGTGCTTATGTTTAATTCATATTCTACTAACTGCTCTAGTTTGTTGTTATTTATTTTTTTTTAAATTTATATGTTTTTACATTAATTGTTTATACTGTATGTATTTGCATACAGTGTATAAATTGAATTAATTTTTTATTTTATTTTGAATTTGGAACAGATTAACACAATGCCTGATATGAAAGATTACATGTAGTTATTATTTAAAGAGTCTAACAGTCGAGTTATATTTTTCATATATGTATATATTTTTTTAGGTCAAAAATTTTGAGCGACCACCAGTGGTTGGCCAATGTTTGCTCAAAGACAAATAATAATATTTTCAAAAACACTAATATAAGCCGACTTCTGGTAGTCGTGCAAATGTGAAATCGACACATTTTGCGATAAACAATCAAGATCCATCAAAACTTTTAAAAATTTTTGAGCTGAAAGTTCATTTGATAAGATGAAATATATAAATTATAAATATAATACGACTGTTATGCTATTTATCCCATTAACGCCGAATGGGTAGAAAAATACCCAAAAAAAGAAGTTTTTTTAAAAAATTCTATCTTGACCCAACTAAACGAGAGCCCAAACGTTTCTTTAAGAACGAATAAAGGAGACATAGAACGGTTTAAAAAAAAATTAGTAAGGCATGAGATTCACATATTTTGATTGACAGAAAAAAGGTCAAAGATCACGAATTTTTCAAAATCAAAATTTTGTAGAAAGAACTTCTGTGGAATATGTATGGATGATATTCTCAGAAAATCCTTTAGATGCTATGCTATATAATATATCTTCTACCCGATAAAAATACTTTCACTTGAATTGGTCTACTTACCTAAGCTACAGGTGCGATTAAATGACATGGGTATAAAAATACCCACTTAAGCATTGGTATGAAATATTTTTCATAAAACTTTTAAAAATTAATTTCAAATAGAAATTTATATAATATAAAATTTTTATATTTTTGGTAGTTCTGGCATGAAATTGTGCAAAAGAATCCCTTGGATGCACATTCAAACTGTATTTTGCACAACCGTACTCTGTTTTCCCACCACATTGCGCACAGCGACAGGGTTTTTCAATTTTATCAATATGTGGTCAAATTTGTCAGTGTGTTTTGCTATTTGCTGCGCATTTGAGACAATTTTTCCATCACGGCGTCGATTTTCAAGAATTTATACCAACGCTTCAACAACTCTAACCCAAAAATCGAGTTGGCTCATAGGTGGCAAACCTTTACATCCCCTGCACAAGCAGTGTAGTTTGCATGCGTTTACCAAAGCTGCGTCAATAGTGTTAGTGAGTAATGGCCAATACCAGTTTTTTCCGCGGACTAGAATACGATAATTGTAGACGCCATTATCGAATAAGTCAACTCCACCCATTCGCTGATTATATGCATGTATTATGTGTGGTTGTTCAACGACAGCCACCATGCGATGTTTACGGTCATATCTTTTGGTTTTACACATCGGTTTTGCACCCAAAAAAATAGACATCACGGTTACCACCTTCAGAAAGATTTAAAATATACACATACATACATGATAATAAATATGTGTACAGGTAATTACCGAATTATCGTTCCAGAAAACTGCGATAATATTGTTGTTTGTCAAAGCAAAAACCTGATGAACCCCGAGGTTTCTTTTTCATCAATTTAATATCATCCAGCAATGCGTGATTGCTGATTATCTCGAACAGTACCTGTTGTAAAATAACCTTTTCGAGATAATGTACATAATAGATTATGGCTTGTCGAATGTAACATTATATTGACTTGGATCTGAAATATTATATAATAGTCGTAGTACCACGTTTTCTCCAAGGCCGTAGTCAGCATTATTTTTAGCAGAAGCGCCAGCATATGGGATAAAGGAATAACAATATCCTGTCATAGAAGCCAACACCCAGTATTTGTTTTGAGTTCTACTCAACAAAATTCACAACATACACTATGTTATTAGCTGGGTGTATTTTGACTGTCGTGTTATTGTTCCCCCATTTCAATCATTAGAATATAAAACTGATAAACACAGCAAAAGACAGCCTAACAAAAAAGGCTAACAAAAAAATTATTTCTGCTTTCACGAATACTCATTTTATATCATTGCAATCAAATGTTAAATATTACCAAAGCCAAAATTAGAATTGGTGAGAGAAAATAGCGGAAGATGGTTACCAAAAATAACAAAATTGGTTTATACTATACTCATCAATTGAAAAGTGCCAATGGCTTAAAAATTGTCGTTAAATCTTTTAATATCTATTTTGACGTAGAATAGATGAAATCTTGTCTTATAAGTAATAAGAGTTTATAAACTAATGCAATAAACACAATAAACGCAATGCAGTCAGTACAACAATTTTGCAATTGCGACCTAATATTATGTTCAGACATGCACTTACATATATTGAGTAAATCGCAATAAACGTTATTATTGATCTCAATATTTCATATAAAATGTCAATTAATTATTGCTCAAATAAATGCATAAATTGTTATAATATTGATTAAAACTTGAAATACAGCACTGTTATAAGTACGTTCAGTGAGCATATTACAATTTCACGAACACTTTCTATTGATATTTGACAACTCAAATATTAACAACGACAAACAAAAAAAAAAAAAACAAAAACAAAACAAAAAAACAACGAACAAAACAAAAACAATGTTGTTGAAACAACCAGCTGCCAAATGAATATTGAATAAGCACCTAAACTGCGTATATTGTTATGTCTAAACACTTAAAATATTGTAATCAATAAACCGAAGATTTACTCAATAAAAGTGCATGTCTGAACATAATATAAGGTAAGTGTTTATGTCTGAAGATCGATGTTACCCACCTCTGGCGACATAAACAGGATTGGCATCGACTTGTTCACAATTTGCCAACAGAGGGCGCTGCCGTATGGGATAAAGCTTTTTTATATTTTTTGACATTTTTGTTTTTATTAATTGTTTTTTATTCTTTCGTTTTGTCACATCCGATGGGATGTCTCTAATTTGTTAATTTTTTTTAAAAGATATTTAATTTTTGTGCAATAATAGTTTTTTGTTGATAACCTCTTTGTAATTTTATTTGTGCTCGGATGAAGAAAACATAAAATTTTGTTCAAACATACAACATTAAATAAAAAAAAAACAAAACAAAGGGATAAAAAAAGAAGTTTCAATTATTGGTTTGAGTGAAAAAAAAGAAGAGGTAGAAAGTCTACCAGTTAACCAACAAGCAAAAAGGAAAGTGCTCTGTGTGTTCCAGTGTCGGGTTAAAACGATTCTAATTTGTGTTCACATTTTTTTTGTAGTGACCTGAGCAACAGCCTTTCTTTTTTGTGTGTTCTTCCCCCCCATACAGTCCACGAATTAACAGTAAGCAAGCTGCAGCATAAGCAGTGGCAGCAAGCATAAGCAAAACAAATAAAAAACGAAAAACGTTTTTCCGGGTTATATTTCATATGTCGCGTTTTTAAAAACCTCTATTTCATGCATGTTATTGTATTGACAGCATTAATCCTTGTATCGCCAAAACAAAACCTCTTACTGCGAGCGCTATTTCTCTCATTGCTGCGAATAAAAATATAAATTAGGCTAAAAGCAAATCAGCAGAATCATTGCTTGTTGTCGTGCTTTCTTTAAAATAATCACTTCTGTATACACTTATGTATTCTATTTCCGAGGGATTGCTGCGTTGCGTTTATTGTGTTTATAACATTACTTTATAAACACTTATATGAGGAATACTATCAAACTGTGTCACCAAATTGATGACTAATTCAGAATAAAAGTTTATTAGAATATTTATTTTTGCCTCTTTATAACGAAAAAGAGTTAATTGACCTTATAATTATGAAACACTAAAAAATAAATTATGTAACATAAATCAAACAGCAAAATAATAAAGTATATAAATATTGTATTTCCTAAAAATACATGAAAAGATAAATAAATCTTCAAAAGGAACCTGATCGATTAAAGTTATATTTGAAGAGATATTTCGAAAATAGAAGCGACTTTATAAATGTGGGATGCACTATATAAGATATCTATTATAATTACAGAGCATGGTGCATCTTTGAAATCAGAGTTATCAGAGGAAAATAGACGAAACCAAAGCAGCATCATGACCATAACCATTATTCACTCTTTCGTAAGCTTGGTAATTGTATTTGTATTTCGTTGACATGATTGGAAATATTGAGTTCAAATTCTCGAATGACTCCTGTTAATATCCAATTTTAGTTGTGCAATGTAAATTTTTAGGTAAAATATTCCTCAACAATGACACAATATTTCTACATATCATAGCAATTTTAATTAAAAAGTTTAATTTAGTAAAAGTTTAGTCCTTAAAAATGAGCTAAAACAGGCCTGCTGAATATTCGATTTTAAAATTATTGCAATATTGCAGAATATTTAATTTTAAACTATTATTCCCTCCTTCTCTACATTTTCACAATCAAAAGTCATCTGTGTGTCGATATTCATCAAGATTATTCCCACTTGGACAAGAAGGCATGAAAGGAAATTTTACTTCTCTTTTATTTTCGCGCTTGACTTGATTTCAAATGAATTTTTCAATGCAATTGACTGTTTAATTGTATTCATTCACTTTGAATACTCTTCCTTCTCTTTTTTTTTGATTTTATTGTAGTTCTTTCGTCTCTTCTGAATATTATTGATTTCATAAGTTTTGTTCAATTCTTTATTATCCGTTTCCTGTAAAGTTAGACTCTGAAATATTTGAGAATGAAGTCGAAGAAAGAGTGACCGAAAGAGAACAAATATAGATTGGCTCTGTGGAATATATGCACGCAACAATTCAGATATTTTTCAATTAAAGATTTCTTGTGATAATGGAATAGGTGGTCCTCTTCATTAGACGCCACTGTTTTTATTTTTATTTTCATTCATAAATTTGTTCATCGCTTCAAAGATCCTGGTTTCGTATATCCTGTTCAATGGTAACATATTCATAATGCTAAAGAGTTATACATATCGTTGGAATTAGCAAAATTTAGTCCAAATATTTCCTTGTTTTCCGTTCTTTATATTAAAATAAATACGATAAACACTTCTCATTAGCTCATTAGCTGTGGTACTATGTGAGATTGAATACGCAATAGTATCGCATCTAGTCACAACAAGAAAAAAAACGTTTTGATTTAAAACAATAATAACACGGTAGGACAGCGAAAATACACCCAAGTAACTACATAGTTCACGTTGTTCAGTCAGTTGAGTAGAACTCAAAATACCTTTTTTATATTTCTCGAACCCTCCAAACTTATTTAATTTGACAAAAACTGTTTTTTTTACTTTACGCACAAATTTCTCGATTACTCAAACATTTCTGACCCGATTTCCAAAATTTAAATTGTGTTGAAAAGGGGAGAGATGAAACTTTAAAACGGCATATATTATTTGACTTAACCCATTCGTTCCCATTGTACTCGCTTGAGTACACCGACTTTATAGCGCTATATACAGAAAGTTACTGACTTTTTTTAAAAAATTGTTTTTCATAATATAAATAGAGAATGTAAAGAATTAATAAATAGTAAAAGAAAGTAAAAAAAAATATAACGGTAAGTTATCAGTCTCTTTTATCTGTAAGTGTTTTTATATTTTGTCATTTTTTGCACTTCTCATCACATGTTGACGTATGTATATCTTTTGTATTTTAAACTAAATGCAGTCGAATTTAAGTGAAAAGTAAAGTAAACAGATTAATTAACTATAATTTAAAAAAATTATTTAAAAAATTTAGAAAAGTGTTGTTTGGTAAGCATAAATATTGGTGTACTCGCTTGGGTACAGCCCCAAAAACATATTATCAAAAAAAAAATTGTATTTATTTTTATTTTATTTTAAGGTACATCCTAATAAAATATATTTTAACACAATAAAGTTTTTTTTTGGTTTTAAAGATGGTTGGGATCTAATGGGTTAATATGCTATGAGGTTTGATGAGGTGATATTCTTAAAGTCTGTTCTCTTGTGAAGAGAGAGTCATCATTTGATAAAATTGGATAAAAATTACCGTAGTTATTATTTAAATAGTATAACAGTCGAGTTTTCAGTACTGATTTCATATTTTGTAATTAAAGTTTGCTACTATGAACGGATAAACTTGAAAAAATATAAAAAAATTAGCTTTTGTCTAGTATACCTCATCAAACCTCATAGCATATTACGTCAAAAAATATATATATGTATATCGATTTAAAGGCCCATATCTCTTCTTTCGAATAAGGTTTAAATTTTGGGCATCGGTTCAGAAATGTTTGTTTGGCTGGGTGTATTTAATTTTTTGTATTATTTTGCCGCATAGTGTTATTAAAATGTTCTTTCCAAATTATTTAATTGTATAGGAAAAACTTAGTGTATGTAAAATGAATCTCTTACTTGCTTACTTTCTTAACTGACCATTAACAACCCGATTATATGATTTCACCCTTCAGCACATCCTCCCAGGCGCCTCTGCTTCTTGCGCGGCTTCTCCAGTTAGTTACACCAATCGATGAAGTCACCGTAGTCTAGTAGGTAGTGTGTTGGCTTATTAGACTGAAGGCCCGAGTTCAAACCCCAGGTCTCAGACATCAAAACGAAAATATGAAAATATTTCTTCGGCGACTTCCTCTCAGCAGATTTCTGGCAAAAACTCTGTGAGTAAATAAAATTGCCATGAAGAACTTCTTAAAAATCTGTCGTTCGGAGACGCCTTTATACTGTAGGTCCCGCCACTCATGTATAAAATTAACGCACATAACATAAGTGGTGTGAGAAGCTAGTTCGAAATCCTGACTGAAGGGTTGTAATGACCAATTATGTATGTAGTATGTATGTTCCGTACATAAGATTTAATAGCATATTGCAGTAAAAAAAAAAGAAGGTTTAAGTACAAAAGAAATTAAAACGAGAGTACCACAATGGTGTATTATTGATCCAGTATTGTATTTACTTGCATAGTGGCCACATTTACTGATGACACTAACGACTTGGCAAGAATGAATTGAATTGAACGTACACTTGAAACGAGTGGACAATTTCCAGTTCCGTACCGGCCCTGGTCAATTCATAAGCAATGCAATATCCCTGTGTCCTGGAACCTATATACGAGTTACTTTTGAATGATCCCAAATTTCTTTGAGAAATTTTCGGCATTCATGGACAAGGACGGACGATGAAACTACGTTCGTTAGGGACTTAATTTCCGTCTATTTCTTCAATTATATCAGGAGATTTTCAGGGAAAATCCCGCCCCTCAACAAGCATTGCGTCTCCTTCAAAATTGCTATGACCTCTGCTGGGATGAATTGGGTATCAGGATCCTTAATAAAGACGCCACAACTCTTCCTTGTCACCCGTCCTTGAGCCACCAGTGTAAACTTCAAGAGTCCCATTGGAAAACTCCGGTCTCTCAAGCCAAAATCCACTTATCGGAAATGTTAAACCGAATGTACTATTATAAAATTATAAGGAATCATGTAATCGACCCCAGTGTGTCTATGTCTTGCCACAATAGTGGCATGTCCATAGTCCTGATTGGGCCAACATTTGCATTTAGTGTTACTGCCACCAACTTAGTCCTCTGTCTTAATAGGAGGTCGGAGTGCAGTCAATTAAGTACAGCAAATAATGCCTTGGTTGAAGTGTAACAGAGAGCGCCTCTCACCAAACATGTACCCCGTAGAAAAAACGTGGCTCCACCACGGCCCGATAGAGGTAGTATGTGATGGTTAGTCCCGGATCTTGTCTACAGTCCTTTTGCAGGTGTAGATTGCTATTATCGTTCTCCCAACGCTATCAATAATGTTATCCTTTCATGAAACTTGGAATTTAGAATGACCCCCTAATAATTTAATTCTTTTAGAAAAGTTGAAACCCACTTAGGATCGGTTAGTTAAAATACGTACCCTATATCGCCTGGTAAAAAGCATCAATTCTTTTTAGCGAGAATTGATACTTAAAACTCATGAAGAACACCATTCTGTGGTAGGCTTTAGAGCCTGATTACATCTCGAAGAGAGAGTGTACGATCGAAACCTGATACTATAACGGCCAGATTGTCCGTATAACAATAGACCTTAAAACCATGTCGTTGCAGTTCGTTTAATATATGTAGGTATCTCTTACACAGAAAGCTGAAGAATAAAATTAAATAAAAGCTCATGTCACCAGTAGGTGAAAATATACTCCTCTATAGTTCCATACAGTAATATTGCAAAATACTTGGATATAACATTGGACACTAAACTTAAATAGAAACCGCATATGAAAATAAAACTAAGCGAATTTAGTATAAAAATTATCTTACAAATTATTATTATATATCCAAATGACTAAGCCAGTGTAGAGATATGCCACACAATTGTGGCCATGTGCGACGAAATCCATTGTTGACGTTATACAGTGACTTCAGAATAAGGTGCTGAAAAGCATGATTGAAGTAAAGATTAGTAAGCAATGCTTCATAGAAATTTGTCTCTCAAAACGTTACATGAATTAAGTCGTCTGCGCTGGCTCGGCTATGTTGTTCGAATGGATTAGGATGCTTAGGCGAGACTGATATTTGATGCGGAAATTTTTGTAAGTTGGCGAAGAATACGACCTTCTTTGCCTTGGAAGGACGAGGAAGCCCTGTCATCGATTGGTGTAACTAACTGAAGAAGGCGGGCAAGAAGCAGAGGCGCCTGGGAGGATGTGCTGAAGCAGGCCGAAATCATATAATCGGGTTGTTAATGGTCAATTAAGAAAGTAAGCAAGTAAGAGATTCATTTTACATACACTATGTTTTTCCTACACAATCAAAGATTTTGGAAAGAACCTTTTAATAACACTTTTCTGCAAAATAAAAAAAATGGAATACACCCAGCTAAACAAACATTTCTGTCCAAAATTTAAACCTTATTCAAAAGAAGAGAGATGGGCCTTTAAAACGATGTACATATACATATATGTATATTATTTGATTTAATAAGCTTTGATGAGGTAAACTTGACAAATGAGAATTTTTTTCATATTTTTTCAAGTTTACCCATTCATAGTAGCAGACTTTAATTGAAAACTATGAAATAAGTGACGACATTCTGAAAGTACATTATCTTGTGAAGAGATTGAGGATTCGTTTGATCAAATCGCCGTAGTTATTATTTAAAGAGTCTAACAGTCGAATTATATTTTTCAGATACGAGTATGTATATATTTTTTTAAATGAACTTTTATTTCAAAAATTATCAGAATTTTTGATGGATCTTGATTGTTTTCCGGAAAATGTATCTATTTCACGTTTGAGCAACCACCAGAAGTTGACCAATGTTGGCACAAAGAGAAATAATAATATTTGCAAAAAACACAAATATTAGCTGACTTCTGGTAGTCGTGACACATTTTGCGTTAAACAATCAAGATCCATTAAAAATTTTGAACTGAATGTTCATTTGGTAAGCTGACATATGGGCAATTTCGTGTCAAGTGACCCAATTTTTAAAATCGATGTCTTCCGAATCAGTTAAGAACTGTCGGAGTTAGAGGGGGTCAAAGTTGGACATTTTGGTCATACAAGGTTTTTTTAAAATGTGTGTAACTTTTCACCTATTGGTCCTATCAAAAATTTTCCAAAGGATATTAGATAGCTATTTCTTCAATCTTTCCAAAAATAATTTTTTTAATTTTTAAATTTTTTTTTTCTTTAAATTATTTTTGCTCAAACTCCGGCAGTTCTTAACTGATAGAGCTAAAATTTGTGTCTGGCCTACTATCGAATAGTACTAACCTTGGTGCAAATTTCATCCAAATCGGAAGACATCGATTTTAAAAATTGGGTCACTTGACACGAAATTGCCCATATATAAAAAAAAATAAACACGACTGTTATACTATTTAAATAATAACTACGGTAATTTTTGTCCAATTTTATCAAACGAAGTGTCAATCTCTTCACAATATAATGCACTTTCAGAATATCGCCACTTATTTCATATTTTTTAATCAAATTTTGCAATTAAGAATGGCCAAACTTGAAAAAATAAGAAAAAAATAATATTTTCCAAGTTTACCCCATCAAAACTCTTAACATATAAGTTTGAACAAAATGTTTATGCATACCGTTCTAAACGCTAATCTCTCCTCTTTCTAAAAAGAAATGGTTCAAGAAATATAAAAAAAGTATTTTTGAGTTGTAGTTGCTCGGGTGTATATTTAATGTCGGACCGTGTAATTAATCCTATCTAGATTAACAGGTCGTTAAAATTTGTATCCCTTGTTTGCCTACCGTGGTTAGTTCGATAATGGCATACTCGGATTTAGAATTTGAATTGGGTTGATGACAATTGGTAAGTAATAAACTAAACTAAACTAAACTAAACTAAAGTTCTCAGACAAATTTAAACAAAAATAATGAGTAAATTATAACACTCTTCTTATTTTTTCACAATTAGAAAGAATAAAGAGGGCATTGTTCTTCTGACAGTGAAAAGCAAAATAAAAGTTCTTGTTTTATGTGTACGTAATTAATAATTTTTTCATCGTTTTATAACAGATTGTTATAACTGCTCCAAAGACTATTAAAGCAAAGTGTTAACACATATTTAATTGTGTCACCAATGTGACACATAGAGATAGCAAGTAAAATGAGAAAATTGCTGAGAAGTAGCTGTACTTATTCTCAGCTTATATATCACAAAAACAAATTTCAAAGCGCTATTATTAAATTTTTTTATTAAATTTAAATTAAAATCAAATCAATCTGTCAAGTAAAATACAGCCAGCCTACTCAGTTATAAAATAATAATAGTATTATATTTCTATTCTAATTTAAATTTGAATGTAGTTCTACAATTTAGACAAGCTGTGGTCTAAAACCACTAAACATCGTCGCCATTTAAATTGTTATCTTGGAACCATTTCTTAGTGTACTTTGCAATATATTAAGGGTCTTCATACTACTAAAACAAACATTGTGGCCCCAATTGCTGGAGCACTTCACGCAAATTGAATCTGTTTGGAATTGGAATGTTGATTTATTTAAACTTATTCAAATTTAATTTATTAGTATATAGTACTGCTTTGTGCCTATCACTTGCTAATTTTTCAATTCCCTTTTTTATATGAATCACAAATTTTTTCCCACACGAAAACAAAAAGTTATTTTCTTTGACACCTAGTTGTTAATATTATCATTCTAAATAATGATAAGCAAATTCCCAGGTCAGAGATCAAAACGAAATATAAATAAATATTTCTTCGGCGATTTCCTCTCAGAAGATTTCTAGCAAAAACCCTGAGAGTAAATAAAACTGCCATGAAAAGTTTCTTAAAAATCTGTCGTACGGTGTCGACCTTAAACTGTAGGTCCCAGCCACTCGTGTATAGAATTAACACACACAATATAAGTGGTGTGCGAAGCTAGGTCGTAATCCTGATTGAAGAGTTGTAATAACCAATTATGTATGTACATATGTATGTAAATTAGTTTGAAAACTCTTCCGTTTTCTTACGAAATATTGATCGCGTTATCGTTCCTACAGGAGTTAGTAGAAGGCATATCTATTTGGCATAATTGTAAATTGTTTTTTCTTGTAATTTTTTCTTTTCTCCAAAACAGTTTCTTTTTCTGATACATATTGTTACGAAAATGGAAGTGGTATTTAGCTTTTACATCGTTTAACATTAAAATTTTATACAAAACTACAACAAAAACAAAAATAAACTTGTTTACATGATAAACAAGTAAAAAAAATTTACCAACAAAACATCAGCATAAAAAAGTTATAAACAAGTTAACAAAAATGCAACAACAAATACTGCAAGAATAAATGTAAACAAAATATACAAATAACAATAATGTAAACAACATGTTGACATTTATAGAGATTTCGTGAAGTCGAAGTCATTCACCTTCAAGAACATTCATCCGACTGTTTACACTTCCATATAAAAGACAAGACAAAGCAGGCAATGGAGTCAGTAAAAGTTCAGTCAGTCTTGTGTGAAGACGCGGTGTGTTTGAAGGGAATAATCGTGATATAAAGATCTCCGTTCCAAAGATCTGTGGACTAGTAATTGTTAGTGTTTATGCAAAAAAGTGCAAAGAGGATTAACAAACAAAGCAATTATTGTTATTTACTTCAAGTTGTGAACAGTGGCACACAGAATTGTGCGAACAATAAAGAATTTAATAAAACTAAACAAAAATGTATCTTTATTTGAAATCTACGAGCTCATATTTGAAACGTTTTTAAAAGGTAAAAACTTAATATTATTCCAAGCCGAATAGTATGCATAAAAATGTAACTCTCTGTGACATAACGATTTATTGGAATTTGTATTAATTTCCCAAAATCTAAAAATTCGACGTTATTAATAGTTATTCTGTTTCATGAAACATAAAAATTAGCATTAAAGTGAATGCAAATAACGAAAAAATTCGTACTGAAGTGAAAGAGTTGAAGCATATACTATGTTCAGACAGGCACTTTTATTGAGTCAATATTCGTTTATTTGAGTACAATATTTTAAGTGTTCAGACACATAATATACGCAATATTTATTTGACAGTGGTAAACAAAACAGCTGGTTGTTTCAACAACATTATTTTTATTTTGTTTTTTTGTTTGTAGTTGTTGACATTTGAGTTGTCAAATATCAATTGAAAGTGTTTGGAAAATTTTAATATGCTCACTGAACGTACTTATGACAGTGCTGTATTTTAAGTTTTGCTCAATATTATAACAATTTGCGTATTTATTACGCAATAATTAATTTATTTATTTACGCAATAAAAGTGCCTGTCTGAACATAGTATTACTCATGACAAAAGTTTGCGGGAAATTGCTAAAAAATATTAGAGCATCAGTTAAATTTCTGACGGAAAGGTAACACAAGAGTATGTTTTCCCCAGGAAGCAAAAATGAAAAATGCTCCTTTGGGAAGGAAATCATGATTCAAAACAACCAATATTGTGAAAAGAGAATAAGAAAATAAAGAATTTAACGACGATTTAGTGATGGCGTGAGATGCAATGGCCACTGCAAATACCTCAAAACTTAAGTTGGTGGAAATAATAACGTTGTTACAAATTTTGTGATTTAAATAATTCAAAAGAAATTGCACAATTCGAATTACTGATCTAAGATTGTAAGAAGTAATACCTAAAATCAGTATACATATTTAAAAGCAATATTCGTTAAAATTTTGCAACGGATATATTTTGTACTATTTAAAGCATATTGATACGTAAACAGTACGAAAAATGTATTATTTTAATATATGTATTATTTTAATATAATAATTGTTGTACATATGTAGCAATGAATGCCCATAGGTACTCAAAATATTAATAACTTCCGCTTACCGAATATTTACAGCACCCAAACTGTGGCATTTTTAATTTAGGAAATTAGGTAATTAAAAATGATAAGAAATTGAGTTGGGGTCATGATAGAATTTGTGGTGACGTTAAGTCTATAAAATCACAGTGTCACGCCCTACCTCACTAAATTGTTACAAAAATCTTATAGGCTGTCGCTAACTCTAAATATTTCAGTTATGATGGTTATCTTTCCATGGCCTTCCGAAGTGCGGAACAATATGCATGTGAAAGTAATTTCATATAGATTTCTTTGTGCATAAATGCACTAAATTTAATTTTCTATGTAAAATGTGTTAAACAGACATACAAAATTGCCTGTGTTTTTTCATACTCGCTACCTATTCAGCTTCGTTTATTTTTGCAGTGTAGAACAATATCCAAGTGTTGGCACGTATACAAATTTTAATATCGTTATGTCACCAAAGTTTTCTAACAATATTTGTTACATACTATTCTTGTGCAAGCGGATATTCAAACCAAACTTGCTGCTGCATAACAAAAACAACTTTAAAAATTTAATGAAATTTAAATCGTTTGTAATATGAATCCGCCGTTGTTTTCTGTTTTTCCTATGTGGGAGTATTTGATGTGGTTTTGAAACACCTGCTGCTAAAAATTTCTACACTACATTATTCACCCTTTACCACCTCTCTTTGCCTTACTACTCACAGCCTGTCATTCACTCAACCACTCTGGGTTAAGATGCTGCGTTTGTGGTAAACGGTATTCTACTTTTTTTGGAAATGTTTTCATGCAGCTTTTTAGTTAGAAGGAATATTACCTTGCAATGTAAAATACTTTACGCGGTGTTGCGCAGTTCTATGAAAGTAACCATGAGATTATATTTGAATAGTTGTCAGTGCAGGCGTTGATATCTGGAATGAAAACCGCAAAATTGTATTTGAGAGAAAGTGTTGCATGTTTAATTATTTATTCTGATGGTTAAAGAATTTTACTGAAAGTTGACAATCAACACAGTTGTTCTATTCTTTTGAGAAATAGATTTTAATTAAATTTGTTCTCACAAGTTAACAATTTGTCTTCAATTTTATAAAAGAACTTTTTCATAATATAATTATTCTTTGAAAGACCTATTTATGCTTTATTATGTGTGGAATATACTATCGTTCAAGTCTGTCACGGTTTCTCTGGGTGGGGTGAATCCCAAATGATCAACTTTCTATGACTCTACAGCATAAATCAGGCTGAATTTGAAGGAGAGCATGGGTTACGTTGGATTTGAATGCCGTCTATATATTAATTTCAATTAAATTGAATTAGTTAATATTAATACAGATTTTATACACACATACATACATTAGAACCCTACAGTTAGGATTACGACCTAGCTTCTGACACCACTTATGTTGTGTGTGTCAATTTTAAACTTGAGTATAAGTTATGGCATCCCAAGTTTTAAACAAATAATTGTGGGTATTTATTAAGAATGCTGTCAATATTTTGTAGTCGCCGTAGTCTAGTAGGTAGTGTGTTGGCTTATTAGACGTAAAGCCCGGGTTCGTTTCCCAGGTCAGGCATCAAAACAAAATATGAAAAAAAAAATATTTCTTCGGCGATTTCCTCTCAGCAGATTTCTGGCAAAAACTCTGAGAGTAAATAAAATTTGCCATGAAAAAGTTTCTCAAAAATCTGTCGTTCGGAGTCGACGTTAAATTGTAGGTCCCGCCACTCACGTATAAAATTAACGCACACAACATGAGTGGTGTGAGAAGCTAGGACGTTGTACAATGGGTAAATTCGACCTCCGGGTACTGTACTTGTCACAGTTGACAAGTACACGTCCTATAACCTAACCTAACCTAGTAACATAAAATTAAACAATAATATTTAATTTGTGTTCTTTAGTTTCATTATTAAATAATTCTTAAGATGTCCGCTTGTTTCCCAATATTTCCGCAATTTATTAAAAGTAAACTTTTTTACTTTTGGTCCATCTTTATGGCAAAGTAAAAACCTATTTCAAGCTCCTATTTCTAATAGACGAACAATTTCAAACTATCAATCAATTTGTATGAAAATAACTCAAAATATTTGAATAATTAAATATTTTTTTTTTTATAAATTTTCGATCGTCGGAAAGCGTATGACTTGCAGAAATATTCTATACATTGCAGAAATCATTGAATATAGGAAAATCTGTAAACGGTGGTTTTTGAGATTGTTGACTTCAAATCTGAGATAAAACTTTTCAAGTTCAAAACGGCAGATACAATTTGGCGGCCAAAATTATAAAATTTTTTTAGATTTGGATGAAAATCGTTATATGTATTCGGTTTTTAAAGTTTGCTGATTTCGAATTTGAGATAAAATTTTTTCAAATTCAAAATGGCGGCAAAAATTTTATTATTTCGTTAGATTTACATAAAAATCGATATAGTGGGGTTTTTAGGTTCATAAAACCAAATCTGAGATGAAGTATTTTTTGAATACAGAAAGGTGGATCCAATATTCAACTTTAAAATTTCTAATAATTTGTCATTGTTTTGACACGACCAAATTTGTCTATTTTTTAAAAGCTTATTCAAAATTCAAATTTTCCAAAAAACCATTGATTGAAAGGATTTGTCCGAATTATGAGTTTTTTCTCCAAATAAAATTTTATATTGACTAAATCTTTCGCTGATATAAATTTTTCAAATATTTAAGGAAATTAAATCACCTGGATGCAGTCGTAATTTTTTACAAAAACAAAACATGACGTTATTAGCTTAGATGTGTTGTTTATCAAATACCAACAACAAAAAATGCATATTAAAATGTGCTAAAAATGACTCTTTGCTTCAAAAATTAGTCAAGTCCCCTATAGTGAATTGCATAGTTTTCGTCTCTATTGTTTTAATGATTTGAGTTTTTCATGTCAGCAACATGTCTAGTTTATACGCAGCTATGCTATTTTATAAACCAATTATTTACGTATGTGCATATGTATATCGGTAAGTATACATGTATGCACGTCTGTAAGATTATTTGTTTGAAAATAACATTATTTATGCATACTAACAATGCGAAATTTCAAAACTTTGATACAAAAAATTCCATTCATGTTTATGGGGTAAAAATATAATACTTTTACTGTTATTTTTATTATTATAGTTAACAGATTTCAGATATATAGCTTATTGACAGGTTGGTGGATCATAAACGTTACTCTTCATTTCATTCAATTTTCCAACTTATGTTTAATGCAGGTTTATTCATTTATATTTGAGTGATTTTTACAAGCACACCACGTACATATGTAAAGCAAATGCAGCTTCAACAGCAATAACATTTTTTGCATTACCTGCATCACCGTACGTAGGAGGTAAACGACATAAAATTTTTTAGAAATATTAAGCAAACTGTTTATCATAAAAATTAGAATCCAAATACAAAATGGTTACAGATAACACGGTGCGACAGTCAAAATACACCCAACTAATAACTCGACTGTTATACTATTTAAGTAATACCTACTGTAATTTTAATTTTTGTTCGACATTATCAAACGAAGTGTCAATCTCTTTACGAGAGAATGCACTTTCAGAATGTCGTCACTTATTTTATATTTTTTAATTAAAGTTTACCACTATGGATGGACAAACTTGAAAAAATATGAAGAAAAGTCGTATTTGCCAAGTTTACCTCATCAAACCTCTTAGAATATTAAGTCGAATAATATACATATATAGTATATGTATACCGTTTTTAAGGCCCATCTCTTAATTTTCTAAGAAAGTTAATATATGTGACATTGGTTCAGAAATGTTTGTGTAATCAATAAATTTGTGCGTAAACAGTTTTTGTTAAATAAAACAATTTTGGAGGGTTCAAGTAATATAAAATAATATTTTTGAGTTCTACTCAACAAAACTCACAACCTACACTATGTCATTAGCTGGATGTATTTAATTTTTTTATTTTGTCGCATAGTGTAATTGAATGATGTCATTTTCCATATATTTCATTTTCAATTATCTTAACCCTGATAGCTATTTAGTTAGTGAGAGTAAGCTAAGAGAAAACATCAAGAAAAACCAAGAGAAAACACTTCAACAAGAAAGCTGGAAGACCATTAATCCTGTTGATTATTTGTTCGGGCCCAATTTCCGTTAGTCACATGTATGAGAGAAATTTAGTTATGCATCTCTTTAAGTTTTTCTTTGATTTAAACAATGAATAGGCTGATGTGTTTTCATTACTCAACCTTTGCAAATAGTTATTGCTCTATTAGGCATTGTTTTGAATGCTAGAAATCTAGATCGCTGCCATATCTTTGTCAATCTTGTTTTATATTTCATCATCTATCTTAAATAAACAATAACATGATGTCTGTCGGAAAGGTCTGAGATACTTTCCCACGCAGAATTAAATTTGTTTAACTAGGGTAGTTGCTACTGGTTCTGTAACTATTCTTAGCATTAAAGTCCCCGCCCAAGCTGAACCTAGAATTATGTTTTGTTATTAGGTTTTTATAATCAATAGACTTAATTGTGTAAGTATAAAACTCTCTCGTTATTAGCGGGTCCTGTGAGTTTGTTATGAATGGAACTGTACTTGCATGATATTCCTCAGTATCTTGCTTTTCTTCTCCGTAATGTTTTATGTTTTTCTTATAAAAAGTGCACTTACTCCCCTTGCTGTATCTTGGAGATGAATATTGTAAGAAAGTTTAAAATTCCTGAAGATAGCTGCCAGATAAATAAAGCATCAAATCGTCAAATATTAGAAAAAAAACCGTCAAAATCGTCAAAGACATTCATGGAAATCGTAAAAATAATCGTCACAAAATCGGCATGAAAATTCAATGTGTTGTTCGCTGGAACCGACACATATTTCAGTGCCTTAGCTTCTTAAGAGTGTGCAAGAAATACTTCACTTCATCTGATCTTTACACTACTTATATCCGAAAGAGAATAGAAAACTACTCTCATGTATAGGCCGGTGCCTCAACATCTATTTTGAGACTTCTCGGCAGCGTACAGGAGAGGGCGAAGTTGCCCGTTAATGACGGTAGAGTATCGAACTCCATTGATTCATTGGAGCATCGATGCAATGTGATTTGTGTTTCACTGTTCTATCGCTATTATAACGGATTTTGCTCGAGCGATATAAGGGACTTGTTCCCGAGTATCATGTATTCCTACGTAAACTCGCCTTTCTCGGCGAGCACATACGTATGTGGTCAATTGGCCAATGGATCCCACACTGCATTACAGACAAAATTCGTTCTTTAGTCGGACTATGTATGTATATGGAACTCCCTTGGTGCAGAGGTTGTAATTTTTTGGCTTTTAAGGGATGAAAAAGACATAAGTTATAGAAAAATCATCACTTAAATTTGCAATAGTAACCATTGCAAAGTAAATATAAAGCTTAAAGTGGCTTTTAATGTACTAAAGTAAAGAATATGATGTAAATTTTTAATTTCCAAAAATCGTCAAAACAAGGGCATAAATCGTCACATCGTCAATATGATATTTTTGGAGCACAAAATCGTCAAAATAACGATAAATTGTCAAATCTGGCAGCTGTGTTCCTGAATCTTATAAAGATTCTCTAGTGCAATGTGTTTTAAAAATAAGTCACACAGTTTTGCTACTTACCGATTATTATAAAAAAATATGTGCCATTTAATCACCCCCAACAGAACTCCGAGAGGACATTTTTATTCTATATTTAGTCAACACTCAGTCGATGACTCCAATTCATGCTGCATTGTGTTGGAATACAGGAAAGATAGTACTAGGAAAAAGGAAAGAGGGGTAGTGTGCTGCAATATTTTTTGGTTTTCGATGACCATTGTATATAACTATGTCCATTTTTTTCTTGAGAATAACTGATATTTTTTCCCCATCCTCATAAAGTTTTCTAGATATAACTTTGTATAAACCGAGCAATGTGAATATTCGCATTTTCTTGTGTTTAATTAAGACAGAGGTCTAAAGAGATTCCTGAGAGTCAGAAAAGTCATATAGGGTATCTAAATTTGAGTCTAAGCAATTATCGTCATAAATCGTATTACTTTCCGACATTGTTTAATATTTTTCGATATTCTTGAAAGCTTTAATTTTGTCCCTTTCAACATCTGAAATTGCTTAAGTTTTGCTGATATATGTACATATGTACGTATTCAAGTTTCGGAAAGTTTTTGTGTAATGAGACATTTCCATTGAATATTTTCTTTCCTCAACGAAAAGATAAAAATATAAAAGATCGGAGACGATAACAGCGTTGCAATATAATTAGTTTTTGAGAAAAGTGGTGATTCTCTTTAGCAACAGAGTATGTGCTATTCAAGTGGCGTGCAGCATAATTCATTACCGTACTTGAGGTAGTTAAAATGTTTGTGTGTCTCTTGAACCTTATTTCAATTATTCGTATTGAAGTTTATTTCTAAGAATAAGTTTATTATTTATTTTTTATTTAAGATGTACACAATTTATTTGAACAACAGAAAAATGTAATAAAAACATAATAAGAAAGAAATAGATTATAAAATAATTAAAAAAAAAACCCTAGAATATCTTAAGTTAATCTAGTTAAATTGAAATCTTTGACTTTTATGCAATTTTTACATTGACAGCCTTATCTATTCCTTTGCCCATCACAAATTAATTTTTTCCATTCTTCTTCTTTAAGAGATTATTTTCTATTTTCCTTTTTCTAAAGGACAAAAATTCAAGTTATAAATTGTCGGGAATTCAATAAAAACGTTGCTTTGTCTGTGAGAATATGTTTCCTCAAGCACACGTTAGGTTATCTTCCTTGTGGACATTTAAGAAAATATATGTACATCAATATTGGCTACCACATATACTATTGAACAATGAGAATTTGAATTGAATCGAATTTCTGTTTGAACTTATGGAATAAAATTAATTGTACTATTACACGGTGTTAATTCTAGATTGGCTTTATTCTAAACAGGATATTTTTGGTCAGTCGGTTATTGGAAGACGTATTTAATGCGAAATTGCAGTTTTAAATTTTATATGATGCAATATTTGAATTACAGGTCATTTTTAAACACGTGAACTAAATAAATGCTTTTGCAAGTTAAAAATTTGCTGAGAAAATAATAATTAAAGAAGGTGATAGATTATAGAGGTAAGTCAGGTAGTAAATGAAAAAGTAATGGCTGACTTTAATCCAATGGGGAAATAGAGATAAGGAGAATTCCTTAATATTTTAATTAATTAGCTACGTTGCTGAACTTGCTCTGATTATCAAATTACAATTAGGGCAATCACATCCAGTGATACTAAAAGTCGCCGTAGTCTATTAAGTAATGTGTAGGTTTATTAGACGAGAAGTCGTGGTTCAACTCCTAGCCAAGACAAGTTATTCAAAAGCTGTTGTGCGGAATCAACTTCAAATTATAGGTCTAGCTGCTCATGTAATAATAAGTTTTGTGAAAAGCTGGGTCGTAAATTAGGACTCTTAATCCTGATTGAAGGGTCATTGGTCATTCCCAATTATATATGTATTGTTACGAAAATGGAGACGGTGTTACATCGTTTAACATTTATATGATAAACAAAAGCTACAAAACAAAAACTATGAGTATGAAAGAAAACGGGATAGACAAGTAAGCCAGAACGCAACAAAAAAGAATGTAAATAAAATACAGAAACAACAATGAAACTACGAGAGTTCTCGAGAAAACGAAGCCATGAACATTCGACTTCAAGAACATTCATCAGACTGTTTACGTGGGCATATAAAAAGGCAAGACAGATGAGGCAACGAGTAGTAAGAATGTGTGAAGACGCGTTGCGTGTGAAGAGAACAGTCGTGGTTTGAAAATCTCCGTTGTAAGCAAAGAAGATTGGCGAACAAGCAATTATTGTTGTATACGTCAAGTTATAAACAGTGGCACACAAAAATAGTGCGAACAGTAAAGAATTTAATTGGAACTAAACACCAATTTATTTTTGTTTTGTTTGCAATCAACGAACTCATATTTTAAACGTTTTTAAAAAGGTAAAAACGTAACAATTGGTGTCAGAAGTGGGATTGCAAAATCCAAAAGTAAAAATAAATAAATAAAACATATTTTAAACGTTTTTCAAAAAGTAAAAACGTAACAGTATGTACATATGTATGTATATATTATTCGTTGTCCTCCGTTTTTTTGCATCTTGAATTTGCGAACAAAACCTGACCTCTTCTGACAAAAGTCTCGAAGCTATTTTTTAAGAGATGACTTTAATATTATATTTAAATTGCTTTTTTTGGGTATGCAAATGCTTTCCACCTTTCACATTAAACACTTATAAACCTTGTACATATTTCGTAATCAGTAAAGTAAGTATACTCTGTAAGTATTAATATTTAAAAATTTCTTTCATTCACTGTAAAAGAAGTAAACCGAGATGTATACACAATTTTTTTTCGTTCGCACACCATATTTGGTAAGCATTTCAAGCCCGCAGATTAAAGGTATAAGGTCTTCTACCACAGGCGAACGCAGTCCCTGTACTGACCAAGTTCCTCCGAGCCAATGAGGGGTAAATCGGTCAGCGCAAGGGCTGCACTCCTTGAAGTTAAGTTAATAAAAAAAATTTGAAATTTTATTTAAAAAAAAATTACTACGAAGAATGTTGAAATTAATTGTAAAACACAATCAAAACTTACGCAATTGGTCTACTTTGTCAAATTAACTAAATGAGTTCTAAGAATTAACAAAAATAATCTACTTTCCAGCAGGAGGCAGCAACTCACTGGAACTATGGCTAAAACTAAAATACATTTTTTTTATATGCAGGTGTGTATTATTTTATATGAAGTGGAGAGTTTGGATACATTTGATTTTTTTTTTCAAATATAAAACTCTTTTGAGATCCAGAAAATAGCAAAAAGTTATAAAAAAATCTCTAGTAAGAAACAAAAATCTTTTCTTAAACGGGACCACAACAGAGATCAGCAATGAGTATTCAAAACGATGAGTAGATTCGAGTCATACTCAAAATTTCTGATACTTATAAGAATTCATACTTATTTTAATATCATACTCATACTACTAATATTCAAAATTTGAAGTACTCATCGTACTCATAATTAACATGATGTTGTTGATTTCGACTCTCCATGACTCAACATATACACGAGGCACAAAATAAGTCTGATTCGATTACGAACACCACAGTACTCGCTAGAAGGTTTTATGTTTGCTTTGCTTGCTGTCTTTGTCTTTTTTTTTTCATCTTTTGTAAATGCAACAACAAGTACTACTGTAAATTTTGATGAATGATTCGAGGCACTCGAACATTCGTAAGTATTATAAGTATTTTTCTAAATTTATGAATCTGAATGAGTAGGCGTATGAATCAGACATATTTCGAATGTTATTAGTTTGATGTCAACGTTGTAGTCATACTCATTGTAACCTGTACTTATAAATCAATGTTGTAGCGAGTACGAATGAATCAGAGTAGTTGAACTTTAATACTGTTGATTTACTCATACTCAAAATTTTATGAGCACTTATGAGTAGCGAAAAAACGATTCATTGCTGATCTCTGGGCCACAACAAAGAAAGTACTAAAGTACAAAAGTACTAGTAGTGTCCGTCATTTTGTTTTCATTCAAACCATTTTAGTGTTAATAATTTGACTATTGGCTTAAATATTTACTTCAATCCAATGTGTTTATTGTATGATTGCATCAGAAATAATGTTAAAGAGAAGAGAGAAAAATAAAAACTGACGAGTCTATTATTAATGCTAAGAGACAACTGGAAATTCTTTCTGTGGTCATCAATTTTGTTGAAACAGTTGTACACGTGGACACCATAATAGACTTTGCTATAGAATCTCAATTTTAACACTCCACCTAGAACTTGAAAATAACAAGTTGAAATATTATTGATTAAGGGAGGTTTAGGCAGTCACACAACTTGAACGACATGTCACCTTTCTGTGTGGAAGAATACGTACAAGGAATAAATTTGTTTGCAAACAAATACGTATACAGAGAAATTTATGATTTTATTTTACTTTGCTTGGAGAATATAAATAAAAGTGGACATATACACAATAAAGAATTAAATATACATACACACATACATAACTGGTCATTACAACTCTTCAGTCAGGATTACGATCTAGCTTCTTACACCACTGTAGTCGCCGTAGTCTAGTAGGTAGTGTGTTGGCTTCTTAGACGTAAAGCCCGCGTTCGTATCCCTCTGAGAGTAAATAAAATTGCCATGAAGAGCTTCTCAATAATCTGTCGTACTTTAAACTGAAGGTCCCGCCACTCATATATAAGAATTAACATAAGTGGTGTAAGAACATACATACATAATTGGTCATTACAACCATTTATACAGGATTTCGACCTAGCTTCTCACACCACTTATGTTGTGTGCGTTAATTTTATACATGAATGGGACTTTGAGTTTAAAGTCAACTCCGAACGTTGAGAAACTTTTCATGGTAATTATATTTACTCTTAGAGTTTTTGTCGGAAATCTGCTGAGAGGAAGTCGCCGAAGAAATAATTTTTCATATTTCGTTCTGATGTCTGACCTGGAGTTTGAACCGCGGTCTTACGTCTAATAAGCCAACACACTACCTACTAGACTACGGCAGCTAAATTATAACATTTTTAGTTAGCTTTACCTTAAAGTTTGTTAAAGATTTTGCTGCAGCAATTTATTTTACGCACACAATTAAATACATTTCTTTCTATGCGGAATATAGAACTTTACTCTTAACTTTTTGAAAGCATTTGTAGAGCTAAAATGGTTCTCCCACATTATATAAAAATTGTAAATATTTGCTGTATTTTTGTATACAAATATATATATATATATATATCTATATATATATACATATATATAGATATATATATCTATAGAGACAAAAGAATACAATTTACATGGACTTTTAAAATCAACAGCCTAAAGTTATTTAATTAATTTAAACTGTTGTTTAAATTAAGACCTTCTGAAATTTAAGGATTTGTGACTTTAGTCTCCATAAAAACTAACAATTTCAAACAAGCACAAAACTGCCATTGTGCTTACGCTGTAAACTTTCTCTTTGCGGTGGGGCCAACAAAAATTACAACAATACACATCAATTTATTGGTAATTAAATTTGTATCTTGTGACGAAAGCATTTGTCATATTCTGCTGGTAATTATTAGAGAATTAATGTCAACCCAATCAAATCTAAACATCAAAATTTCATAAAAATTTGATCAATTAATTTAATTTAAAATTTCCTGCAAAATGCAGGGTCATACTATCGCGGGATTTGATGTGAAAATGGGAGAAAGTGCATTTCGTTTAAAAATTACAAAAGTCAGTCAATTAAGTTACGAATTACTGGCTCATTATCGCAAAAACCTGTATCCGAAGAAAAAAGTGAATTTGAAGCAATTCGTAGTGTAATTCATGTATTTTTGCCACTCTTTGCACAAAATTCAATTCACTTTAAATTTAAGATAATTTCGGGTTGTGAGGTATTAAAGTATCGAATTGCATTAAAAAAAATATTATTTATAGAGAATGGAAAAGGATAATTGAAATCAAAATTAATGTAATTTATGTCAGAGATGTCTAACAGTAATTTTCAATAGTAATTTCCCAGGATATGTACGTAAACTCAAATCTTTCAACTCTTTGATGGCGGTGAATAGATTTTTAGAAAATATATCTGAGTGTATTCACTAGGAATTTAGAACATATTTTCACGACTTTTCTCTAGTAGGCTTTTGCAAGTTACTAAGCTATATTTTACATATTTTATATGGAATTAAAGATGTCTAGACTCTAGAGTTACAACAGTGCGTGTAAGTTGCTGTGTGTTTACTGAACTGAGTGCGTGAATGGTTGTGTTTCTGTTATAATTTGTTATTATTTGTACCAATTTGGGTGTGCGTAGATAAAGAGAGAATGAGAGTAACAGATTTGTTTTCCTATACTTCTCACAAGCAAATGACGATGGAATACAATGTGTAGTTTATTGTACAATGCAAATAAAAATTCGTATGTGTGGTTGTGATAGATAGATGTGTGCAGTGAAAATAGAAATGAATAATTTCGAAAAAAAGGAGTCAACAATTTTTTTAGGAAAAAGGTGGCATGAAATAGACA
Organism: Sarcophaga caerulescens; assembly: GCA_927399465.1. NCBI lineage: Eukaryota > Metazoa > Arthropoda > Insecta > Diptera > Sarcophagidae > Sarcophaga > Sarcophaga caerulescens. The sequence continues at coordinate 58,221,165 of OV656868.1, forward strand.
GGGCTTGGTGATATAGTTAAGTGAATTTGTTTAAGCCTAGATTGAAGGGAAAGTGTTTTTCCCCATTAGAATGTCTGCGGGCCAGTTAATTTTTAAAGGTTATGTTAAAAGGATATATGCCGCGCGACGGTCTATCTTTGGCAGTTTACCCGAGGGAGATGATGAAAGTATTCCGGAGATATGGCAGTCTATAACATACTCTACTCAACACAATAAACAACTGTTTTGGCTTTTAAAAGTATAGGGTGTGTGAAAAGGCTAAACCATACAATAACAGCTACACTCATTCTCTCATTCATATCCATAGTAACAGTTATGTACAATGGACAGCAAAAGTCTTAGTACGGCAATATATTTTAGCAATTTCATGAATTTTAACCAACAGTTAAACAAAAAATTAAGGTTTTTATATTTATTTTATTAATTTATTTCTATTTTATTATTATAAAACAAACAAATTTTTAATCTTTTTCATAAAACAAGAGAAATATAAGGAAAAGATTAAATTGACTCTATAGGTACCTCCAAGGAGAACCCTGAGTAAATTTAAAATTCAAAGGGTTAATATATGAAAATGTTATCCCTTGTATTTAGTAGATCAAGCACTCCATTTAACCCATTTGGAATTGAATGTACAGGTTTTGTTTAGTGTTTTCTGGTGGTACCATGAGCAAGTTTTTCGGTTGACTTTTGTTTGAGGTTTAGCGATTACGTAACCTTTCTTTCAAATGTTCTCCTAAATACTTCCTTGAAGTTATATCGGGACTTTTTGCAAGAGCATTAAGCCTGTGGTGACTTTTTTGTCAAAATATATTGGAGTACTAAGACTTTATTGTCCACTGTATATGTTATATTTATTTTGACAATACTCTTGCACGCCTATTTATGGAACATAAGCTGTTTCTTGTTGTTTAGTAGCGATTATACAACCTACTCATTAGTATAGGGATTCAAAATAAAGCAAAAAACGGTCCCAATTCCATTTTGTGGGTAGTCGCTGAAATCAGCTTGGGATGTACACTTATACGAGTGGTTCAATGCAATGCAAAAAATGAATGTTGAATCTTCAAAAAGATTGACTACTATCATTTGCTTTTATACTATTTTGTTTCTATTATCAATAACGTCTAGATAATAAAATCGACTGTATAATGGGTACTCTTGCATACATTCTTTTTGAGATAGTTTTAAGCAATATTTTCATTTTGTTGTCGCTATCGTACAATGGTCGTGTATTTAAAAACTACATCGTTTACAATATTTCGTTATTAGAGTAAAAAGAATGTACTGCCAAGAATATTGTATTGGGTTAAAAAGGCAATGATAGACAGAGTGAAGAATTTCATTAAAGATGGCTTGAAATGAAAAAGCACACTTTGCAAGTTTACCTCATCCAAGTTCACAACATAATAATGAAGTTTGGAAAATAGATGTGATATAATAAATGTGAGACGTATTATACACCCATTTCACTACCATTCCTTGTAAACTTAGACAACCAAGTCTATATGTCAGTATTCTAAAAGTTTGCAATTTAGTAATATTTAATTCAATGTACAGTAGCGACAAAAAAAAAAATGCAACTCGATGCCATATTATGTTCAACACCGTGTCTTGTCTTATTTACAGAATGTTGTTTATTTACAGAATTGTTGTGAATATCTTTGTTTTAGGGGCCGCCGAATGTAATTTAACCCATCAGAGCCAAATAAGTTAAACTTTGATTCATCGCTCCACCAAACTGCCGTTTTCCCTGGGTCAACTTTTACTATTTTTACCATTTGACAGTCTTGGAGGGCAGTAGATTTACGAGGTCGACCATTTCCTGGCTTTCTTTCCACGTTATTTATTTGACGATATCGCGATGAAATCCGACAAACCGTTGATTTATTGATATTAAACTGATGAGCAACTTCATTCATTGATTTGCCTTCTTCCAAAGCCCTTATAATGGGAAATTTGCTATCTGCTGACAGCTGTTTCTATTTTAAAATTCACAATTTGCAAATTTTTCATTAAACTTTTATTTTAATTACTCAAGTTGATCTACTTTTACCTTTAACACATTGCGTTTTTTTTTTTCGCTAAATTTGTTCACTTTTTTTTATATGTAAATCTAAAAAAATTAAGTAGAAAGAGAAGCAAACAACGCTTAGTGATGCTTTTTAATAAAATTTAAAAACCAACGAATAAAAAAAACAAAAGTGGAGTGGAATTGGATAACGTTATAAGTTTGGAATCTCGATTGAATATCATATGACATAGAGTTGCATCTTTTTTTTTCTCGCTACTCTATATGCACTTATTTCTTTGAAGAAATCAGACTGATTGAAAAAATTTAATGAATAGTTTATAAATGCTTTTGCGATAGAAGTTTAAAATTTAGGAAAATATTCTCTTAAAAATTAATTTTTTAGTAGGCTTAAAGTACTAGCCATGCATATGCCATTTGATTGCAGGCGTATTTTAAAAGATTTATGAAAAAGGTTTAAGTAAACAATAAAATTACCTAAGAATCGTTAAAATAAATGTGTGAGTTAAAACAATGAATGTGCAAAAACTTCTTGAATGCACAATAATAATAACAACAACAGAAAAAACATTTATCAACACTAGACCTCGTACGTCGTTTATTGCCATCGTTACTACTTTCAGCCATCACAAAATCCTGCTTTCAAGCATTAAACCTAAACAAAGCAAAACAAAATACTGAGAATAAAAGAAGTTAATAAAAAGTACTACTATGAACTGACTGTTGGGAAAACTTTCGCATAAGCCGGCATCAAGAAGTCTGCATTCAATTCAGAATATTTTTTCTCGTATTTTACCTTTAAAAGCGATTAATGATACTTATACAGGTATGTATGTGAGAATTAGAGTATGCCCTTAAATTAGCTTAAGCTAAAGTTAGCGTAACGAATACAATACTTCATGCCTAAAGGTATATTTAATTTCTTTAATTTAAAAGTTGAGGAATTTGTAGTTGAGATTTGCAGTTCATAGAGTAATAGCGGTAAGGTAAGCAACTATTTATTTTTCTTTTACCAGGGACGACGTTACCACTTACTTTATTGTATTGTATTGTTTTATTGCGATTGATTTTTCGTCCCTCTTTGCTGACATTTCTGCTCTGGGCTGGAATGAATGTTGGTATTATGCTTCAGTGTATGATAAGTTGAACGTACTTCTTGCAACATTGCAGGGCGCTAATGATCGTAATGTACCTGAACGTAGTTTTGCTGTAAATAATCGCTCTTGTCCGTGGTATACAGCTGCTGTAAAAAATTCTATTCGTGATCGCAATTTAGCTTACAACGTCTGTAAAAGGAGACCCACGTTGATAAACAGATCTGTTTACAATAGAGCTAGAAACCGCTCCAATCTCATTGTCAGACAAGCTACAAAATCATATTTCTCCCGCAAACTTAATTTAAATCTCCCTCTGTAGTTCTTTTGGGTGCAAAATAGACCCAGATGAGCTTAATGACTTTTTTTGTATTAATGGCGTGACAAATAATCATACCAGTCCTAATCTACAAAATGAACTCTCCTGCAATACTAACTTCTCATTTTCTACAGTGTCAGAGGCTGATGTAACCAGGTATATCTTGAAAATTCGATCCAATGCCATCGGTGCAGATGGTGTAGCCATTAAATTTGTTAAACTTATATTGCCATATATTTTCGGAGCGCTGACTCATGTCTTTAATCATTGCATTACAACCACCCAGTTTCCTACAGCCTGGAAAATTGAAAGAATTATACCGATAGCAAAGATTTCCAATGCAGTGAGTGCGGGCGATTATAGGCCAATAAGTATTTTACCAGTTTTTTCAAAAATATTTGAGTCCCTAATTGCTGAACAGATTACGTCATATCTGAATAACAATAATCTCTTGTCCCCGTTCCAATCTGGTTTTCCCATTGCTCATAGTTGTACTAATGCGGTCTTGAAAGTAATTGATGACATGAGGCCTAAATATGACAAAGGAAACCTCTCTCTTATGTGTCTACTGGATTTTTCAAAGGCCTTTGACAGGGTTGATCATTTAATCTTATGTCGAAAACTGGGGCACTATTTTGGATTTACAAATTCCGCTTTATCTCTTATGGAAAACTACTTGTATGGGCGAGCCCAAAGGGTAATTATTGGAAATAGGCAGTCGGGGCTGAGGCGTATAACATCTGGTGTTCCACAGGGGTCCGTCTTAGGCCCCCTGCTATTTAGTATGTTCGTCAATGATTTATTTTCAGTATGCAGGTACACATCTCTTGTGGACGTTAGTAAGATTAAATACTTAGGATTTTGGATCAATTCCACCTTGTCATGCACTGACCATATTAATCATGTTGTGCGTAACGTATACCTCTTGCTTCGTAATTTACGAATGTCGTCTAACTTCACACCATTTGAAGTTAAGAGGAAAATTATAATTCAATTAATACTTCCACTGATTAATTATTTTGTAGAGGTTTACAGTAAATTGTCTCTCTCACTACATAAGTTGCAAGTATCTTTTAATAATGCTACGCAGTATGTGTATGGTTTAACTAGGTTTAGCAGTGTATCGTCCTGGAGGAAAATGATCTTGGGCTGTGACTTAATCGACTACCTTCAGATGCGAAATATTTTATTCTTACATAATCTTCTTTATCGTAAGAAACCACCCTATCTCTTTGAGAAGCTTGTATTTGGTAGATCCACTAGATATACAACTCTAATTATACCTAGATACACTTACATCAATACTAGCAGATTGTTTTTCGTCAACGCAATTAATTTGTGGAACTCCTTACCAATGACTATTAAAAACATTTCGAGAATGACCAGTTTTAAGAAGTCACTTTTTGACTATATGTCCTCAAATATTTAAAAAAAAGCAAAAAAAAAATTTAAATAGAAATAGAAATTTTGTGTGAAATATAATTAATGCCTTTTTGTGTATTAGTTATATACTTCATAAAACATTGCACTATAATTCAGGGAATACTAATGACCAATGTAATTTGTGTATATCGTACTACTGAGCTATAAAAGAATAACATTCTTAAAGTTCTTGTAATCAAATAAATAAATAAATCATATTGCATATACAGTGACGGTCATAACTAACTGAAAAACCTTTACATACATGACAAACTATAAAAAAAAACATTCGCGAAATATAAAATAAATAAATAAATATAAAAAAACCCAAATTTGAACCAACATGGCCAAAGTGTAACACAGCATATTAATATTGTCGTAAAGAGGTACCTTAGTACTTCGACGATACGATTTATTGTGTTCCCCTTTAACTGTATAGCGTGTCTCTATAATGTCTGTTCCAGGCTTATTGCCTTCACAACCTTCAGGATGCTGCCCGGTGTTAACTATTACAATTCCCAGCCTAGAAGCTTCAGGTTTTTACTTCTGGGAGGCATTAACGCTCCACAAATTCCAAGAATGTGATCCGATGATTCATCCTCATCGTCATAGAGGCCTCGAAACAATCCCTTTTCTGAATAAGAGTACCCTATGTCTATAGTGCACTGCCAAAATACTGGTAATCAACCTGGGTAGCGTGATGCATGACTCTGATATCTTTTAATTGTGATACTTCACCTAAAATTTTGATTGCCTCAAACCTGTTTTTTTTTTTGGAGACAAAAAGTCAGGAGGTCACCACTATTCAGTGCAGTGCAGTGTAGGAAATATATTTTATAGGAGAAGGGAAAGGAAAGGTAGTGTGCGATAATTTTTTTTAATGAATTCTTCACTTTTTTTCGAGTATTGCTTCGTAGAAATAATTTTGTTTTTTCTATTATGAGCAATCACATATAATGTCAGATAAACAATCAGGCAATCACATACACCCAGATTCTCTGGTGGGAATCGAAAACACGGCCTCGGCACTTGAAGAAAGTACACTATCAAGTAGGCTGTCGGAGCATTGGGGTTTGAGAAGAATCATTACCCTTTCTTTATATCCCCTTTCGTAGATCATACCCCTCCTAAATTGCGCCCCACTCCACAGCAGAATTCTGGCTCAATCAACACCGGTAGAGCTACCCTTCTCACAAGTTCGTCAACTTGCTCATTGCCGAGTATTCCCACATGACCCACAGAGAGTAATCTTATTTTGCCTACCTAACTGATTCAAACAGTCCCATATTATTCCCTCATAAAAGCTCATCTTTCGATGGCACTTACTTGCGCTTTTAAAAGAGCTCTATTAATTTTTGTAATTAAGTCTCTTTGCGAACCATTTCCAAAAATCGTAGAATTGGCATTGAAGTATAAATATTACAGACTTTAAAAGTTGAATAACAACATAAAGAGTTTTCTAGGATATTCGGATACTTCAGAAATTTAGAATGCTCAACACATATCCTTTCCAAATGTTCTCAAGTCATTTAACGTTATGACCTAAAATATACCTCTAACGTATATTTTAAAGAATTGAACGATGTCTTAAGTTAGCAAGAATAAAGATATGCTTTTGGGGGAAGTCCAGAGAGACTGTCATCAAGAGTTTTTGACCGAAAGTATCAACAATCTTATCGATTCAAGTCGAAAAGATTGCGACAGGTTATTGCTACTAAATATCATAGCTTTTTAGTTACATTTGTCCATTAAAAACATTGTTACGAAAAGGGAAATGGTGTAACACCGTTTAACATTAAGATGATAAACAAAAGCTACAAAAAAACCATGAGTATGAAAGAGAAGGGGATTGACACAAGTAAGCGAGAACGCAACAACAAAGAATGCAACCAAAATACGCAAACAACAATGAAACTACGAGAGCCCTCGAGAATGCGAAAATATGAACATTCTACTTCAAGAATGTTTGTCAGACTGTTTACGTGGGCCTATAAAAAGGCAAGACAAAGCAGAGGACGAGTAGTAAGAATTCAGTCAGTGTTGTGTGAAGACGTGTTGCGTGGAAACAGTCGTGGTTTGAAGATCTCAGTTGTAAAGATCTGCGTTGTTACTGCTTACGCAATAAGAGTGGAAAGTAGAATTTCGAACAAGCAATTATTGTTGTATACGACGAGTTATAAACAGTTACACACAAAAATAGTGCATACAATAAAGAATTTTATTGAAACTAAACACCAATTTATTTTTATTTTGTTTGCAATCAACGAACTCATATTTTAAACGTAACAATAACATTTGTACGCACCTAATTGGATTCAGTCAAGATTACGAACTAGCTTCTCACACCGCTTAAATTGTGTGTGTTAACCCTAATCTTACTGATATAAGCCTGTGAGGCTCATTTTGATGCTCAACTCAATGTGAAGTTGCCGTAGTCTAGTAGGTAGTGTGTTGGCTTATTAGACATAAGGCCTCGGTTCAAACCCCATGTCAGACATCAAAACGAAAATATGAAAATATATCTTCGACGACTTCCTTTCTGGCAAAAACTCTGAGAGCAAATAAAATTGCCATGAAAAGTTTCTCAAAAATCTGTAGTTCGGAGTCGACTTTAAACTGTAGGTCCCGCCACTCCTGTATAAAATTAACAGACACAATATAAGTGGTATGAGAAACTAGGTCGTAATCCTGACTGAAGGGTTGTAATGACCAATTATGTATGTATTTTACATATTGTTACGAAAATGGAAAAATCTAGATTCTGGTGTTTTGCGTTTACATCGTTTAACATTAAAATTATAAACAAAAGCTATAAAAACAAAACAATCAACTTGTTTACATATTATCGCCCTATGCTTTAATATAACACCAGCATAAAAAATGGTAAACAAGTAAACAAAAATACAACAATAAACACTACAAGGATAAATGTAAACAAAATACACAAACAACAATAATGAAACAACGATGTTTACATTTATAAATATATCGAGAAGGCGAAGCCATGAACATTCGCCTTTAAGAACATTCATCAGACCGTTTGCTCTGCAATATAAAAGGCAAGGCAAATCAGGCGAGTGAGTCTGTAAAAGTTCAGTCAGTCTTGTGTGAAGACGCGGTGTATTTGAAGGGGATAATCGTGGTTTGATCTCCGTTATCCGGATAATAAAGAATTTTAATTAAATCTTAACACGAATTTATTTTTATTTTATTTGCAATCTACGAGCTCATATTTTAAACGTTTTTAAAAGGTAGAAACGTAACAATATGATTGGAAAAATATGATGAAAAAAAATTGAGAATTATTAAATCTTTCCATCTGTTACATATACATATATGTTATATAAAATAGTAACGTTAACTACTGACATGAGCCTCAGATGCCCATATAAAATAGTTCATATTTGTTTTAAGTTTTTGACTGAATAAATCATTCCTCATATCTTTGTAAAGCATATTTATAAAAATGTTTTTCTTTTATATACAAAGTAACCTTTAATATGCAAAATCTGATTTTTCTGTTCTGCTTTCTTAAAGGTTGAAAATCACATTTTATTTAAATTAAAGTTTAAATGATTCGTATATCTGAATATTAAAGTTAAAAACATGAAATCCGTTTAGATTTTGTTATAAAATAGATGCTAACACGTTTTTCGTAAGAAGAAGCCCTTAGAGGCTCATGTCAGTACGATTAGAGTTAATTTTATACATGAGTAGCGGGACTTACAGTTTATAATCGACTACGAGTGAAAGATTTTTGAGAAACTTGTAATGGCAGTTTTGTTTACTCTCAAGGTTTTGTCCAGAAATCTGCTGAGAGGAAGTTGAGTTGAAAAATTTTTCATATTTCGTTTTGTTCGAAATGCTTGACCTGGGGTTTGAACCGTGATCTCACGTCTAACTAGACAACACACTACCTACTAAACTACGGCGACTTCATTATTATGTTATGAATTTTAATGAGGTAAACTTGCAAAGTGTGCTTCTTCATTTCAAGCCATCTTTAATGAAATTCTTCACTCTGTCGATCACTAACTTTTTAAACTAAAGCAATATTCATGACAGCACATTATTTTACTCTAATAATGAAATATTGCTTAATGAAAATATTGCTTAAAAATGAAAATATTGCTTAAAACTAACTCAAAAAGGATATATGCATGAGAACCCATTATACAGTCGATTTTATTATCTAGACGTCATTGATTATAGAAACAAAATATTATAAAAGCAAAGGATAGTAGTCAATATTTTTGGAGATTTAACATTCATTTTCTGCATTGCATTGAACCACTCGTATAAGTAGACTACCAAAAAATGGTTCATATATCAGTGAAAAGGTTGCGTAATCGCTACTAAACAACAACAAAAGGCTTAGGTTCCATAAATAGGCGTGCAAGAGTATTCTCAAAACAAATATACCATATACATAACTGTTACTATGGATATGAATGAGAGAATAAGTGTAGCTGATATTGTATGATTTTGCCTTTGCACAAATCAACAGTTCGTCGCGCTATTTTAAGCAGTAAACATTTACAACTCCGAAAACTAAAGAAAAAACCTCCATTAAATGCAATCCGTCAACAACAGCGCCTTCAGTTTGCCAAAGTTCATATGGTATGGGATGTTCAATTGCAGCCCATACCATAACGCCCCTCTCTGCTGTGATGGCGGCTCAGAAATTTGTCGTCCTTACGCATATTGTGAAAATAAAAGTTATAGCCATCAGGGCCATCCAAATTAATTTTTTTCATCCGAAAAAATTACTTTTCGCCAATCGTTACCGCTTAGTTGTCTTTGAACATTCTATGCCATATGATCTTTGGCAAACTGAAGGCGCTGTTGTTGACGGATTGCATTTAATGGAGGTTTTTGCTTTAGTTTTCGGAGTTGTAAATGTTTACTGCTCAAAATAGCGCGACGAACTGTTGATTTACTTGCATTAACTCCTGCTAAATGCTTAATTTTAGAGGTAGAATGGGCTGAATTTGAGGCAATTCGAAGAATATTTCGCTTGTCCTGTGGTGTTAGAGCTGTGTAAGTACTTCCTTTGCAATTTTTATGCTATCTTTCACGATGTTTTATGTAATTCATTACCACATTACGACTTCGTTCGATTTTTCTACCGATTTGGCGATAAGAATAATTTTCAGAATGGTAAACATCAATTTTTACCATTTCAGACGAATTTAAAGAACTTTTTCTTCCCATATTGATTTAGCTAACTGCAGTCACAAACTGTAATTTTAATTTTATTTGGCTTTTATAAAGCTTTATTACAACCAGCAACTAATTTAAGTTAAAATTGCACGTGGTTCTATCCTGTTGAACCAAAAAATAAATGAAAAATTTTATACTTAACTACAAAGAAAGAGAAAAAGTACCGTTATAATCCATTTCTATACTATTTTTTGTGTTTAAATTATCATTTACAGTATCAACTATTTTTCTGCAAAACTAAATTTTTTTATTCTATCTTATTTGCAATTTATACAGTTTTTTTAATTTAAAATATGTTGGTTCTATCCTGATGAACCGCAGTGTACTATACTTTTAAAAACCAAAATAGTTGTTTATAAATATGAATTTGAAATTAGTCTTGGTTCAGACCACGATATATTTATTTCCTAAGTGCCTAAAGTGTCAAAATAGTTACATCTTTTATTTTAAAGTAATTAAAGAAAATTTATTTTAAAGTAAAGTAATTTGAAGCTTCAAAGTTATGCCCTATACAATAATTTATGCTGAATCGGATAGAATTGTATAATTTTATGGAATGAAAAATTTAAGGAATAGAGTGTAAAACGAAGAGAATGAACATTTGAAAAATAGAAAAAACAACTAAACGTAAGAATTGAAATCGGATAATCAATATACATACATAACTTAAGACCCATACACTTTTTAGTTGATAGCTAAGGAAAATAAATTTGATATTGTTACGAAAATGGAAACGGTGTAACATCGGATATCATTAATTGATAAACAAAAGCTACAAAAACAAAAACCATGAGTATGGAAGAATAGGGATAGACAAGTAAGCGAGAACTCAACAACAAATAATGCAACCAAAATACACAAACAACAAATGAAGCGACGATGGAATTCTCTAGAAGGCGAAAACACGAACATTCCACTTCAAGAACATACATCAGACTGTTTACGTGGGCATATAAAAATGTAAGACAAAGCAGGCAACGAGTAGTAAGAATTCAGTCAGTCTTTTGTGAAGACGCGTTGCGTGTGAAGAGAACAGTCGTGGTTTGAAGATGTCCGTTGTAAGCAAAGAAGAATAGCGAACAAGCAATTATTGTTTTATACGTCAAGTTATTAACAGTGGCACACAGAATTGTGGGAATAATAAACAATTTTAATTAAAGCTAAACACAGATTTATTTTTATTTTGTTTGCAATCAACGAACTCATATTTTAAACGTTTTTAAAAAGGTGAACTTAACATAGCATAAGATAGCATTCATATTCGATTGAAAAATCAATGTTGTTATCTCGTGTTGAAGTTTTCTTATGCAGTCTAGTTGAGGGATTTATAGTTGTAATGAATTTGGCAGGTTTATAATCGTCTCTAACTGCTATGTGTGTACATTGAGTCATTTGCTACAATAGGTTCATACTCAAGCGTCCTTTGCTTTTGATAACAATAACAATAGTTACCTAAAAACAAACTTACTTAATCTTAAAAGAAAAAGATTCAATTCCGTTTCCATACTTTTAGTTTAATCATTGAAAAATAAATCTGATAATAGAAAATTTTGTTCTTACGCAACAATAACAATGAAAAAATTATATATTATTATGAAAACATAATACAACAAACGAGTGACATGACAAAAGAAAATAATTTTTTTCTAGGATCAAACTGTAGCAGTTGATAAGAAAGAAATGATGAAATAAAAGATAATACAAAAAGGAGCATAGTAAAGTTTTTCGCGTGATATACAGTCAATCCTTCTATAACGCGGTACTCTCAGAACGCGGTTTACATATAACGCGGTTCCACATAACGAGGAGCTGAAATCTTATAACGCGGTACTCTTAAAGCGCGGTTTTTGTTCAACAATATCCCATAAGTTCCTTCCGCACAGCCTATGAATGACTCTAGTAAACTAGGGTTTAATATCAGTTTTATTTTCGACGCAAAAGCACAGCCGAGATATATAAACAACATATTTATATAAACACGCCAGCTTTTCATTTCATAACCGTCTACGACATCGGTTTCAGTCATCTTAAAGATCTTTCACAGTACATATATTTCGTTGGTGTCTTTCTAAAACTTTTTCTGCAACTCATATCTGACAGTGAGGATGAATGTTGAAAAATTACATAATTTTACAAAAGTCTTTCTTATTTTTGTTGGAAAACAGTCCTTTAGTTTAGCTTTTGTTTAATTTTTTATCAATCCTTATATCAACTCTTTAATTCAATAAAAATAATTTATAATTTATCTTGTCTTGGTCTCCATATAACGCGGTACGAATGATGTGATTTGTACTAATTCCGAGTTTCCTATAGCGCGCTTTTCATACAACGCGGTAGACGGTTTCCATAGAACGCGCTACGAATTAGATTGACATCCGAGTTTCTTGCAGCGCGGTTTCCACACAACGCGGTACGCACTCACCGGGTTATAGGAGTGTTGACTGGACTTCTTTATATTAGTTGAAGTTTTGGAGGTTTTCTTTGAAAATATTTTAAACTTTGGTATAATACAGAAATATCATCTTATTCAAAAATATTTAAGAATGTTTATCAAGAAATCTCTGGATGGATCAAAGGATGTTAGTAGGTAAAGGCCTAACTTTAACTTTATAATCATGTTTTATTTAAATCTACGAATACTTGCATTCGCTTTTGTCAAACCACAACAAATTCAACAATAATTTATATATAAATAATAAATAAATCTTCCAAAGAAACCTAATCGATTAAAGTAATATTTGAAAAGATTTTTGAAAAATAGAATTGACCTTAAAAATGTGGGATATAATGGAATAAAATAAAAATGCAAATTCTGTATTTTTTTTTTTCTAACTGCGGCATTAATTAAGAAATATATTCATAAACATTTATTATATGTATCTTACCCATTGTTTCGTATTGTAAGTTAATTATTTACTTTGTAATACAAAGTTTGTATTATTCTGTTGTTGAAAATAGAGAATTTACGATTATGAATTTGGCGTATATTGCCACAATTGCATACATTTGTTCCACAGTGAAATGTCACGGATTAAATTGAATAACACACTTGGCGAAATTTGCGGAATATAATGTTAAAACAATTTAAATCATATTTTAAGTAGTGTTCAATGTTTTGACGAGTGGCTTCAGTACTTAAAGAATTCAGCTGGCAGGCCATCAGGACCTGCAGCTTTATTGTTCTTAAGACGCATAATCGTGACTTCGACATCTTCATTGCCAGGTGGCGGAATCTCCACGCCGTCATCATCGATCGGTACACCAACTCTATAGGCGGATAAGTGTTTCCTCCACAACCTCAGCACCCCCTGCGAATCTGTTACCAGGCATATATTGCCACAATTGGCAATACTCGATGGCGGCCTGCTTTGTTGTTACTACAATTTATTATTGTTTTTTTTTTTTTTGGATTAATGGCTGCTCGATGCAGGCTTGCTATTGTTGTTACTACTATTTACTATTGGTTTTTTTTTTTGATTAATAGCTGCTCGATGGTGGTTTACTATTGTTATTACTACTATTTACTATTGGTTTTTTTTTGATTAATGGCTGCTCGATGGTGGCTTGCTATTATCTACTATTGGATATTTTTTATTGGATTAAGGGCTGCTCGATGACGGCCTGCTATTGTTGTTACTATTGCTATTTACTGTTGGTTTTTTTTCGGATTAATGGCGCAACTACATTTGTGGTGCGAGAAGCTGGGTCGTAATCTTGACTGAAGGGTTGTAATGACCAATTATGTATGTATGCTTGTAGATGTAATAAATTTGTCTTTGGTTAATTTCACTGGAATTTAACGTAACTGTAGTTTGTTAATTATTTACATCTAAATTAAAAAAATACAGAAACATGTGCTTTGGAACAAATATATACCGTTTATAACCCATTATTTCAACAGTGCCGTAACTGGGAGGAATTTTTTAACATTATGGTCTAAAATTACAGAAATCCATTAAAATATTAACACAGTTACCTTCACATTTTTACGTAAACTATTTTTGGCATAAAATACGTTTCAGTAATTACAATTAGAATTATTTAATTAATTGTTATTTAGGAAATATGGGTGAAAAAATTCTCTCCGTTCTTCTAGGCTTCTTTTGTACCTTGAACTGTGATAGAAAAAAAAAAAAAGTTATAATGAAGTTGTGTATCAGTACACACGTGTAAAGTTTCATATGGATTATTAGGTTTTGTGAAAATGGAAATCAATTAAGAATCCCATAAGGAAATAATTGGATAACAAAAAACAACCGAAAACTTGTTTCACTGAATATAAAAGGAAACTTAAAGAACTTTTGATCATGCAAAGACGACGTGCCAGAGACAGAAGGAATGATTATGTCAAGCACCCTAAAAACTCAAGTGCTAGAAAAATTAAAGAAAAAATGATATTTATTATAATGTTCAAAAAGGGTCTGACAAAAATAAAATTAAAAAAAAGAATAAGATATGAATTTGGAAGCAAAAAGAGCCAAATTTACAAAAGGATTTCATTACGAGAAAGTGTGTGTAGCGTTTATAGAAAGAGAAAACATAGGTGTTGGCTAATTTTTCACAGTTTCCAGGACATGAACTCTATATTGCTATTACAAGAACAGGGATAGATCGAGCAAAACAACCGTGTGCGCAAAAAAAAAGAGTACTTTAAAAAAATATTGTTAGGTTTTTACTCTTTGAAAAACGTTAAAAATATGAGTTCGTAGATTGCAAATAAAATAAAAATAAATATGTGTTTAATTTTAAATAAATTCTTTATTATTCGCACAATTCCGTGTGCCACCTTTCATGATTTGTCTTAAACAACAACAATTTGCTTTAATTGTTATTATTCTTTACACACTTCCGCGTACACAATAACAATTGTTCAATAGATCTTTATAACAGAGATCTTCAAACCACAATTATTCTCTTCACATGCAACATGTCTTCACACAAGACTGACTGAATTCTTTCTGAATTCACGTGTCTCACACACGACTGACCGAATTCTTACTGAATCGCCGTTGCCTCCTCTGTCTTGCTATTTATATCACAAGGGTCAGCAGTCTGATGAATGCACTTGAAGGAGAATGTCTTCGAGAAATATATAAAAATGTAAACAAGTTGTTTTCATTACGTTCGTCCAGGCAGAGTTGTTGTTGCTTGTTTATTTGTCTATCCGCTATTTTTATACTGCACTTTGTTGTTGCTTGTTTATTTCTTTGTGCCCTTATTTCTTTTTATACTGATGTTGTTGCTTTATTTTTGTTTATTCGTTGAACATGTAAATAAGCCCATTGTTTTGTTTTTTGAGCTTTTGTTTATCATTTTAATAACACCATTTCCATTTTCGGAACACTGCCGCCCACTTAAGCCTGTTCGTCCCGGATACGCTCATTATCTCTTCTCCCGAAAATAACCTTGGCGGGTGGTCTAGATGTTGAATCATGCATCGCAGATAGACACGCCAGTAGAAATCTCGGAATGTGTTCATCCCAATCCTTCTGTTGCTAGCTCACTACTTTACGCAAGTATTCCTTCAGGGTTAGACCAAACTGTTCTACCATTCCGTCGTATACCTCACACATTTCCTTAAATGCGGCTGACTGGAAATTTCTGCCTTTATCGGAATGCCTCTATTGGAATCCCGCAGCGACATACCCGATTGTTCACAAAAACCTTTTCTACTGTGTTCGCCTCTTGATTGGGTTGGCATACACTTCCGGCCATTAGCTGAAGTAATCCATCACATCGAGAACATATCGGTTTCTGGCAATCGAGAACATATCGGTTTCTGGCAATACAAAGGGCCCGCTATCGCTGTCCGCTTGAAAAGGTGCGCCTCGACTTCCTCTTAATGGGCTTTGTGGGGACCTTGCTTGTGGGAAACCAGCACTTGCCCCTCAGTGCTATTTCTTTTTTTTTTTTAATTTAACGGGGACTCTGGTGTGGATGGCTGGTAACCCGCCCGTTTGTTGGTGAGTCGGATCTTGACCTTTCTCGTGGCACTTTCCAGTTTCTTTGGAACATGACCGCCCTTTCCACAGTTGAAACACTTAAGCTTGACCTTTTGTCCGACTTCTTCCAAAATTTGCTTCAACATCTTTTTAGATTTATGCAAAAGGCATTCTTTTTCCTCTACGACTTCCTTTCCTCGCACTTTGCTTACTTGTGATGTAGAAATCGTGCGAGCGGTCTCCTGGGCTAGTACGAAGGCCCAGAGCCCGTGGGCTCTGCAAAGGTTGTCTTTTGTGCAGAACATACCATTAGTTTGATGCTAGAGTCGCGTATACCATTTTCAAATGCCTCGGTTTTAAACTTGTCTACCAATGGGTGGTTTTCTCCCGGGTATGTGATCTGCAGCAATCTGTCGACCTCCATTGCAAAGGCGTGAAGTGACTCATTAGCGTTCTCCGCACGGCACCTTAACTCCATACGGTACGGTTCTCTTTTGTGCTCGTCGCCGAATTTACGCTGTAACCCTATCATTAAGTCGTTGTAGTGGTTCCCGCAGATGGCTGGCATGGTTTCTAGCATCTCGGCTGCGGCACCTTTTAACGCCAAGATTAGTTCCAAAGCCTTCTCTTCATCGTCCCATCCGTTTCTGCTCGCTACAGTCTCGAATTGGAATTTAAATATGGATAGGGGTGAGCTACCATCAAAGCAAGGTGCTTCTATCCTGTCGGCACCTTCCGATACAATTCGCACTGGTTCCGGACGCTGGCTCTGGAGGTTGTTGATCTTCATCTCCATCATATCGAGATTTCCGTCAACGGCTCTTTCCAAATTTGACTCTTTTTCGTCGACACTTGCAACCCTTATGCTGAATGACTCAAGTATTTCATTAGCTTCTCGGTTAAATAAAAATAAATATGTGTTTTAGTTTTAAATTAATTCTTTATTGTCACACAATTCCGTGTGCCACCTTTAACGATTTGACTTAAACAATAACAATTTACTTTAATTGTTATTCGTTCTTTTACACTCGTTCGTTAGAACTTCAAACCACGATTCTACTAGAAGCTACGTTTCCATCCTCTGCTCACTGTGGCTGTCTTCATAAACGCAGTTTGCAATGCAACACTGCAAAGAATTTCATTTACAAGGCAAAGAAATGTTTTATTGTAACACTGCTTCGTCAAATAATGAGATGACATTTTAATACATTTATGAACGCGTAAACTTTTGATCCTTGTATGACTTAAAATTTTTGTATAATTTAATTTTTTAAAATTAATATTCAGCAAAAATGCGTTTTTTTTGAAAACCTCTTTCGATTTGGCTGATAATAAAAATTCAATCAGAAATTTGATCAAAAATATTTTAAACAAAAGAAAGCGTCGTCGTATAGCATTATTAACTAGCCAAGATTCAAAGAGAAAAATTCCTAAAACTTTAAATTTTTGTAAAATTATTGCAAGCATGCAGGACAATGTGTTTTATTCTCATTTTCGAATGAAGAAAAGTACATTTCAGGTATTTATTACCAAATGGAATAATTTGATAAAACTAATATTTTAAATTTTAAGAAGTTGTAGGTATATTGGAATAACGCTACAAAAAGCATTAAAAATAACAATTTGGAAGCAATAATTGTTCTTTCTTTTGTACTTACAATATAAAAAAAATTATTTACCACTAATTTACCATTTCTACCACAAAATTTTTGCCGCCAATAAATGTAAATGTTTCAATGTGAATGAATCACAAATAAAAACCATGCACGAAATTGACAAATAATGCGCACTGAAAAGAATTGTCATGCAAATTATTGCATGACATGTTCATTAGAACATGAGGCATTGCCAAAAACAAATTTTACTGCTTTTATGAACACCATGCGTTGTAAAGTTACATTGCAAACTGCGTTTATGAAGTCAGCCTGTCTTTCCGAGACTCAGCCAGAAGCTTTTTTCAATTGCTGCTTGCATTTTTCTTTGCCCCCTTATTTCTTTTTATACTGATGTTGTTGCTATATTTTTGTTTATTTGTTGAACATGTAAACAAGCCCATTGTTTTGTTTTTGGAGCTTTTGTTTACCATTTTAATAACACCATTTCCATTTTCGTAACAATATATGTATAGTTTGGCAAGCAATTTGTACATGTGACAAAAGAAGCATTAGTAAATAAACTATTTGAATTACTTAAAAAAAAAAGAAAAGAAATAGAAAACTGCCATTAACGTGGTAACAAATAAAAAATTAGGGCTTTAATAAAATGAATTTTCCAAAAATATTTAAATACATATACATAACATAGTTGGTCATTATAACCCTTCAATCACGATTACGACCAAGCTTCTGACACCACTTATGTTGTGTGGGTTAATTTCATACATGAGTGGCAGGACCTACAGTTTAAAGTCGACTCCGAACGACAGCTTTTTTGAGATATTTTTTATGGCAATTTTATTTACTCTCAGAGTTTTCTCATGAAGGATGCTGAGGGGAAGTCGGCGAAGAAATATTTTTTCATATTTCGTTTTGTTGGAGATGTCTGATCTGGGGTCTGAACCGTGACCTCACGTCTAGTAAACCAACACTACCTACTAGAACCACCGTTAACTATTTCCGGAAAAAACGAATCTTTCCAGAAGACGTAAACTAAATGATATTGTTAATGTGTCTCAGAAACGACATTTTAAAGAACGAAAAAATTCGAGGAGCATAACATTACTGATCAACAAGTAAAACTATTTAAATAGAAAATTACGATTAAAAGAATAAGCTGGATTCTGTCCCTAAATCAATCATGTTTACTAAAAATAATTCTAAAAATCTCGACTACAGTAAACATTTATCATCTTTGAGCAGGCATTCCTCAACAATAATCAAAACGTCGTAAGGGACACTGCACTGTAAAGGTCCTATTAGCATAATATTCCTACGATGAATATGCTTATATGCTAACTCTACTTGCCGAGTTCTGCACTAAATTCTGATGTATTTGGCTTTAACTCACGTCCCTAAGGGTGGTTGACAGATGACTTATTAGCAAATATCACGGACAGCTTCGTCATGGCGTCCTTGACCTTTGAAAATGTTGGCGGTAATCAAGTTATCGCTAAACTTTCTGAACAATTTACGGTCACACAATAACTACATGATTTAGGGAGCATTCCACTCACCTGCTTACTCGAAATTTACATTTGTCGTCACTGTAGTCTATATGATCATATTTGAAGCAGGGAAGATTTGCGAAAGTGGCGTCACTTCTTATTGAAACAGGACTTGTGGTAATCGGGAGTTTTTGACAGAGCCTAACTAACGGTGACGGCCGAGAAACGTACTTCAGGACTTATCACAATTTTAGCGGAATGGAAGCAGTTGCTACTTTACATCACATCGGGTTTAGCGACGACATTACAAGTTCCAGTTAAGAATAAGCATTTGTTCAAGTCTATTTAATCAAACCACTAACAGCGAAGTTCAGTTCACAGGAAACTGGGTCGCTGGTCAAAACCCATTTAGCGTTACACTGTATACACACCAATAAGTTTACACAGCCAGAAACTAGAATTAGTATACTTATAAGAGACAATCAGTTGATTCCTGCCTTTATTGTAGAGACGATACGAAATGGAACTAGAAGACTTTCAGACTGTGTTAGGGATACGTAGCCCCGCGTGACCTCTTCTTACTTACTTACTTACTTACTTTCTTACTTAATTACCCATTAACAACTCGATTAACGGATCTCGGCCTGCCATAACACAAGGCGCCTCTGCTTCTTACGCTCCTACGCCAGTTTACAGGGCCTCCTAGATTCGATGACAGGGTTTCCTAGATTTGGTCCTTCCAACGCAAACAAGATCGTCCTCTTCGCCGACTTCCGCAGATCGGCGCCTCAAATAACCGTCTCGTCGGTGCGTCCTCCTCCATTCGAACGACATGACCGAGCCAGCGCATCCGCTGGATATTAATACGCTGCACAACGTTTATGTCGTTGAGGAGCTCATACAGATGATCTTACGTAGGACTATTCTCTCGAATACTCTCAAGGCTGCTGCATCAGTGCTTAATAGCGTCCATGCTTCTGCGCCATAAAGAAGCACGGGATTGACATAATTTTTGGTAGTAACGGCGGAGTAAAGACAAATAAATTCCTTGACTATATCGAAAGTATAGTTACCGGCCGTAATCTGAGATCCAATACGTCGCATGTCCCTACTTGTCGATAACACATACTTGGTTTTGCCCTCATTTATTGCCAAACCCATTTTAGTAGACACCCGTTCAATAGCACTAAAGGCAGCAGTAAAATCTCGCTTGGTACGCCCTGTGATGTAAATGTCGTCAGCGCACGCAAGCAACTGCATGCTTTTTTGAAAAATAGTGCCATTACGATGGACTCACGCCTTCCGCAGAACACTCTCCATGACGAAGTTGAAGAGGTCGCATGATAAGGGATCGTCTTGTCTGAAACCTCGAACAGCATCAAAAGGTTCGGAGAGGTCCATTCCTACCTTGACGGAGCTGCAGGAATTGCTCAACGTCCTTCTGCATAGCCTTATCAGCTTCGCAGATATACCGAGCTCAGACTTTGCGGCAAAAACACGATCCCTTATGGAGCTATCAAGGCTGTCTTATAGTCAACAAAAAGATGGTGCGTTTCGATTTGTTTTTCGTTGGTCTTTTCCAGGATTTGATGTAGTGTGAATATGTGGTCGATGGACTTGCCAGGTCTGAAGCTGAACTGATAAGGTCAGTGTTTTGACAATTGACACACAATACGCCCGCAAGAACCTTATATGCGATAAGGAGAATGCTTATACCCCTGTAGTTGGCGCATATCGTAGGGTCTCCCTTTTGCAATACAGGACAGAGGACACTGAGGTTCAAATTGCCATATTTTTCGAATAAGCTGGTAGGCCTTCGGACTTAAACAATTCAGCGGACAGGCCATTTGGGTCGTCATCGCCTCGTAGCAGAGTAGAGAAGTGTTTCCTCCACAACCTCAGCACCCCCTGCGAATTTGTTACCAGGTTTCCATTCTCATCTTTGCAGAAACCGGGTGAAATTTACTTGAAATAATCTCTTTTAAGATTTTTAAAATCTAAACCCTCAAACACTCACACGTTACTAAAGTTAACATAGCAGATGTACAACATAAAAATATTGTTAAATATTAAGGTGTCTTCTAGACGAAAATATTATTTAATTAGCGTAACATCTGAGCAGATATAACAAATCCTTATACAGCTCAGATGGAGTTAGTATTAGTGTTTGTTGGCATAACAGGAGCAATGAAAACCTATCATACAGCGACGCAGAAAGCTCTCCTGGATTTAAGTCATGAGTCAGCTGCTCATGGTAGTGAAGATCAAAGCTCTGGTGACTGTGGTTAAGTTGATGGGAGTCAAGTATGACATTAAATTAATTAGGAGATTTTCGGACTTATGGAATCTCTCCTTAACTGCGATTGTTACGTAGGAACACATGGTTCTCGGAAACAAGTCCCTTATTTCGCTCGAGTAAAATCCGTTCTAATAGCCATAGAACAGTGAAACACAAGCCACATTGCAACGATGTTCCAATGAATGAATACAGTTAGATACCCTACCGTCATTAACGAGCAACTTTGCCCTCTCCTGTATGAGGTTGAGAAAATAGACCTCTATACCTGAGAGTTGTATTCCATTCTCTTTCGGATATAAGTGGTGTAAATAGTAAGAAGATCAGATGAAGTGAAGTATTTCTTGCACCTTCTTAAGAAGCTAAGGCACTGAGAAATGTGTCGGTTCCAGCGAACAACACATTGAATTTTCATGCTTAGAACGTCGAGAGCTTCTGACTCCTTAATATTTATGCCAACCATAGATTAAGATGCTGCTGAAGTTTAAACAATTTTTTCCTGAAAGTAATATAAAACTTCTCGAATTTTGGAAAAAAAATCAGAAATGAAAATAAGAAATGGTAACTTTTAATTTTCAGCCTGGACTAAATTTATTAAAAAATATGAGTATTATCACATACTTCAGCTAATGTAGAGAGAGTATTAATCCAAGTTAATTTAAATTAAACTAAATTCCTTAGAATGTTTGTAACATACAATTATATTGTTTTTGTTATTTATTTATATGTTTTACTATAATTTTTTTTTTTGACTTTTAATTTATTTATTTATTTTTTGTGACGATTCTGACGTTTTTTTATAATATTTGACGATTTGATGCTTTATTTATCTGACAGGAATGCATGTAACGTAACGTATGAGTGATATTAAATTCTATCAATACCGTATACAGTATTCCCTCGATTTACGTCGTCTCGATTTACGTTGTTTCGATTAACGTCGTCAAAAATTTTGTTCCCTTCAACTTCGATTTGCGTTGTCATTCGATTTACGTCGCCTTTTTTTGGAACCAACTGTGACATAAATCGAAAGATTACTGTAACTTTTTTAAGTTCCTTGTTAAAAACATACTACTTTGTAGTATGAGCAATATGAAATTCGATTTACGTCTTTTCGATTTACGTCGCCTTTTTCCGGAACATTCTACGACGTAAATCGAGGGAATACTGTATAACAAAATTAAATATTATTTTATTGATAGTATGGGTGCGTATGAGTAATATATTTTAAATATAATTCAATATAAAGTATACTGTCAATATGATGTTAGTCAATACCGGAGATCAGCAACGAGTATTCAAAACGATGAGTAGATTCGAGTCATACTTATTATTTCTGATACTTATACGCATTCATACTTATTTTAATATGATACTCATACTACTCATACTCAAAGTTGGAAGTACTCGTCGTATTCATACTTAACAATACGCATGATGTTATTGACTTCGACTCGTCTCTACTTAACATTAACACGAAGCACAAAATAAGTATGATTCGCGTACGAACACTACTATACTCACAAGAAGATTGTGTGTATGCTTTGCTTGTTGTCTTTGTCTTTCCTTTCTTCTTTGTTTGTATATGCAACAATAACAAAGGCTGTAAATTTTGATGAATGATTCGAGCCACTCGTATCACCTATAAGTATTATAAGTATTTTTCTAAATTTATGAATCAGAATGAGTAGGCGTATGAATCAAACACATTTCGAATGTTGTGAGTTTGATGTCAACGTTGTACTCATACTCATTGTAACCTATACTATAAATAAATGCTGTAGCGAGTACGAATGAATCAGAGTAGTTGAATTTCAATTCTGTTGATTTACTCATACTCAAAATTACATGAGTGCTTATGAGTAGCGGAAAATCGATTCATTGCTGATCTCTGGTCAATACCAACTGCAGTGGATTTTTTACATAACATAAGTTTTTAAGGAATTTTTTGATGACCTGTTAATTCTTTTTTTATTAAATTTTTTTTTATAAATATGATTCAAAATGTACTTAAGCACCTATCAACTGCCAACTATCAAGAGACTTTTATGTAGTTTTATATCACTTAAGAATAAGTTTTAAACTCATATTAAATTATTTATTTTATGGCTTTCCGTTAAACAAGGAATAAAAAAAATTCCACATATTCATTTATGAAATTTAACTTTGAGTACAAATAAGTTTAAAGTTTTTTTGCCAGGAATGAATTAAGAAGTAGATGATTTCAACACACATAACAGAGGCAACACAAGTTATCGAAAAAAGTCAAAGAAATGAGTTACAAAGACTTCCCAATAAAGTAGAATGCATTAACGAACTAGTGAAAGAGTTCAAGTTCTCGAAATATACCCCATCAAATATATTTAACCCTATCCTACCAAGGCCTATTGGCTCCCTTGCAATGTCTTCCTTATCAGAAATCACTCTGCATTTTGATGGCTGGAACGGAACGACATCATATCATATAAGTACCAGGGGACAATGACATTCAAGGTAACTGCAAAGCAGAAGAACTGGCAGGTGTGGCACAACCAACGAACTATCCGATAAATTATCGACTTTTGCAATCACTCTGAGGAACTGCAAGCTTATAATGGACAATGTAATAATAGATCCAGATCAGAAATTTTGGACACTGGCAGGACGTGAAGAAAATCTGGCCAAAAATGGATAGAGGATAAGTCTGTTTAAACTTTAGAGGCACACATTTAGTATGGTAGGCTAAGCCATACAAGAGCATTGCATTATAGGCACGAATACGCGACGCATTAGTCTTCGACGCCTTGAAACTGCCGGAAGGCGATTGTTCATCAATTCCCTGTCGAAGGAGAAAAGGTCACCTTGGTGCCTACTATATTTTTTTTTTTTTTTTTTTTTTTTTTTTTTTTTGGCGTGTGAGGTAGGGTTCAAAATGCCTTCGCACTTACAGTGACCGTCATCAACTGCGTCGAGTGGTGCTTCCACTAAAACAATCCCTCCTCCTCTTCTGGGGATACTCCCTTCCCGGGACGGCTATCTGCATTACTTCGGGAAGGGCCCAGAACGACGTCCCGTTAGGGACCGTTGTCTACTCTCCCACGTCTGGGTACGCCATATTTGAAGCCAGCTTCATGCTATTGGCTCGTCTTCTCATGTATCATTTCGTTGTATTGTGTCAAGGTCGACCTTCTTCCTGCGGAGTACACATTCAACGTATCTTCTTACAGCGCTCCATTTCGTCTCGCTTTCGAGCATTGCGTCAACAATGTTGTCGGGTGTAAATTCACCAATTTGCTCTATCAACATGTTCTTCTCGTCTTGCCATTTGATGCAATGGAAGAATGTGTGTTCAGCGTCGTCACTCATTTCCTCGCAATAAATGCAGCCAGGATCAATCACCTTGCCCATGCGGTATAGATATTTTCGGAAATAACCATGACCCGAAAGAAACTGGGTCAGAAAATAGTTAATTTCCCCAAAATTTCTCCGTATCCATGTCTCTATAGACGGAATAAGTCTATGAGTCCATCTTGCGCTTGTTTCCTCGCTCCATCTACTTTGCCATCGCCGTAGTGTTTGAGATCTGAGATCTGCGCTACTAATGGCGAGATTTTCTCTCTTTGTTTTCCACGATCTTCTTCGCTCAAATGTCAGTAGATCAATAGGTATCTCACCGACGATCACGAGGACCGCGGCGCCCGATACGGTGCGGTAGGCCGATGCAACTCTTAGTGCTGCTGTTCGTTGCACTGCTGCTAGTACTTTCCGCTTAGATTTAATCTCCAGCGCTTCTCCCCATATCTCGCTTCCATACAGCATTATCGAGTTTGTCGCCGCCATAATCACTTTTCGTTTGGCCTGTGTTGGTCCGCCAATATTTCCCATCAGTCTGCTTAACATGCCCGTTAGTTTCGCTGCCTTGGTAGCTGCATGCTGTATTTGGGCCCAGTAATTAAGTCTACAGTCGAGTCTCAGGCCCAAATATCTGACTGCTCTTTTTGTAACTAGTGACACATCACCTATCTGCATACTTATCTCGAGTGGAATGCGAGCCATTGTCATCAGTATGACCTCAGTCTTGTTTTTTGCGAGCTCTAGACCGTGGTCCTCGAGCCATATCTGAGTCCTTATCATAACCTGGTTCAGTTTTCTCCTTGCATCCTCAACGTCGCGCGCTGAAATGACCGACACTATATCATCCGCGTATCCCACGAGGTATGTGTCCTCTGGCATATCTATACCTAAGATATCGTCGTAGCTCAGGTTCCAGAGATCAGGACCGAGAATGGATCCCTGAGCTGCACCAGACGTAATCTCTACGGCTTTTCGGCCATCGGGTGTATCGTAGAGAAGCTTGCGATCCTTCAAATAGCTGCGTAATATTCTCAGAAGGTATGGAGGAATACGAAATCTTTCACGTAGTGCCTTAATGATATCCTCCCATCGTAGGCTGTTGAAAGCATTCCGCACGTCGAGCGTGGCAAGGACAACAATGCGCTTCGGATAGTAACGTCTAAGTCTTGTCCGTTCAACGCATTCTACTACGTCCGCTATGGCACCAAGCGTTGACCTACCTGGTCGGAAGCCGTATTGCCTGTCCGATAATCCACCAGCTGTCTCAATGGCCGCTGCCAGTCTGCGCTGGAGGAGTTTCTCCAATAATTTACCGGCACTATCCAGCATACAAAGAGGGCGATATGATGATGGATGTGTCGGATCTCCTTTTCCTTTGCTGATCAGAGTTAATTTCTGTAGCTTCCATTGATTAGGGAAGACACCTTGGGCAATGCAGGCATTGTACACTTCAAGAAGTGCATTTGGTCGATTTTCAGCAACTAATTTAAGTACTTCGGCCGGTACTCCGTCTGGTCCAGGAGCCTTGTTTCCTTTGAGACTTTTCGCCGCTGTTGTCAATTCTTCCTCCGTAAAGGGTATTGGTGTGTCAGCTGTCGGAGGTTCACGTTCCTCACGCAGTGGTGGGTGCACGGGGAACAAGTTCCTCACTATATTGTCGACGGCTTCGCCGTCAAGATGCGGCACGGCAGAGTTAGCGCCCAACTTTCTGGTCACAATTTTATAAGCGAGACCCCAGGGGTTCGTGTTCAATTCATTACGGAGCTCCTCCCATTTCGCCTTTTTGGCGGCTATGATTGCCTGTTTCAGTGCCCTTCGGACCCGTTTGAAATCTTCAGCCTCATGTACTGCATGACCATCTCTTCTAGCTCTAGTGTATCTTCTTCTGCGCTGGAGGCAGGTTCGTCTGAGTTCAGCGATTTCAGGTGTCCACCAATATACAGATTGCCTTCTGGGATGTTGCGATACGCGAGACATTGAAGCGTTGCAACTACGAATTATGCGCTGCATAGTTTCGTTAGCCAGAGTGATAGCATCACTACCGGTTTGTGAAAGTGAGGTCTCATCAAATCTCTCCAAGAATGCCGCGCTATTTAGACTTGCGACGTTCCATTTTCGCGTTCCCCTGGTCCTGGCTGTTGGGATAAGATTCGCTCGTTCCGCGACTCGAAAACTAATGTAGTGGTGGTCACTTCCATTGTAGTCTTCAAGAACTTTCCATTCCGCTATTTTTCTGGCAAGATTTTCAGTTACCAAAGTGATATCTGGCGTGGTATACTCGCATCCTGGCCGCCTAAAAGTTGTGCTGCCAGTATTCATCACTATAAGACCCAACCTTGCCGCCATATCCAGAATGCACCTTCCTCGAGTGTTCGTTGTCCGATCGCCCCATTCAATGGCCTTAGCGTTAAAATCTCCGGCCACTATGAACGGTCCACCAATTGCGAGTACTCTATCCTCAATAAAGCCGACCTTCGTCTTGAATTGCTCTATATCATCATTAGGAGTGAGGTAACAGCTCATTATGGTCAGGAGCCCGGTTCGAAGATATGTATATCCAGAGCCGGCTCCGTGGTCCGTAACTGCAAACCTACCGCTGCGAGGTATCCAAAGTGCAGCCGTGCCTGTTTCGTCCTCAAACCAGGAACCCCTGGCAATCCGACCATATTGCTCGCTGATAATGACTGCATCTATTCCCTTTTCGACAGCTATCTGCCCCAGTAAAGCATCCGCTGTCCGGCTTCTATGCAAATTCGCCTGTAACAATCTCATGATCGTCTAGCCAGCGGACATTTCTTCGATCCTGGTAAGTGATCGGTTCTGTCCCGTTTAGCATCCGTGCAGAGGGCGCACTTTGGGGCCGATCTGCATTCTTTCATCTTATGTCCTGCCTCCCCGCATCTAGTGCACATGTCCCTTCTGTCAGGACCAGAGCAGTTTGCCTGAGAGTGACCTGTTTCGAGGCATCGATAACATCTTCTAATATCCTCACAGATTCGCATCTTCGCCCGTATCCATCCGACCTTAACATGTCCGACCTTGATAAGTCTCGCCGCACTTTCAGCCGATAACGTGACAAAAGCTCGAACTTGCTCCCGCACATTTGGCGCAGTAATTCGCGTTTGCAATTGCTCGTTGGGGTCTGCAATCAGTTTCCGAATTGCCGTTTCCACTTCATCTCTGACTGTGAAGGAATCCAAGTCGCGTATCTCGATTGTAGCCTTCTGCTTCAATTCCGCGATTGAGGCTGTTTCCTGTACTGTACTTCTTAGTTGTTGAACAAAATCTGGTTTGACTTTTTTCACCTCTGCTGAACTCCAAGAGTATGGCACCAGTCAACGTTCGCCGCACTGCTTTTATCTTGTCAGAGTCTTCGGTCGTTATGTTGCTGCGTAAGTTCTTCAAAACATCCGAGTAAGTGTGACCTTCCGCGGGCTTAATTACCAGCGCAGGTGCCTACTATATAGATGATATGGATATCATATATGATTGACATCAGACGCTCGAAGTTGTTCCAGGACTATATCACAAAGCGCCCTATGACGCCTAAGTGTCCACACTCAACTTTTTTGGGTAGACAGTTACCTCTACCTGCCTATCTACCTAGTCTGGTGGGAAAAAAATCAGAAATGAAAATAGGAAATGGTAGCTTTTAATTTCTAGACTTGACTTAATTTATTAACAAATATGAATGTGAATGTTTCGACTCCTACTCACTTCCATTCAACGTCAAGTAGCCTGATTGACCTGGTATTTGTGAATCATAATGAAAGGCTTCTGTTTCAAATTTCTGCTTTGGGTTTCTCTAACCATGATCTTCTCTTCCTGAATTATAATATGTCTGTAACTTGTACTGTTGACAGATATGTCACTTATCGTGACATTAAAAATATTGATTATATAACTTTGAATACTGATTTGGGTAACATATATTGGGACCAGGTCTATACACTGGGTAATGCTAATGAACAATTAGCGTTTATTCAGGAAAATGTGCGTCTGCTTTATGACAGATGCGTTCCTGTAAAAACCAGGCTTATCAAACCCAAACAGAATCCATGGTTTACTACTGAAATAAAAGCACTAACGGAGAAGAGGGATAGTGTCTACAGGCGGTGGAAGAAGTTCAGGACTGATGACTTGAAAGCTCTTCATAAATCCGAACGGTCGGAGGTTACTAGGCACATAAGAATTGCGAAAACATTGTATTATGGTAGAAAGTTTTCCAATATGATGGACAATAAATCAAAATGGAATGTGATTCGTGAAATAGGAATCGGTGGAAAATGTCTTAAAACTGATTTTGATGTAGATGTGAATAAACTTAATGACCAGTTTATACATTCAAATGTTCCGACGGCAATCGGTGATATGTATGATGACCTTTGTTGTGTCCCTCCACAATACTCCTTTAGTTTTCCGGTGCGTGGATCAGTTCGAAGTTTTGGAATGTATTTCAGCGGTGAAATCGAACGCAATCGGTTTTGATGATATAGATCCTTTGTTTTTGAAAGTTTTGACACCTAGACTTTTGCCGTATTATACCCACTTATTCAATACAGTGCTGACTAAATCTACTTTTCCTAATGAGTGGAAACTAGCTAAAATCCTTCCCATCCCAAAATCAGACAATGAGTTTAGGCCAATTACTATTCTTCTTTTTTTGTCGAAGGTAATGGAGAACATTATAGCTAGACAGATCAATGGTTAGTCAGTCGGGTTTCATGAAAGGTAGGAGTTGTACTACCTCTCTATTAAATGTAGTTGAGGATCTTAGTATTATTATTATTACATACTTCAACTAATGTAGAGAGAATATTAACCCAAGTTAATTTAAATTAAACTAAATTCCTTAGAAGCAATATTGTATAAAAAGATTATTTGAAATTTAGCAATCGTAACTGCTTCGACCTTATTATTGTATCTGATTTGATTTAAATGTTTAATTGTAATATGTATATGTTATATTATTATATTATATATTTATTATATTATTATTATATTGTATAAAACACTCGTTTATAAAGTTTATTTTTATAATTAAAGCGTTAAAAGGACTTGTAGACTTCTTGTGATTTTGTGTCTGAAATCCTAACATCTCCATCGTCTGATGTATGTATTTGTATATGGTAACAATGGATTGTTGTTGGATTTAGATTTCTGTTTTGTTTCCTTCCCGCATATTTTCGTTCCTCATATTATGTGGTTGTTTGGGTAATTCTGTACACAGTACGAGGTTTTGTGTTATTGTTATTTACATGTCTTGACTGTTTATTTTCGTTTAGTTTGTTTTGATCTTCGTAATAAAATGTGCATACATATGTGCTAGATAAAGATAAAGCATATCCGAGTCTTTACATATTAAATGTCGATTCCTTTTTTGAAGGTACTAGTATTTCACCATAAGTGTCTGTTTATCTAAAACAATTCACCAGAATATAATCTTACCACACAAACAACATTTATATTTTCAAATGACCTTTAACTTCTTATCTTGCCAATTATTTTATTACAACTTTATTGAATCTTTTAACGAGAAAACCAATTTGGGCAACGGCACCAGGGTTATCAAGCAGTCAATCCGGTATGAGAATTACGAGTACTCTTTTATTTACAGGAGTAAACATAAAAGTGATATTTTTTGCAATGAAAGGTGGTTTATAGCACAGATAACAATAACAAATAACACATAGCGGTAAAATAAAAACAATATAATAACAGCGAATAAAATTTTCTGCAAAAGGAAAAGTAGAATGGACTGGCCAAAGAGATAGAGAGCAACAACTGCAACAACAGTAAAAGCTCAAAAATCAATGTTGCAATAAGTTTTTTTACTGGCATCCTTTATTTTAAAATGCAGGGCACAAGCTTTTCCTATAGACAGCTCAATGAATTTATTGCTGTCAGAAAAATCAAACAAGCTAACATAAATAGAATTGTTACGTTTTTACCTTTTTAAAAACGTTTAAAATATGAGGTCGTTGATTGCAAACATAATAAAAATTAATTGGTGTTTAGTTTCAATTAACTTCTTTATTGTTCGCACAACTTGATGCATACAACAATAATTTGTTCGTTATTCTTCTTTGCTTACACCCTTTGCGTAAACAACAGCACTTGTTCGTTAGATCTGTGTAGCGGAGATCTTCCAACCACGACTGTTTTCTTCACACGCAACCCGTCTTCACACAATACTGACTGAATTCTTACTACTAATTGCCTGCTTTGTCTTGCCTTTTTATATGCACACTGATGAATGTCCTTGAAGTCGAATATTCGTGGCTTTGCCTTTTCGAACACTCTTGTAGTTTCATTGTTGTTTGTGTATTTTATTTACATCCTTTGTTGTTGCGTTCTCGCTTACTTGTCTATCCCCTTTTCTTTTTCATTTTATCATTTTAATGTTAAACGATGTTACACCGTTTCCATTTTCGTAACAATATGGATAAGAACACATTGTCATAAGACGTGGCTATTTGCATCAGTAGTACACCATTGCAATCCTAAGAGCCATGATTACAGCTTGCCATTAAAGTCAGGTTTAGTAAAAGCCTACTTTAGCTAAAGTGAACTTTAAAGTCACCTATAACTTTATTTCGTTACTACAACCTTCCGATAAAATAAATTTAACATTTTTAAAAATATGGCAGTGCCGGAGAAATATAGATAACTTCTGACAATTTAAACAAGTTCTTTAAAAATTCATTGACTAGTAGCAGCGTAAAATCACTGCTCTATTAATAAATCTTCGTCATTAAGAAGTATTGCATAAAACTGAAATTTAAAAATCATGTTGTTTCAAAAAAAAAATATATTTCAATAAACATAAAACCTGGGGAATAATAGTAGCCAAAAACTAAAGTTAAAACTTATTTCTTCATTTTTAAATTTGAAATCAGAAGAACAAAATGAATCCCATGAGTTTCTAAAATGACATGAGTGTTTATAAAAAATGGAGAAAATATTATTAAAATTGGTTTTGCACCATTGAACCACACATGACTAAAAACACAGAAGTAACATTTTATTTTCACTTAACACTAGAACACGAAGGTAAAGTGACTGGAAGAAACTGTTAACAAATTTGTTTTCAATTGTGATAAATTGGAGGCAACTGGCTTTGACGTTAGCAACTCACAACGATATTAAAAAAAAGAAGAACTAAATCAACTTGTGTTTACAATGTAAAATGACCACTAAACGCATGTCAGTCAACAAAAGTGTTAACTGAGGAATTTGAAAAATGACTAGGAAACGGAAAAGAGTGGGAAGCAAAAAGTGGTAGAGTGATTAGATAGTATTGTTACGAAAATGGAGACGGTGTACCATCGTTTAACATTAAATCGATAAACAAAAGCTACACACACAAATACAACGAACTTTTTACAAGTAAACCAGCAACAACAAACAATGTGAACAAAATACACAAACAACAATGAAGTCGCGATAGAGTACTCGAGAAAGCGAAAACACGAACATCCTTCTTCAAGAATGTTCGTCAGACTGTTTACGTGGGCCCACAAAAAGGCAAGACAAAGTAGACAACAAGCAGTAAGAATTCAGCCAGTCTTGTGTGAAGTCGCGTTGCGTGTGAAGAAAACACCACGACTGTTGACGATCGCCGTTGTAGTAGGAAAGTAAAATAGTGAACAAGCTATTATTGTTGTATACGACAAGTTATAAACGGTGGCACACAAAAGTAGTGAGAACAATAAAGAATTTAATTGAAACTAAACACGTATTTGTTTTTATTTTGCTTGTGTTGACGATGTTTTGCTATTCAAACTTATGGTGTTTTCTTTTCTACAAAGAAAATGTCACCCTCTTACAAGGCGCATTAAAAAAATTTTTGACCAACCCTGTTGTAATGTCATTTTTTATTTGAGAAGAACATAACACAAATATTAAAAAAGGGTATGCCCTGTGTTTACCACTTATTAAGAAAATAAATGAGGAAATGCCAATTTGTTCAAAGATGTTGCCAGATCGCTAATTTTTCGACTTCAGGTTTTGCACGCTTTTTTTATAACAAAAAAAAATATTTTAACACTGTTCTAACATTGAATGCAATTTTTTATATTGCTGACCATGTAGCTTTAATAATAATTTCCTTAAGATTACTCCACAAAACAATGAAAAAATTAACTTCAAATTGGATAACAATACCAGTCGACTTTTTTTAAATTTCATCTGGTAGCCCTATAAATAAACAAAAGTCGTCTGCTTTACAGGGCATTATCAGCACTCTCGATTTATACAGGGCATAAAATGCAATGCCCTCCACCATAGGCAAGTGCGAATTATTTAGAATAAAACATACCACCCTTTTTGAGGGCGAAACATCTTTAAGAAACAAACGCAAAATTGCATTTTGCGTTAATAAAATGCACATTTTTTGGTAGAAAAGAAAACACCATTAATTTATTTAATTTAATGTAATTTTCATTTATTTTTATTTATATTTATTTACATATCAAATCTAAATGCCACCCTAATGTTTCTTAAATTTGCTTATTTCTCAATTTTGTAAGTTTAACCAAAAATTAACAGTTATATCATACGATGCATTTTCTACAATGTGTATTCTATTGTTTTTGTAAACGACACTCTCATTACAATGTGTACCCTTAGCAGGTAGAAGAAGTTTAAAATATTTTTCAATAAAGAAGTTATACATTCTCTGTTCAGCAACGAAAAAATAAAGTCGTTTTCCTTTTTATCGCGTACAGTTTGCAATCAACGAACTAATATTTTAAACGTTCTTAAGAAGGTAAAAACGTAACAATTGGTGTCAAAAGTGGGATTGCAAAATCCAAAAGCAAAAATAAATAAAAAAAAAATTTAAATGAAACTCTCTGAACTAAGAGTGGAACGGCTTAAACGAGAGTTGTGTAAACCTGCAACCCCTGTCGACATAAATTCGTTGCTAGCCGTTATGATGGAGCTGAGAATCAAAAGCTATTTGCTGATGTACAAGAAGCTTCTAGAGCCAAAAATCAAAAACTTCTGGCTGAGTCGCGAAAAGATAGTGAGCAAAGGATGGAAGCAATCCAACAAAAACTGTTGTCAAAAATTTAGAAGAAACTTGAAGCGACAACAGAGAAGCTGCAAGAAATATATAAGTCGGTCAGCAAAAGAATTACCAGTGTCGAGAAAAACGTGTCAGATTTGCAAAAGACCGTTGACACGAAAGTAATTAAGTTGGAAAAGTCCGTTGATAACAATATTATATGTTGCTCACAGAAATCATTCTATGAACCAAAGCCTTAAAAGGTTTTTTACATCGCATACGAAAATGGGAACTATTGAGTATACGGAATGCTAATCCAAACGATAAGTTAGCTCGGCAATAAGAAGAAGGAACGTTATATAATTAAAAACAATAAAAATAGTATGTAGATATGGTTTCAGAATATTTATTTAATTATTTTATTTTAAATTTTCCTCATAAGATATGAAGGAATTATATTTTGCAAGTAGTTTAAAAATATTTATTCAAATTATACAAAAAAATATTTATTTTATTGTAATAACGATTTTTATAAGAATAAAAACGAAGTTCAAAAATAAAAATGCAAAATGGCACTTTTAGTAATTGATTCCTGCGAATTGGCAAATTAAAAACTTTTACAGGTTAGTGGTCGGCATAAAATCTGAACGATAAAAATGAAAGTCTGTTATCACCGAACAAAGTGCGGGTCACCAGTATATAAGTCAATATTGCCGATATTTAAAAAACCTTCGACAACTTTATTTGAAGCGCTCTAAGATGTAAAAACTTAAACACTAAAAATATTATTTATTAAACGTTTTTAGCAGAATTAAAGAAGGCAAAGACTTAAAGTGGTTGATGATATAGTCTTAAAATCGGTTCTTTAAAGTGACTGAAACAACGGTAATGGAATTACATATCATCGAAGAGAATCAAAATTTGATTCTACCTGTAAATAACACATGGAGGACCTAACAAGGTTCAAGTGACCCAAAAATTTAATTCCTTTGAAGAACAATCATATTGTTGAAAATATCTTTCTTATTTTGTTTTGAATGGATGATTCAGCAAACAAACTACTACATTCCTTTTGTGTGGCGGTTTAGTGAATATTTGTTACGGTAAGCCTTACTAAAGCGTTCATCTCTACAATTTCCAAGGAAAATATGCCTCACGGTAATGGATGACAATCTTGGAAATTTTATTTATGCCACTTCTTGAAGTCATAAAAACAGCACTGTCCAGTCCCTCAAACGGTGGGAAATTCCTGAAGAAGAAAAACGACAGATTCGATATGACTTATAATCGTGTATTGCATCGAGAAGTAAAAAAAATTTTTCTCTTATAACGTTTTTGTTTATTGCATCGAGAAATTAAAAAATTTTTTCCCTTATTACGAAGCCTTTTGCCCTTGTTTTTAATGTTACCACGCGAATAGTTGGACAAAAAATTAAGTCTAAGCCAGGAGTAAATAAAGAACATGGTGACAGATGTATTGTGTGAAGCAAATTGGCACTACCTGGGCTATTAAGCATTGTACAATCCAATCGAAATTCTGATTAAAAAGGCGTTATTGTGGGGAAGGGATTATAATTTCAAGCGCGTTGGTTCCTTCATTAATATCAGAATGAGTTTGTCAATTTAATTGGAACTTCTAGAAGCTATCCTTATCACGAAACCTGATAAAAATTTTAAAGATCACTATATTTTTAATATGATAACATGTTACGAACAAGAAAAATGCTTCCAAAGTGTTGGTCTGCTTTCATGACCGGATTTCAATAATTTATTTATTTATTGATTAACTTCAGTACAACAAGCATTTTATCCTGTTTAATAATACTATTTATACAATGTTATAATGATTAAGTTAATAATATATATGCAAGTTTCATAAAAGAGCAAAAATTATATTAATTAGATTTATGTTAGTCTTAAATTGGATTAAATCAGGGGTCGGCAAACTTTTAAGACTTAAAAGCCAAAAATTGGAATTTGCAAAACTTAAGTCTTAAAAGAGCCACAAATTTTTTTTACAACAAAAAAGTAAAGTTTCTTGATAACAAAAAAAAATAATATATTTGTTCATAAATAAATATATATATGTATATTTATTATTTTATTATTAGGTAGATACTTATTATTTAAGTAAAAACTTAAAAGAATTAAACATTTACTTACAACACTAACTTGTACTTCAGTAACAAACATTTGATCAAAAAATGTAATGGAAGCGATGGCTTTGCATAGTTTTTGTTTCGATAAATTTGGTTGATAACTTGTTGTTTTAAGTTTCAAACACGTCTCTAAATTTTCATTTGTTAGTTGGCTTCTAACTTTACTTTAAATTATATTCATACACGAGAACGCTTGCTCCAAATGCCAACTTTTTCACCTCACTGTAGCAATCTGGAATACTATTCCATGCGCCGAATATAAGCGCCTCAACTCGCGGCATTTCTTTTAAATCTGTCCACTTTTTTGTATTACGTACATATATTTCTGGACCGCCAACTCTTACAACTTGCTTTTCAACTCAATTTTCCACTCCACAAAGCTTTACTTTTTTAATCGTTCAGTTGCATTTCTAGAGTTCCAGTATCAATTCCAAATGGCTCAATGTGGATTTCGTTACTGTTTGTGTTGAGAGGGTTTACTCTGAATGCTAGAGTGGTTTTGTTGGTCTTGAATTGATCAAATTTGTCAGAAAATGCCTCTTTAATTTTTTTATAACTGTGCTAAAGTAATTCCTGTCAACAGTTGCACTTGTTTTATCGCGATATTGCTTTAGAAATTGAAAATGGAGTAATTAACCGCTCTGAATATCTTCTGCAAAAATAATTAATTTTTCTTCAAAACAGTCTAATTCTTCTACCAAAACATAGGTTGCGGTTTTAGATTCAGCTCATTTAATTTCGCTGTGATATACACCATAAAGTAAAATGTTTGCAACCATTTGTCGTTCTCTAATTCAGGGTGATTAACGCCTTTTTCATTTAAGAATGTATTTATTTCATTCTTAAAATCGTTTTAGCACATTTCCTTTGGAAAGCCATGGCACTTTATTGTGAAGAAGGAGGTCGGAATACTGAGACTCCATTTCGTTTAAGAATTCTTTAAACTGACGATGGTAGAGTGCTTTTGACAAGATGCTGCTGACAATCTTTATTACCAAATGCATGATCTCAACTATTTCGGCAGGAAATGTTTGGGCACAAAGAGCTTCTTGTTGTATTATGCAATGAAACGTAAGAATTTTGTGGTTTGTTTTGCTCTGAAGAATCGTTGTTGCCCCTTTATTTTTTTCCTGTCATACTTCGTGCTCCATCAATTGCTATTGAAACGATTTTATTTAAATCAATCTTATTATCTCTAAGGCATTTATCCACGGCATTCGCTATATCTGCCCCTCTAGTTTGTCCCGAGAGTGGTAGCAATACTAGAGGTCCCTCTTTTGGACCTTGAGAAGATATGTACCTGACAAAAAGGGCAACTTGTGCCGTGCTCATGTACGGAACGATTCAAAAATATTAAAAGTTGTGTACATTATGGAAACGTTTACGAAATTACGTTATTGTTAATCGATTCTAAACAATTATTTTTTTTTTTTGATACAATAAATAAATTACGTGTATGTTACTAAAGAGCCACAGCTTAACATCCAAAGAGCCGCATTTGGCTCGCGAGCCGAAGTTTACCGACCCCTGGATTAAATTAAATGAGAATTCTAAAGAAAAGAAAAGTGCTTTCAATTGAATTTCTGGCGGAAGTCGGTTCCACGAACGAATAGCATTAATAAAAAAGTGCCTTTCGGACACCTGTTTTCGGTACCTTACGGCGTTTATTCTATAGTCTCTGTTAGTTCTAGAAAATTGCAGCCTGGTGAATAGATAATTCGGTTCCTTCAAATAAATAATCTTGTTTTGGAAAATTAGCATACGATATTTCAAAAGATTTTCCAGTGTCATATTGTAGATTTTGTAGGAAAAATGCGAAATACTACTATATCTGCTGTGTCCATAAATATATCTCGCTATACCATTATAGTTACAGTAAGTTTATTTTTGCTAACAGAGTCCAAAGCCGTAAAGAGCTCACATCCATACAGGAGGGTTGGAATTAGGTTTGTTTTCGCCAAGAGCATACGTATATTAATAGGCCTAAAGGATTTAGTCCTTCAGAGATTCCGCAGCATAGCATACGTCTTTCCACAAATCGTATTAATATGGTTAGTCCAAGAGTGCTGACTATTAAAAGTAATACCCAAATTCTTGGCACATTGTACAAATTCTATGGGTGAGTTCCCAACGACTAATGGTGGCAGTAAGTTTGGTAAGAGGCTAATTTTTCCAATTATGATAGCCTGTAATTTATTAGCGTTTATGCAAAGACCATTTGCAGTAGCCTATTCAAATATATTGTCAAAGTCCTGGTTCAGTTTTAATATGCAATTGTCGATGTCAGTTTTAAAACAACTGTTCAAACTAGGTTTGAACACATACTAATTTTAAAAGCAACACATTCCATCAAACAATGGGAATGTCTCTATCGTTTTATTTCCAATTCCATTTATAATTTCCATCGAGAAAGGGAATGTCTCCATCGTTTACCGTTAAGAATTATTTAAGAAGAAGTAAACAAAACAGACGTTTGGTGGAAGATGAAATAGCACACCAAATTCATTCCTAATCTTGCAGTAGCAAAAGAAACATTTAAATAATTTATAATAAGTGTGTAAATTAAAGCTTGCCTAAATTATCTAAAGTGTACTTACCTGAAATATTACATATCCCAAATTATAATTATCGAAATATCTTCATACTTATCAATACAAGTGGTACTAATTGAATTATATTTACTGGAAATATATACATATTGGCTAGAAGTGCATTATACCTAATAGTGTTTCATTTGGATCAACCAGAACTACACCAACAAAAGGATGAAAGGTAAGAATCTCTCTCTCCTTCTCAAATTTTAGAAATTGAAATTAATTTCATTTCTTTCTTTTTCTCCCCACACGCATCCCAACGATTGTAATTACTCCCGAGTAATTACAATCCACATCTCCTTAAAAGATCCTTCTCTTTAAAGGAGATTTAAAAACAAATTAATATTCATCCCCCAATTTGTTTCATGGTCCTTCTCACGGCAAACTCTCCGCAACCTGTGGATTTGTTTCTATAATACTCAGCGAATCGCTCTAAGCGAAAGCCAAAATAAAAACAACAAGTGGGAAAACATCATAACAACAACTCTATACAACAACAACAACATACAACAGCTCCATACAACAACTCCATACGATGAGGTAAAATAACATAAAGATCATCACTACAACAGAAAACAACAAAGCACTAAGTCCAGTAGATTTTTTAAATATTCGTACATAAAAAAATTGGAATTACAAAAAAAAAAAAGTAAGTGATAGATAATTTTATACTCACACATAAGTAATATCGTGTAAATCGTAAAAAAGAAAAAGGAAAAGAGAGAAAAAAACCTAAAGTGATTTGACTCGTGATTAAAGAAAAAAAAATATATGTAAAAGAAAAAACCAAATAAGAAACGAAAAAAGAGTACTGAAAAAAGATGTGTTATTTGCGTTAAAAAATTAACCTTGAACATACGAAAAAAGGTTAAAGAAGCGTATGTACACATAAATGTCCATATGCTAACAACAAATTTATATTTGGTTACAAAAACAACATACAGTATTCCCTCGATTTACGTCGTCTCGATTTACGTTGTTTCGATTAACGTGGTCAAAAATTTTGTTCCTTTCAACTTCGATTTGCGTCGTCATTCGATTTACGTCGCCTCTGTTGTTTATAAACAAAATCAGGGGAATTCCCTCTTTAAAAAAAATTCAATGCATAGAATATAAATTTAATTATTTTAGTTTATTTTTTGTAAAATGTAAGGGGTGATTTTTTAAGAGCTATAGGAAAATTTTTCAAAAAAAAACATAAAATTCAGAAAAATTCATAAAATCTTTATTTGAATCGATAGTACGGTCCATATAATTTAATGTTTGAATATTATTTCATGCAAATGTTGACCGCGACTGCGTCTCAAATGGTCCATCCGCTTAGTCCAATTTTGGCATACTCTTTCCAACATTTCGGCCAATGCGTCAATTGAAGCGGGCTTGTCTTTATGGACATGAGCTTTAACATAGCCCCACAAAAAATAATCTAAAGGCGTTAAATCGCACGATCTAGACGGCCAATTGACCGGTCCCGAACGTGAAATAAAATGTTCACCGAACTCGTCTCTCAATAAGTCCATTGTTACGCGTGCTGTGTAGCATGTGGCACCGTCTTGTTGAAGCCACATGTCATGCAAGTCAAGCTCTTGCATTTTGGCCAAAAAAAAGTTGGATATCATCTCACGGTAGCGCTCACCATTCACAGTTACGTTACGATTCGCAGCATCTCTTAACAGAGCACGCATTTTGATAATAAAATTCAATGATTTGCAAGCGTTGTTCGTTTGTAAGACGATTCATGGTTAAATTATAGACCAAACTGAAGATGTTTGACAGTAAAACAAAACACGAAACGTGCGTGAGCTGTTTAAACCAGTGTTGCCAAAAAGATAATAGCTAAAAAATCACCCTTTACATAAATAAATGCATCTGATAGTATGAGTTATTTGAAATTCGATTTACGTCGTTTCGATTTACGTCGCCTTTTTTCGGAACATTCTACGACGTAAATCGAGGGAATACTGTATATAAAAAGTACATACATAAATACCGTTTTTTCTCTCATATAAGTACCGTGTAAAAGTACCGTTTTACCCGTTTATCCCGGTTTTACTTTTATATATAAGAGAACATTTTTAAAATTCCAATATACATATAGGTATCAAAAAAAAATTATTATAAGCAAAAATAGAAAAAACCCATTTAGTTACGTATTATTACATACATTTCACACTATATATATTACATACATTACACACTATATATATTACATACATTATACATTACACAAATATATAAAATATCAAGTTCGCGATTAACATTTCCCGTTTTCTCTTATGTAAAATGCAGAAATTTCTTTTCTGTACATATGAAAGTGAAAAAATATATATAAAATAAAAAGCATCATTTGAAAGATCCCCCTGTTAAAATAATTACAAAAAAGTGCAAGTGATCCCATCTCCTTTAATTTCTAGGTAAATCCACTCTCTTAATCTCACATAAGAGAAGTGTGTTTGATTTGCTTATTCCCATTGGAGAATACACAGATCAAGTGAAATAGCAAATTCTCTTGAATTGTAGCAAATCTCTTTGTTACAAAATTCCAACAAGAGAATAGCGGACTACACAATATTGGAACAACAAAAAGAAGAATAACAAGGAAAAGACATAAGGACAAAACGCAAAGCAGAGATATAAGGGAATGATATTTACAATCAATATCAAATGAAATTTGTTTTTCGGAATTTAGTTGTCAACTTGCCTAATTATTTCATTTAATGTTTTTTTATATAAAATAAATAAATAAATTTTTACCCCAACAGTCCTTATTTGTTTAAATTTTAATTTCAGTCACATATATTGAAATAAAAAATAATTAAGTTTATTCATTTACACCACTGGTGTTTATTTTAACAAAACACATACAGTACACTACGAAGATAAACAAACATAGAAATAATTTAACCCATTAAGGCGAGCACTTCAAAAATAATATTGCAAAATTAAATTAAAATTTAACAATAAATTATTTTCGAAAATTAATAATAAAACATACTCGGAACTCGGAAAAAATATTTTTGAAAAAAAAAAAAATTTGATAATTGAAAAGAAAAAAATTTTTTTTAAAATTTGAAAAAAAAAAGAAAAATTTTTTGATTTACTGGCACTAGTATCTCAGACAATTGTTCGATTAATATGCGAATTTAATAATGAGATAAATTTATTCTAATGTCCCATTCCCAAATTCACATTACAATTTTATAGGAGAATTCACATGGCAATTCTTTAACATCCCAATTTGTTTTCGCTCAATTCAATTCTATGTTCTATTTTTTCATTTTTTAAACAGGATAACGGGTATCCAGTGCTATTTCCTTATAGCCCCTAACCCCTATTCATAGAATATAGAAAAGAATTTCTCATAGCGCAAATTAGCACTTAGAGTTTTTCTTAACTCTTTTATACTAGATAACAGGTATCTAGTACTACTTCCCAGTAGCCCAAATCTCCTAAGTGCTAAGTTCTCCTGGATTACAATATCCAGTACTAACCGCTAAAATATATTCTCTTTAAATTTTGCTGGATAGCAGTTCTAGCTCTACTTCCCAAATACATATTATCTTTAAAATTTGCTAGATAGCAGTAGCCCAAATCTCTCAAACTATAAACTAGTCGTATCTCATATACGAATAGAATATTGGCCAAGCAATCCGCAAATAAAAAATGCGAGTTCCTATTATACGCAAGAAGAAATAATTTAAAAACACAGCTGCCTCGTTCTCGGATAATGTCACCACTTCCCCGAAGGAGATGTACTCTATCACCTCCATTTAAAGTCACACGTATTGACTTTACTAGCCCATCTAAACTTAAGATCTCAACCTTACGAGATCAAGAAACTAAAAAAGTCTATGTTCGTGCTTTCGTTTACCCCAATACGAAAGCTATCCATTCGGTACTATGCTCAGCCGCGTTCTCCCAATCCCAAAGAACATTCTCTCGTTTCGTTGGGAGGCGTGGACTACCCCAAGGGGTAGTAACTGACAATGCTCGTAATTTTCTCGGAGACTCGAACGGAGATACATGACATATGGATTTGAATGGAAATATATTCCCCCTCGTGCTCCACCCGATAAGAATGTGCGTACGGCGAATATTCGCATGTCATTCCTAAATGATGAAAGTTTTAATTAAAATATAACCTACCTTCAACTTCTCTACCCTATTCGTTTTATTTTTTCTCAAACCACTAATATTTCGCAACTTTAACTCAATTTCTCACAATTTTCAGCTTACTCTCTTAACGTTCTCTAATATTCAAATTTTATCCCTTAGAAATAACCGCAGATTTGTCATCATACGACGAAGTCACAAAACCAACACTAACAGACGTCATGGAGGCAAGGGTCGTTATACCAGATCAAGACTAGATCCTGAAATTTATGAATATAAAATATATTGGCTAGAAGTGCATTATACCTAATAGTGTTTCATTTGGATCAACCAGAACTACACCAAAAAAAGGAGAAAAGGTAAGAATCTTTCTCTCCTTCCCAAATTTTAGAAATTGAAATTAATTTCATTTCTTTCTTTTTCTCCCTACACGCATCCCAACGATTGTAATTACTCCCGAGTAATTACAATCCACATCTCCTTAAAAGATCCTTCTCTTTAAAGGAGATTTAAAAACAAATTAATATTCATCCCCCAATTTGTTTTACAACTAATGTAGAGTTTTACGTCATCGGCATACATTTGAATTCTGCAGTGAGTAATACGAGAGGTAGGTCATTTGAGTATATTATATGTATATAGCAGAGGGCCGAGGATTGAACCCTGTGGCACACCTCTCCGTACCGGGCTGCCAAATGATTTTACATCGCCATAGTGCACTGTCTGACTTATAATAATCATAAATAACCAAAAAAAAACCAAGGAATTCTGGTTGGGTATAGAAAATTCGTTCAATACCTCGTAAACTCCATAACAAATATAATATTTTTCCTTATTAGTAAGAAGTGAGGCTCCATAATATATATTTTATCATGATTTTTAAAATTACGCTAATCAATATGTAAATTAGTTGGTCAATAATTTCTTTTTTAATTTTAAATTAAAACAAATTTATATTTAACCCATTAACGCCTGACCCCTGAATCCGTCGCCCCAGAAATTTAGCACAAATAGTATTTGGAGTATTTGTATTGATATGATTATTTTTATTTTTTTTAAAGTGTCGTGGGGGCCTTTGTAGGGCATGGGTATTTTTCTACCCACTTCGGCATAAGTGTGTTCTAAAATAAAATTTTTTTCTCTTTATTATATGGCGACTAGACAACATAGTTAAGCTATTTTTGAGAGTTTTATTAAAAATAACAAGTTTGTGACAATAATAATCCTGACAAGAATGATAAATTTGCCAAAATTACTCCATTGAACACTGCACTGAATAAAATATTCATGCAATTTGGCATATTTTCTCATAGTATTTCTGTAGATAAACAGATGATCGCATATTATGGTCGCCATTTGGCTACAAATACTGGGTGTTGGCTTCTATGACAGGATATTGTTATTCCTTTATCCCATATGCTGGCGCTTCTGCTAAAAATAATGCTGACTACGGCCTTGGAGAAAACGTGGTACTACGACTATTAGAGAATATTTCAGATCCAAGTCAATATAATGTTATATTCGACTAGCCATAATTTATTATGTACATAATCTCGAAAAGGTTATTTTGCAACAGGTACTGTTCGAGATAATCGGAGCAATCACGCATTGCTGGATGATATTAAATTGATGAAAAAGAAACCTCGGGGTTCATCAGATTTTTGCTTTGACAAACAACAATATTATCGCAGTTCTCTGGAACGATAATTCGGTAATTACCTGTACACATATTTATTATTATGTTATACCTATGCATGTGTATATTTTAAATCTCTCTGAAGGTGGTAACCGTGATGTCTAATTTTTTGGGTGCAAAACCGATGTGCAAAACCAAACGATATGACCGTAAACATCGCATGATGGCTGTCGTTGAACAACCATTCATAATACATGCATATAATCAGCGAATGGGTGGGGTTGACTTATTCGA
Organism: Sarcophaga caerulescens; assembly: GCA_927399465.1. Classification (NCBI taxonomy): domain Eukaryota; kingdom Metazoa; phylum Arthropoda; class Insecta; order Diptera; family Sarcophagidae; genus Sarcophaga; species Sarcophaga caerulescens. Next base: position 58,265,735 of record OV656868.1, read on the forward strand.
TAATGGCGTCTACAATTATCGTATTCTAGTCCGCGGATAAATGTGGTATTGGCAATTACTAACTAACACTATTGACGCAGCTTTGATAAACGCATGCAAACTACACTGCTTGGGCAGGGGATGTAAAGGTTTGCCACCTATGAGCCAACTCGATTTTTGGGTTAGCGTTGTTGAAGCGTTGGTATAAATTCGTGAAAATCGACGCCGTGATGGAAAAGTTGTCACAAATGCGCAGCAAATAGCAAAACACACTGACAAATTTGACCACATGATTGATAAAATTGAAAAACGCTGTCGCTGTGCGCAATGTGGTGGGAAAACAGAGTACGGTTGTGCAAAATACAGTTTGAATGTGCATCCAAGGGATTCTTTTGCACAATTTCATGCCGGAACTACCAAAAATATAAAAATTTTATATTATATAAATTTCTATTTGAAATTAATTTTTAAAAGTTTTATGAAAAATATTTCATACCAATGCCTAAGTGGGTATTTTTATACCCATGTCTTTTAATCGCACCTGTAGCTCAGGTAAGTAGAAAGTATTGAAAGTATTTTTATCGGGTAGAAGATATATTATTTAGCATAGCATCTAAAGGTTTTTCTGAGAATATCATCCATACATATTCCACAGAAGTTCTTTCTACAAAATTTTGATTTTGAAAAATTCGTGATCTTTGACCTTTTTTCTGTCAATCAAAATATGTGAATCTCATTCCTTACTAATTTTTTTTTTAAACCGTTCTTCTTCGTTCTTTATTCGTTCTTAAAGGAACGTTTGGGCTCTCGTTTAGTTGGGTCAAAATAGAATTTTTAAAAAAACTTCTTTTTTTGGGTATTTTTCTACCCATTCGGCGTTAATGGGTTAAGAAACTAAAAAACACGCTTTTTTGGTTCTTTTTTAATTCTTTTTTTTTATAATTTAGCAGTTAGTCACCAATCTAATTACTCCGTATCAGAGAAACGAGTGTGGTTATTAAAAAAAAATTTTTATTTCATTGGTAAAAAAGTTAGCAATTGCCTCTTATTTACTTTTCATGTTCCTAAGTTGGAAGTAGCATGGCGGTCTGACGATTTAATGGAATTTAAATTAAGTTTTTAAACAAATGTGTTGTATTTTATATAATTTCTTCTTGAGGATTCGATTATTCTGAAATCGCCGCAAAATGGACCTCAAAATGATAACACTCCACTCTCTATGTGAGAGGAGATATATGCTTTAAAATCAATAACAATAAAAAAGTCAGAAATAATTTTAAACTTCCAGAAACAAAATCTACATAACAGCTGTACTGCAAGGACATGTGTGCACAAACTAAGTCGTAAAATAAAGGGTGTGTTTCACATTTTTATGGAAGTTTTTTAGTGAGAATTATTTTTACCTACATACTTCACATTAAGAAAATACAAATCCATGTTATTAACATTATAGAAATTTCCTTATCCTCTTTCTGACAATTCTCTGACATGAGTTATGTTTGGCACGGTGTCTTTCACAAAATATTGAGATCTCATACATAACATACATAATTGGTCATTACAACCCTTCAGTCAGGATTACGACCTAGCTTCTCACACCACTTATGTTGTGTGCGTTAATTTTTATACATGAGTGGCGGGACCTACAGTTTAAAGTCGACTCCGAACGACAGTTTTTTGAGATGCTTTTCATGGCTATTTTAATACTCTCAGAGTTTTTGCCAGAAATCTGCTGAGAGGAAGTCGCCGAAGAAATATTTTCATAATTTCGTTTTGATGTCTGACCTGGGATTCGAACTCGGGCCTTCAGTCCAATAAGCCAACACACTACCTACTAGACTACGGCGACCACAATATTGAGATCTCTGCCTTACGAAATCTCTTGGACAATGACTAAAAAGTGTTCTCTTGTTTCAAAGTATTCATGGCATTCTCTGTATTCATTCTTATCTAACGCACCTATCAGTGCAGAAGTATGTGCAAAGGCGGAGTGTTCTGTAAACTGACACTCTGATCAGTGTACTCAAGTAATTTTTATTCAGTCTCAACATACTCATGTTTTTTTCTAATTAGTATCGCTCAGAATATCTTCGTAATTCTTCTTTCTATGTCGTTGTTCCACAGTAATCAATGAGGCGTTTCCGTTGGTTTTTAATGCTCTAAAAGGCGTTGAGTTATTCGAGCTTACACCATGTAACACTCGTTTTCTATTAGCAAGATTATTTGTTTCCTCAGTTTCGATCGCTCCCTGATGGCTTGATACTTAAATAATGTGTAATCACACGGGAGTAATTGATACCGTATCCCTGGATGTTTTTGCTCTAATTACCAGTGAAAATATTCAAATCCCTATAAATCAAGTTCGCGATATTATCATAAGCCCAAATAATACATTCTCTAATCGCACGTGTTCAGAGCAAATTTAATTTTTACGAAAATTTGGACCAGACGACATTCGCAGTTTTACTGATTAGGCTTATTCGAAACTGCCGGATATAAGAATTATGTTAAGTGATAAAGCACATATCTGACTAAATGTCTACGCAAAATAGATAATAGTCCTCAAACTGTTAACGAATCACCATTATCGAATCTATTAAAATTAGCTATTTGTTGTGATTTACGGGGTTACTTTTCTTTATTTACTTCGCAGTGATCGCGGAGCTGCCGTGACGGTAAATGGCGAGCTCTATCGATCCACGTTGATATAATTTTTTCAATAATAAATCAGCTGAACATTAACGTCATTTGGTTCCAACAATACGACGTAACCTACCATGCAACGCTATTTTCATCATTTGATGAAAATTTCCATTCCAGAAGTGCTACTGTTCACTGCCCCCGCGTTTGCGCAAGTAATTCCTCTGAATTACCTATTATGGGGCTATGTAAAGTTATTGGTTTACGCCGACAAACCAGCAACACTTATTGCGTTGGAAGTCAAACACTGTTCCTGTCTTATAACTCTATTTTAAATTCTGAGTAGCTAAAAAATTCAATGTATAGATCAAAAAGGGGATCATTTTAAAAGGTGTCATTTTTCAGGACGTAATGCCAAATGAGCGCACGCAAAAAAATCTAAACTTTAAAAAAATTATATTTCTACTGCCTGTGCTATTGCAAAAAAAAAAATATAGTTTATATTGTTACGAAAAGGGAAACGGTGTAACATCGTTTAACATTAAGACGATAAACAAAAGCTACAAAAACTAAAAGAAAACTATGAGTATGAAAGAGCAGGGGATAGACACAAGTAAGCGAGAACGCAACAACAAAGATTGCAACCAAAATACGCAAACAGCAATGAAACTACGAGAATTCTACTTCAAGAATGTTCGTCAGACTGTTTACGTGGGCCTATAAAAAGGCAAGACAAAGCAGACGATGAGTATTAAGAATTCAGTCAGTCTTGTGTGACGACGCGTTGTGTGTTAAGAGTACAGTCGTGGTTTGAAGATCGCCGTTCAAAAGATCCGCGTTGTTAGCGAACAAAGTCAATTATTTTTGTATTCATCAAGTTGTGAACAGAGAGACTCAAAAGAATACGAACAATAAAGAATTTAATTGAAACTAAACACAAATTTATTTTTATTTCGTTTGTAATCATCGAACTCATATTTCAAACGTTTGTAAAAAGTTAAAAACGTAACAATATACATGAATAAATAGCTATCTTTTAAATATGAAATACACCTCATACGTGGCACATGTTGTATCCGTCTACCTTAGAGAAAAGTCATAAAGTAGCGGAGGTATTCAATTATTGCGTAGAATTCTAAAGTGGAATGTCACAAGGAGTATACCACACACCATACATTGCGTGTTTGAATATTCGAAAAAAAAATTCAATTTTATTTTGATATTTTCAAGTGTGTGTCATTAATCGCTTTATCTACGCTTGAAATTGGCTTTTTATGTCAGGCGATGGCGTAGTAAATTTGGATTTTTCAAATGTCATGGCGTTCAATTCAAAACCAATTCATATTTATTCTATTCCTTATTTGACGATGTATGAAGGTGATGGATTTAAATTTAAAGCATACATATAATATATAGTATGTACATACATACAATGTACATATGTATGTTTATGTTTAGTTGGTTTGTTTTATGTTCTGTTTCTTTGTGAATTTGATGTAAATATGAATTTAAGAAGTAAGTCGTGTTTTTTTTCGTGTTAAATTTAATTTAAAATAATACTTATCTATATATATAAAAATCAATGTGTGTTTATTTGTTTGTGGGTTTGTTTGTTTGAAGTTTATAGACGGCTAAACAGCTGGACCGATTTTCTTGAAATTTTAACAGTACCTTCCTGTATGTCTGGAAAGAACTATAGGCTATTTTTTATTTTAAAATTTCAAGTAGGTGAGGTGCCACGCCCACATACCCAATAAGTATTTAATATCGCATATCTCATAAACTTCAACAGCTAGAGTCCTCAAATTTTGTATGGACGACTTTGACGTATATAGGAACAAAATGGGCGGATTGGCTATAGTGGGCGTGTCACATCCCATATAATAAATTTTAAATTAGTATAACTAAGAATGTATAACAGTTAGACTCCTAAAATTTTGTCGAAGCCACTTTAGTATCAAAATGAATATTTTAGACAAAACTGGACTGACTAGCAATAGGGGGTGTGGCACCTCCCATATGAATATATGAATCTATATATTTAAAAACGGCCGGACCGATTTTCTTGAAATTTTAACAGTACCTTCCTGTATGTCTGGAAGGAACTATAGGCTACTTTTTATTTTTAAATTTCAAGTAGGCAAGGTGCCACGCCCACATACCCAATAAGTATTTAATGTGTCATCTATATATATAAAAATGAATGTGTGCTTATTTGTTTGTGGGTTTGTTTTTTTGAAGTCTATAGGCGCCTAAACGGGTGGACCGATTTTTTTGAAATTTTAACAGTACCTTCCTGTATGTCTGGAAGGAACTATAAGCTACTTTTTGTTTTAAAATTTCAAGTAGGCGAGGTGCCACATACCCACTAAGTATTTAATGTCGCATATCTGCAACAGCTAAAGTCCTAAAATTTTGTATGGACGACTTTGACGTTTATATGAACAAAATGTGCGGATTGGGCGTGTCACCTACCATATAAAATATCATATATTATTTCTAAAGCACTTTTTTTGTCGGTTGCAAATATCTCCCATACCACCGCTTCAAACTTAATGAATGATATCTCATTTTAAAGCTTATATCTAACACTAATGACGAAAAATAATTAGAAATTGAAAAATTAATATTTTCATTGATAAAAATTATATTTTATATAGAACTGCATGATAATACTGTTGTCTTTATGATTATATGATTTTGTTTAAGTGTGGTAATACAGGGTCGCTTAATAGTAATGCAGTTCTACATAATATAGTATGTATTAAAATCCATTCTGGCAATACCGCTATTTACTATAATGCCGTTTATTACTAAGTCAGTTATATATAATATGCATATTAAGTTGTAAAAAGCTTTTTTGGCAATACTTTGCAGTAGTTGTTAGATCAAGTGAGATGAACAGGGTCGCTTAATTGTAATGCTATTCCACATAATATATAAAGTTGTAAAAGCCATTTTGGTAATGTCGTTATTGTCATGGCATTGTTTGTTTTATGAAGTGTAGTAATACGGTGTCTTTTAATATATACATATATATAGTGTCACCTGATATTTAACAGTTAAAAAGTTAAGAAAAACAAGGTCATACCCTTCAAAAGGTAGGATTGTATTTACCAGAACCGGTCTTTTCACATGGGCAGTTATACGTGGCTTTTTCTCGAGTGCGTACGTTTAAAGATATTTTTGTTTGTATTAAAGATTCGTACGGGCAAAAAGTTAACGATGATCATGTCATTACCTCTAACATTGTATTCAAAGAAGTATTATAAAAGCATTTAAACATATGTATGTATGTATGTAAATATATATGATATATTATGATTTCTAATATTTTTATACTTTTAATAAAATTTCTATTAATTATTTTCATTTTATGTTACAAAAATGACAACTAACGGTGCGAAATATTCGCACGGGTCATCTAGTATTAAATTAGTATATCTAAGAATATATAACAGTTAGACTCCTAAAATTTTGTCGAAGCCACTTTAGTATCAATATGAATATTATAGACAAAAAATGGACTGACTAGGAAAAGGAGGCGTGCTACTTCCCATATGAATTTAATTTAAAACTTCTTATATCTGAAAAATCATTATAGATAAAATCATCAAATTGTACACGGGCAACACTGAAATCCATATGAATAATTTGTGAAAAAATTGCCGGACTAGCAATAAGAGCGAGACCCTCCCATATAAATATGTATGATACATAAGTTCGTGTTCATGGAAAACTATTAAAGCTAGAATCTAGCATAAACAACTTTGACAGACATATGACCATTTCGGGTTAGGGAAATAAATGGACTCTATTTTTATATGAATTCTTAGACAGAAAGTAAACATCGTATATCTGATAAACTATTGCAGCTATGGTCATGTGTATTGCCTGTTCATTCCAATACCTATTTTATTATATGTTTGTAAAAATACGCATAGAGGGCCATGTGTATCTTAGGTACCATTAACAGTAGGCACAGACCATTGATGACACTATTCTGCCTTAATTTATTAACTAAAAACAGCATACATAATTTTTTAAAGAACCAATTGTTACCTGTGGTTATATAATGCAGACCAAACCTTTATGGTCAGGTCATTTATACATACATACATAATTGGCCATTACAACTTTTCAGTCCGGATTACGGCCTAGCTTCTTTCACCACTCATGTTGTGTACGTTAATTTTATACGTGAGTGGTGGGACCTACAGTTTAACGTCGACTTCGAACGACAGATTTTTGAGAAACTTTTCATGGCAGGTTTTATTTACTCTCAGAGTTTTTGTCTGAAATCTGCTGAAAGGAAATCGCGGAAGAAATATTTTTTTTTTTCATATTTCGTTTCGTGCGGAAAATAATAGTTGAAGGAGTTGCTTTTTTTTTTTTTTTTTTTTTTTTTTGAAAAATAAACCGCTTAAGTAAAGCCAAAAAAAGAATGAAAGAGTCGACAAAAAATAAAAAAGTGAACAACTTTAATTAAAAACGAAGAAAAAAACTACACAAAATAAGAGATATCCAATTACCTATTAAGCAAAAATTACATTTTGCACGGATTGCAAGGGTGACAAATTTTTAAACACAAAGAAATAACAACAACAACGAGTGATTAAAAAAATAAAATACTTAACGGTATTCTACATACACGTTTCATATTCTAAAAATATAATAAACTTATGAATAAAGTTAATAATAATGAAAAACACGATAAAGTAACCGAAAGAAATGCGTAATACACTTTCGCGGAAGTGGAAACTGAAAAACTAAACATGAATAAAACTAAAAAACTGGATGACCGAGCTTACTTGACAGCACGACCAGAGCGCAGATACTCATTATCCGCGTGTGTGAGTTTAAAAAGAACAGATTCGGATGGTGATACAAAACAGAGAACAACTGAACAAAAATCCACTGCAACAACAACAACACCAACATTAGTACAAATTCCAGCGCAAACAGGTATGGATAGATATATCACTATAACCAAAGAATATGGATATAAAGAATGCGCATCATGTAGAAGTAAAATTTCTTATGGCGGGTTGTAGGCGTACGGCCCGCTCTCACCAAAATTTGTTTAAAATTACTACCCGCACAATTGTGCAGAGAGAACTCACACGCATTCTTGTGTTATTTGATTTAGTTGTCGATCAGACTGCGACAAGAACACATGTGTAGCGGATGCGTTATCATTTTATTTCAGAATAACACTCAAAAAATATTTTATGTTAAAAATGTTCTATGTCATTAGCTGGCCGTATTTAATTTTTTTATTTTTTCTTCTAATAAAAAATGGGTTTTTTTATTTTTGTTTATCTAAAAAAACTAGGTATAATTTTTAAGCCAAAGATGGATAGCTTTATGTTCTTTTAATAAAAAAAAATGGATTTTTTATTTTATCTTTATTTATCTAAAATTATTAAGATAGATAGCTTTACATATGTATGTTGATGAAATGAAAATCAAAGTATCGTATATTATTGACAGTTTTCTATGGCTGTAAATAAATAAATTCTCTCAACTTATTTTCTCTCTCTTGCTCACTAATCACAACCAGTGTTGCCGTTTAGCTATTTTTAACCAAAATTTCCGGATTTGGTTATTTATTTTTCTTATAAAAAGAGCTTTTGTTTGTAGAAATGAATTAATTTGTAAGACTAAAATTTTAGTTTGTTATTTTTTGTTTCTTTTCTTACTATGTTGTATTAATTATAATTTATATTTGAAAAAATAAAATAAAAAAACTGTGAATTTAATTTTGGTTAATTTTTTCTTATTTGGTAATTTTTTTCACAAATGTTGGTTGCAATATTTTTTTTCGTGGCAACACTGACCAGAATAAGTGATTTCAGAAAATTTAATAAAAAAGTGATCAAACAACAAAAACGCACGATGAGAGCAACGCATTGTTACGCTCTTCGTTTCCTTCCCTTCTATCTTTCCCCCCGCGTCATGAAATATTTTTGAAAAATATTCCAAAAAATGTTAAGATGCACATTCTTTATACTTTATTTTCTTTGCTATAACTAAACGTAAGGCTAGCACTAAAACCTCTCAACAAGAGAGGACGGCTAAGCAATACATACCAGTACAGAGTGAAGAATCTAAGAATGGCAACAGATTTTCCATCCTTGCTTCGGAGGAAGAAGAATGCAGTGAGACTACTACAAGGGAACAAAAACCACCCCCAATTTACTTGCGTGAACCAACATCTAACACAATAGTAAACATGTTGTCTCAACTGGTAGGCAAAGAAAATTTTCATGTCGTTTCGATACGTAGAGGCCTAATCCAGGAAACAAAGATCCAAACGTACACTGAAAAAAATTATCACCTCATTGCTAGTCGCCTCGATAGTGAAAAGAGGAGCTATTACACGTACCAGCTGAAAAGCGCCAAAGGCCTGATAGTTGTTATAAAGGGCATAGATAGCTCCGTGCATATTGATGATGTTAAAAGTGCGCTAGAAGAAGAAGGATATGATGTACGGTCGGTGCACAATATTTTAAATAAAAATAAGACCCCATAACCAATGCACCGGGTAGAAATCGTATTCGATGCCAGGCATATGAAAACGAAAAATTCAGTGCATCCTATTTATAACACGCGATATCTTCTCAACAGAAGAATAACGAGGAGCCACTGAAACGAAAAGGCCCGGTGCAGTGCACTAATTGTCAGGAATTCGGTCACACGAAAACTTACTGTAAGCTACCATCAGTTTGTGTAATTTGCGGCGATGCTCATAGCACTCGAGAATGCTCCCACGCCAAAAATGACACCAAAGTCAAAAAATGCAGTAATTGTGGGGAAAACCATACCGCAAACTACAGGGGCTGTATAGTATATACGCACGCCATCAAATCGAAAGTAGTACGTAACCCTGCTCATGAAAATTATCGTAAATCTGAATTTCCACGCCTCTACGCTGGTTCTGCTGCTAGTACTCAACCTAGTAATGTAGCTTTGAACAAACAATACGTTTCCTATGCTGAAGCTTTAAGGACAGACGTACAAATGCCACATTATAATAGTAAGAAAAACATCTTAATAGAACAGAAGAATTCGTACGCAAATGTGCTAAAAGATGGCCCGCAGGTTAACCTAATTCATACAATGAATAATTTCATGGCTAATATGCAGAATATGTTCCAGGAGATGATGAAAACCCAGAACATGCTTCTACAAGTTTTGCTTAGTAAAAAATGAGCCAGTTGAGAATTTGTTTCTGGAACGCTAACGGGCTATCCCAACATAAACTCGAAGTGGAACAATTTTTGCACACAGAAGAGATCGACATACTTAAGGTCTCAGAAACGCACTTCACCAATAAAAACTGTTTTAGAATCAACGACTTCTACATTTATGACACTAAGCACCCAAGTGGAAGGGCCTGTGGTGGCAGTGCCATTATTGTTAGGAAAAATGTGAGGCATTCTCCAATGCCAGAATTTAAAGAAGAATTTATTCAGACCACAACCATAAATTTAACAGATTTTAAATTAACAATTTCCTCAGTTTACTGTCCTCCTAGACACAAAATTGAGGTCGACAAGTTTCAGACGTTTTTTGCTTCGCTTGGCCAAAAATATATTGCAGCTGGCGACTACAACGCCAAACATAACTTTTGGGGGTCAAGACTCATTAGCCCTAGAGGAAGCCAGCTGTACAATGCGATAATTGCAAATAAACTCGATGTTGCCTCTGCTGGAACACCGACTTACTGGCCAACGGACTTCAACAAGTTGCCAGACCTGATTGATTTTTCCGTTTTTAAAAACATTAAACGCAACGAATATACAGTTTTCTCATCGTATGACTTATCATTTGACCACTCACCTACAATTCTCACCCTGCAAAACAATTTTTATGTACATCGTGAACAGTTGCATTTATACCCAAATAAAAACACAAACTGGTTAAAATATAAAATGTATGTAAGTTCTCACCTCTCCTCTGAGAAACGCAGAAAACATCCAGACAACAGTAAATCATCTCACTGAAACCATGGCTTCGGCAGCGAAAGTGGCAACGCCTGTGAAGCGTGTTTTGAAAAATAAATGTTATCAATACAGTACAGAAATTCTGAATCTCGTTAGAGAAAAACGAAGACTTAGAAGGCAGTGGCAAATTAGTCGCTCTCCCATTCTAAAAGCGCTGGACCAAACAAAAAACACAAATTATAGTCTATGGAAAGCTGTAAGGCATATGAGGTGTCCTATTACTCTAGAATCACCGCTAAGATTGGAGAACCATACTTGGGCAAAGACTTCTAGTGAAAAAGTTAACGCTTTTGCAAACCACCTGGAGAAAGTCTTCACACCACACGACATTAATGCTCATATCTGCCCACCAAACATAAGTAATACTGTTAACGCACCTATAAAACTCCGGCTTTCTCACATACAGGCCGCTTTTAAAAGCCTTGACGTGAAAAAGTCGCCAGGGCCCGATGGCATTACAGGCTCAATGTTAATCAACTTACCCACTTGTGCTATAAGAATTGTACTATTCATATTTAACGCAATGTTGAGAATTGGCTACTTCCCATCATCTTGGAGAATATCTACAATCGTTATGATTCTCAAGCCGGGAAAAGATGCTAGTCAGATAACATCATATAGACCTATTAGCTTGCTATCAATAATATCAAAAGTGTTCGAAAAAATTCTTCTCCAAAGCTTAGCCACGTTCCTCGACGAGCGACAAATTATCCCTGAACATCAGTTTGGATTTCGAGCTAATCACGGTACCATTGAGCAGGTCCATAGAATCGTCACTATAATTAGATCGGCATTTGAAAGGAAACAATATTGTTCAGCTCTTTTTATCGACATCTCACAACCACAATATCACGATTGCTCCCCGAGAACACACACAAACTTCTTAAAAGCTATTTAACTGACAGAACTTTTAAAGTCAAATTAAAGGACGAAATGTCTACAACAAAAAAGATCTCCGCAGGTGTCCCCCAGGGTAGCACACTAGGCCCTATTCTATATTTAATTTATACTTTGGATATGCCCACAAATCCTAACACATACACATCAACTTATGCAGACGACACCGCGTTTATAAGCGTCAACAAGGATCCGAAAGTAGCATCAACACAACTGCAGTCGCACATATGTGACTTAGAAAAATGGTTTGAAAAGTGGAGAATAAAGGTGAACCCATCCAAGTGTGCCCATGTAACCTTCACACTCAGAAGACAGGATTGCCCAAAAATAAAAATAAATAATATTGATGTCCCTGTTGAAAACCACTTCAAATACCTGGGAGTCCACTTAGACCGGCGTCTAACATGGTCCCGTCACATCGAGGCGAAATTAGCGGCCATTAAGCTGAAATCCACTCAAATGCACTGGATTATCGGTCCTAATTCAACATTAGACCTTGAATACAAGGTTCTCTTATACAAATGCATTATAAAGCCAATATGGACCTACGGCATTCAGCTTTGGGGCAGCGCTTGCGCGTCTAACGTTTCGAAATTACAAAGAAGACAGTCCAAGCTTTTACGACAAATTGTCTGCGCTCCATGGTATATTCGTAACGACAATATCCATATCCTACAATTCAGGAAGAAATTAAAAAATTCGCCATAAAATACGTCGATAAACTGACGATTCACCCCAACGCATTGGCAAGGAACCTGCTTCATTTCGACGGCCATCAGAGGCTAAAACGAAGAGACACATTGAGCCTCGCTCGACGGCTGCACTGACCATAATTTCTAATGCATGTTACGAGGTTGCTCCTTGTCGACTAATAAAAGAAAACAAAAATTGAAATAAGTAGGCAGTGCCGTATTTGTACAATGAAAATTCTAGAACACGGTGTCATAGCCAAAGATCTCCCGCTAGCTCATGGTATGTGTGTTCTTGCCCGTTTTCCAGCCCCATAACATATAATATGCTCTCTGCCAATCACCATACCGGAGAGCATAAAATTAAAAGAAAAAAATATAAAAAAAAATTACACAATATAACCGTTCACAATATACGATGGTGGCAGATGTAACGCCCCATGGGTACGATAATCCCTCCCGAGTGACAGATGGTCACAGCTTCCTAACAGATCGCACCCTATATTCATCTGTTCCCAGGAGAAAAAAAAAAAATTTTTCGAATGATCACCCACACCGACAGACTCCGCCCATGGCTAACCTTCCCCTTATCGATTGCAAAAGAAGAAATTATTGAAATTTCATATTCAAATACATTTATTTATATAAAAAAAAAATTAAAAATAAAAAAAATTAAAGATATAAAAAAAATAAAATGTACAAAAACTTATGCATGTATATATGTAATATGAAGTTACCTCAATGAAGTGATAGTGAACAAAATTTGCTCTATATATATAATTTGTTTGGAACAAAAGAATAATACAAAAAAAAATCTCGCAAAGAAATTTACAAATGAATATACGTATGTAGTAATAAGGAAAAATCCAACTTACGTTAATTACACGCTTTGCATCCATGTGTTCCAATTGGTGGGCCCAGCAATGAATACATGTGGTTCGCTGTGTTGTTGTCTTGTACAAAGAAAAGAAGTTATATTGCGAAAGTTGCGAAAGATCTATTATTCTCTTCGTTCCTCTTTTCTTCACAAAGGGAACAAGCTAATAATGATAATTATTATAAATAAATAAATAAAACTGATTATAAAAAAAAATTTTCCTTTTCTCTCTTTTTTTTTTTGTTGTAACAGTATTACTAGTGAAATTATAAAAATATCATATAGATATAGATAGCAAAATGTTATTCAAAATAGGAAAATATTGTTTATATTTTTTTGTGAAATATTTATAATTTTCCTTAATAAGAAAAAAAAAAAATAATTATTAAACATCATAATCAAAAAAAAAATATATAAGGAAAAAAAAAAAACTATATAAAGGGAACGTAAGGCGAAAATAAATGGTTTTCTTTCTTTTGTTGTTTCGTTTTCATTTTAGGAGAAAATACAAATTAACAAGTATTTCAAAGCAAAACATATAATTGTTTAAGAATAATTAAATTGAAATAGAATTAGATAAAATAGATAGAATAAATAAAAAAATAATATATAAATTGTTTTAGTTGTATTTTTTTTGTTGTTGTTGTTGTTGTTATTTTAATCTAATAATAGTTAATTTGAAGAGGGCAGTATGTATATATATACACTTATATATTTGGGGATGTTTTTTTTTTTTTTGTTCATAATTTGGAAAAATGAATTCCTGTTGTTGTTGTGATTAGATCCATACAATCTCCTCGGTGTCCAGATTAATCATGAGAAAAGTTTTCTCTTTTGTTGCGTTTTTTCTTGTGGTATATTAAAAGCAAGATTTAGTTTTGTCGTTTTAAATTTGTTAATTGATTGCTGAGTTGCTTGTGTTGTTGTTGATGGTATTGGAAAAAAAAAGTTTATCATTTGGTTGTTGTTGTATAAACTTAGAGTTTTTATTCTATAAAGGTCAGTTTTCGTGTAATCTGTTCTTGCTGTTGTTGATTGTTATAGATGTTGTTGTATTCGACCTTTGTAGAATGTTTCATAAGCTATTTTAGTATTTTCGATTCTTGGCGAACTATATGAATTTTATTGTAAATTAAGCTAAGAACACTTTTCACTTAATTTCATCGAATAATTTTAACGCACTTTTTAGAAAATTAAACTTTCAATACAATTTTTTTTATATTTAAAAAAAAACCTCTTTTTTTTCCCTTTTCTTTTTTTTTAAGTTTATGCGTAACACGTATTTACTCCTCTAAGCACACTTGTCTAATAATTCTTACGACCACGACATTGATCGTGGTAGGCCTGTGTTCTGCCAAAGAAAATAAAGTATAAAGAATGTGCATCTTAACATATTTTGGAATATTTTTCAAAAATATTTCATGACGCGGGGGGAAAGAAACAGAAGGGAGGGAAGTAAACAGAAACGAAGAGCGTAACAATGCGTTGCTCTCATTCTTTGCTCTCATCGCGATGAGATCAAAGACTATAAATATATGAAGATGTTGCACTGCCAGTGCCAAATTTGTCGATGGCAGTACGGCTACTGCCACTTATTGTACTCAGAGAACTTATTTTACTCAGAGAACGTATTGTTCTCTTCTCTAATTTATTCTCATATGCGTGTATACGTGTGTGCTTGTACATTGCCAAATAAAATAATAAACAAACTGAAAGATGTCTTGTTTTCACAAAATGTATGTGCAAATAGCCTGTGGAAAAGAAATATTACCGTTTGTTTTATTGTAGGGTAAGAATATGTGTTTTATTGTTGTAGAAATGAAACTATATCGATTCGCACCGAAATAAAAATCCACATTTTGTGTTGACATTTGAAACTGAAAAACTGAAAAATTGTTTTATAAAAGGTGTGAATTTAAAAATTGTAGTGCATGCTCAAACAAAACGTTTAATAAATATAATATATAATTAAAATCATAAATCATATTTTTAGAAGATACTGATAGGACTGGAAATATATCAGAAAGTACCCATACCCTGATATAGATGTCGCCATACGATAGATGATATACGATGAAAATAAAGAATATTTTAATGAAGGCACCGATTGTTTTACGTCCAACAATGTGTCAATTGAATTAACATCAAGTCGATATTTTGTTGGTTACATAACTCAACGAATATCTTGCGATAAATGTCGTGTGGATATAATCAAACCAGCGCAAATTTCATTCAAAAAATTATATAAAAGATTCCGACTTTGGAAGTTTGTGCGCTCCATCTGATTTATTTTTTGAAGTTTGCAAAATTCATATAAGTCTTCGAAAAAATTTTTTTAGAAAATAAATCTATAAAAAACAAAAAAACATTTGTAGTTGGCCAAAAAATACAAAAAATGCACAAAAAATACAATTTATTCCTTGGTTTGATGAAAATAACGAATGTTATAAAGACAGAATGGAGATGCTTAATTTACTAATTGTTGTTTTACTACGGAAGCATTCCACTTGGGAAACATACAAATTCAAATTATCCAGTATGGAAAAAGTTAAAATTTTGAACCATTAAAATGATAAATAAATTTAATAAATACTAAACAAAAAAGCATTCGTTTTATTACAACTTCATTCTATACAAAAATAGACACATATGGTAAATATGTACATACATAATTGAATAGTCTAAAAAATAACATTATAATTCGGTGCGAATCGATATAATTTAATTTCTACAACAATAAAACACATATTCTTACCCTACAATAAAACAAACGGTAATATTTTTTCCACAGGCTATTTTCACATATATTTTGTGAAAACAAAAATTCTTTCAGTTTGTTTATTATTTTATTTGGCAATGTATGTATACACACACGTATACACGCATATGAGAATAAATTGCTTAGAGAAAAAAACAATACGTTCTCTAAGTATAATAAGTTCTCTGAGTACAATAAGTGTACTGAGTCTTTTTTGTTTTCTTTCTCTCAGTTAATATGAGAGTGAGAACGACAATTTAGCTTTCCCTGTTACCTACCCCCTCATCTTAAAGAAGCACAAAATTTTGTCAATTTTAAATACACTGTGTGCAACATCTTTACATACATATTTATAGTCTTTGGTCAAACAATAAAAACGATCATACATACATAATCGTACATACACATATACATACGTACGATGAGAGCAACACATTGTTACGCTCTTTGTTTGTGTTTATTTTTCTTCTGTCTTCCCTCCCTCATCAAGAAATGATTTTTAAAAGAGATTTTGGTGAGAGCGGGTCTTACTGGTACATCCCGCCATAAGAAATTTTACTTCTACATGATGCGCATTCTTTATATCCATATTCTTTGGTTCTGCATATCATGGTAAGTAAAATGAGAGGAAAAAGCACGAGAAAAATAACGTGCAATTCAGCAATGAACCGCCGTTTGGGAAAAAGAGACAAGAATAGGAAAAAGAATAATCTAGAACATTACCATATATGGTAATGATTTGCATAGTACATAAGTATGCCAAATTGCCGCTTATGTACAATGTTGTAAATAACCAAATATTTCCAACATGTGCAATAAGGGAAAAGAGAGAAAAAAAAATACCTATATATATATAGCTTATAAGGGAATGAATCCGCAACCAAACACATGACTATCTCCTAGAAAAAAAAATGCAAAATTCTTTATTGTAATAAAAATGAATGTAATGAAGAAAATCGTAACATGCAGTATAGTATTATTATAAGATTTGAATACAATATATAGTTAACACGCTGGTGCTAACTATTAACCTTCAAAACTAGATTTAAAATTTGAAAACTATTGTAAATTTCATTAAGAAAGATTCAATAATAATAAAAAAAAAAAATATTTCGTTTTGATGATTAGACAAGAAATTCATTCATTTCATCTTCACCATTCACATTCGCCATATCATTATGAATTTCTTATCGAACGTCCCCGGCCTCACACTAACCCACCCTCACCCGACCGCGGAGGGCTCGTCCCCATTACGTAGGGACACGTACACACTACAGTCCGGACTATAGCGGGTTAGGGAAAAGTAAAGGCAACGACAACATAAATCAGCTACAGAACTTAATCACAAGCTGAATAAAGCAACAATAAACCATAACTACCTAAGACAAGAACTATATATATTTTTCTATAATAATTTACAAATTAATGGCAGCATATAAGCTACGTTTAATATTATAAACAGTACAATTAAAATCAATAAAATCATAATACATGTTAAAATCATTACATAATCTACGAAAAGGAAAATTACAACCATAGTTTGTTCTATAAAAATCTAGGGAAAAAGGACGATAGTGCCGTGAAAATATTGCTGGAATACTGAATTTAAGTTACAAAGCAGAAATTCGGAATCGATATCACCCTTAACCAGATTATAGACAAAACAAACGCCTAACGCCCTTCTATGTTCCAAAGTTGAAAGTTTTATCAGACCCAATCTAGCCTCATAAGATGGAAACCCATTGGCATAATCCCATCCTAAGCCACGTAAACAGAATAATAAAAACTGCTTCTGCACAGACTCTATTGAATCACTATGACAACGATAGTATGGATTCCAAATAACAGACGCGTACTCCAAAATAGGCCTAACAAGTGAAATGTATAGCAGTTTTGTTATGTAAGGATCAGTGAATTCCTTAGCCCATCTTCCAAACCAAGAACAGCCCGAGCCTTGCCAATCACCATACTAATATGATCAATAAAAGACAGTTTAATATCCAATAATACTCCCAAATCAAGAAATGATGTAACAGTTTCCAAAGGGCAAGAATTTATCACATAAGTGGACGAAACTACGCCCCCGCGAGAGAAAACCATGCACTTACACTTTCTCAAGTTAAGATCCATCAAATTAGTCCCGCACCAAGTTACAAAGGAATCAATATTTCGCTGAAGAACAGTCATCATCAAAAGTATAAAATAATTTAACGTCGTCAGCATACATCAGAATATTACAATCAGAAATAGCACAAGGAAGATCATTAAGAAACAATAAAAACAGTAAAGGACCCAAATGGCTACCCTGCGGAACACCAGAAGTAACATAAACAGTCTTAGATAATACGTTCCTAAACAATACCCTCTGAGTCCTAAGGGAAAGATAGGAGCCCAGCCAACGATGAATAGTATCAGGAATACCGATCAATGACAGTTTATGAAGCAAAATTCCATGATCAACCCTATCAAAAGCCTTACTGAAATCAGTATCAATTACACCAGTCCGAGCCCTGGCAAGAAAACCCCTGAAAACATGCGTAGTAAATTCAAGAAGATTAGTGACAGTCGACCTACCTTTCAAAACACCATGCTGGAAAGGGGATATTAAAGATCTCGTATTAAAAAAGAGGTAATCGGTCACCAGTTTCTCCATTAACTTGGGAATAGCACTGAGTTTGGCAATACCCCTGTAATTATAATATTGGATCTATTACCCGACTTATGCAAAGGAATTATAAACGAACTCTTGTCCCGATAAACCTTTTTATGTAAATATTTAATGACAGCAAATTTTTAAAATTTTTTCATTGTAAAAAAATCGCGGATGCGACTTTTTTCAACACCTGTTTCTATATGAAGGAGTTGCCAGATCGAAACAAAATTTAACATGTGTTCATAACAGAGATGGAAGTTTCCAAAACACTTAACTTTTTTCTGTTTATACCGCGCTTTTTGTGCTAGGCTAAGAACTTTCCGAACTGCCCTCGTATTAGGGTCATTTGTTGTTGTAATAAAAAATATTTAATAGACTACAGCATATTAGGGTCATTTATGATCACCCCATAATTTTTTATCTTGAAAAAAATAAAAAAATTGACCTTTGATGGTATATTTGCCTGATAATGATTGAAAGGAAGTACTTAAATAGCACTTACAATCTTTTTCGCAAATCATTTGAATCCCAGATTCTAAACGAGTTACACATTTATTTTGTGAGTGATCTTATTGTGATAAATTAAGAACAAAAAATACCACCTAAAAAATCTTCGCTTTCTAAGCGCACCAAAAATGCAGTTAATTTACAATCACAAAGGGGTGACGAAACTCCCGAAGAACGTGATGTTCGTCTGAGTGTTGAAAGGTCTAGAGCCTCCACATCTAGAGCTGCTGAGACTCCAGATCAACGAGATGTACGTGTAGAAAGAGAGAGACTACGAGCATCAACATCTAGAGCTGCCGAGACGCCGGATCAACGTAATGCACGTGTAGAAGGAAAGAGGATACGAGCATCGACGTCTAGAGCTGCTGAGACACCTGATCAACGTGATGGACATCTTAGAAGAAAACGATACCAATCATCAAGATCAAGAACTGATGAGACGCCGGATCAACGCGATGTACGCCTAGAAGGAGAGAGACTACCAGCATCAACATCTAGAGCTGCCGAGACGCCGGATCAAAGTGATGCACGTCTTGGAAGAAAACGATCCCATCATCAAGATCAAGAACTGATGAGACGCCGGATCAACGCGATGTACGCCTAGAAGGAGAGAGACTACGAGCATCAACATCTAGAGCTGCCGAAACACCGGATCAACGTATTACTCGAATTCAGAGTCAGCGACGTAGAACCGCAGCATTAATATCGACAGAAACTTTGAATGAACGAAACGAACATCTTGATAATCAAAGAATTCGACAATCTGCTTTAAGAGCTGTTGAAATATCTGAGGAACAAGATGAACACCGTGAAGAAAACAGCAATAGAATGGCAACTAATCGTCGAAATGTTTTTGACCAATACGAATGCATTGGATTTCATTATAGTTCGGAAATGAGTTATAGTGAAGATATATTAGTCGCAATTGGTCCCATGGATAAAATTTGTCGATTTTGCAATGCTTATAGATACAAGAATGAAGCTCCAGGAATGTGTTGTGTAAACGGAAAAATTGTTTTACCAGCACTACTTCCACCACCAGAACCATTGCAATCACTTATGACAGGTAAGTCAAAGAAAATTACACGTCTGTATTACAAATATTTATTTAAAATTATCTTATTCTTTCCAGGAACAAATGTGAATTCACAGCGTTTTTTAAGTAAAATACGAAAATATAATTCATGTTTTCAGATGACGTCGTTCGGAGCTACTAAAGTTGTACGAGATAACTTTATGCCAACATTCCGTGTTCAAGGGCAAATCTATCATCGAATGGGATCGATTTTACCAGTTCCAAATGAAGAACCGAAGTTTCTACAAATTTATTTTATGGGCCAATCAGATGACAACGATCAGGTGCAACAACGGCGGCGTTACAACCATGGGACTAAACAACAAATTGTTGCCGATTTACAAGTAATGCTTCACGAAAATAATGAATTGGTAAGAACCTTTAAGCAAGTTAAAGATGACCAGCGCTTATGTTCAGATGAGCACTTCATTACTATTCATGCTGATAAAACACCAGTTGGACAGCACCGAGGACGTTACAATGCACCTACAATGGATGATGTGGGAATTTTGATGGTTGTTGATCCAGTAGCGCCACGTGATATAATTGTTCGTCGTCGTGACGATAGAACAAACAGGATAGCTGAAACTTATCGCTCATATGATGCACTTCAGTATACAATTATTTTTCCATTTGGGGAAGATGGATATAATTTTGAGTTACGGCAAATTAATCCAGTAACAAGTAAGTTGAAATTCTTTAAAATCTTATCTTATTATATACCAAATCTAATCATAATTTAATTTATTTTTTGCTTTTTAATTACAGATCAACCGACTATGAAAAAGGTGAGTGCAATGGATTTCTATGCATATCGCATAATGATACGCCAGAATTCCATTAACAATATTCTAAACTGCCGGGAATTATTTCACCAGTACATTGTTGACATGTATGCCAAGATTGAAACGGAGCGCCTACAATATATACGCCATAATCAGGCCAAACTACGTGCCGATAATTATATTCACCTTCGAGATGCGTTGAATAATCAAAATGACTTTAACCCGAATGAACTTGGACAAGCCATTATACTACCAGCAACGTTTACAGGTAGCCCACGACACATGCAGGAATATTCACAGGATACAATGACGTATGTGCGATCATTTGGACGGCCGGATTTATTTATTACATTTACCTGCAATTCTAAGTGGAAAGAAATAATATCAGAATTGTCTTCCGGCCAAACTCCAATACATCGTCATGACATAACTGCACGTGTGTTTAAACAAAAATTAAAATCTCTTATGGATTTTATTGTTAAAATGCGTGTTTTTGGTGAAATAAGATGTTGGATGTATTCGGTCGAGTGGCAAAAGCGGGGATTACCGCATGCACATATCCTAATTTCGTTGGTTCAAAAAATTACGCCTGATCAAATTGATGATGTAATTTCTGCGGAAATACCGGATCCTAGCACTGATCCCGATCTGCATGAAATTGTCATCAAAAACATGATTCATGGTCCGTTTGGAATCATAAATCCAAATTCGGTACGTATGGCAGACGGAAAATGCACAAAAAAATATCCCCGACTTTTGCTTAAAGACTCAATTTCTGGTATTGATGGATATCCACTTTATCGTCGTCGTTCTGTGGAAGATGGTGGACAATCTGTAATGTTAAAGGTACGTAAAAATGAAATTGAAGTTGATAATCGCTGGATTGTACCGTACTGCCCATTGCTTTCGAAAACTTTCAAAGCACATATAAATGTGGAGTACTGCAATTCTGTGAAATCAATAAAGTACATCTGCAAATATGTTACTAAAGGATCGGATATGGCTGTATTTTCGTTACAAAATCCAAATGGCGAAATTGCACACTACCAAATGGCCCGATACATTAGTAGCAATGAAGCAGTTTGGCGAATTTTAGGATTTCCTATACACGAACGTCATCCTACAGTTGTCCATTTATCTGAGCATCTTGAAAATGGACAACGAGTTTATTTTACGGAAGGAAACGCACGGGAAAGGGCACCATCACCGCCAGCTACTATATTGATATCGTATTTCGAATTATGCAGAAATGATTTATTTGCAAAAACATTGTTATATTCTGAAATTCCAAAGTGCTATACGTGGAATGCATCAACAAAAAAGTTCCAACGACGTAAGCAAGGGAAACCTGTTGAAGGATGGCCAAATTTATATTCCACTGCTGCATTAGGTAGATTGTATACTGTTCATCCCCAGAATGCAGAATGCTTTTATCTCCGAATGCTTCTTATAAATGTTCGTGCGCCAACTTCATTTCAGGACTTGCGTACAGTCGATGACCAAATTTGTGAAACGTATAGGGAAGCATGCTAAAAACTTCAGTTGTTGGAAAACGATTCACATTGGGAAGCAACACTTGAAGATGCGTCTACTACCAAACATCCTGAGCAGATCAGAACATTATTTGCAATTATATTGCTATCCTGCTCACCATCCAACCCGAAAGAACTTTGGAACAAATTTAAATCCTATATGGCTGAAGACATTTTGCATCGAATGAGAATTGTCAACAATAATGAAACACTCGATTTCTCCGACGCAATTTATAATGATGCTTTGGTTTTATTGGAGGACAAATGTTTGCAGATTAAAAACATGACGTTATCTGAAGTTGGAATGTTTGCACCAAACAAAGAGGAGATGAGGCAAACGACCAAAATCTGCAACGTGAAATGGGTTACAATCCGCAAGATTTGGAGAATTTGGTGGCAGAGAATTTACCGCAACTACAACCAGAGCAGATGATGGCTTTTGATACAATAATGTCGGCAATTATAAACCAACGAGGAGGATTGTATTTCATTGATGCACCAGGAGGCACCGGGAAAACTTTTCCCATCTCATTGATTTTAGCTAAAGTTCGTTCACAAAAGAATATTGCTTTAGCCATTGCATCATCAGGTATTGCAGCAACTCTTTTGGATGGAGGCAGGACTTCGCGTTCCGCACTCAAATTACCCTTGAAAACAGAATTTACTGAAGATTACTCATGTAATGTTAAGAAAAATTCTTCAATGGGTAAAATCCTTCAAACATGTAAGATAATTGTGTGGGATGAATGCACCATGGCGCATAAAAAATCAATTTGTTTCTAATTCCCAATTCTAATTTATTTGGAGGTGCATTGATTCTTTTAGCGGGAGATTTTCGCCAGACTCTTCCTGTGATACCTGGTCCAACACCGGCTGATGAACTCAATGCTTGCCTAAAATCCTCATATCTCTGGCAACATGTTCACACATTAAAATTCACAACAAACATGCATGTACAATTGAAACATGCTGATTCAAATTTTGCAAAACAACTGCTGGATTTAGGAAATGGAGAAATTCCAATTGACCCAACCACAAATTGTGTAACGTTTCCCTCTAACTTTTGCAGGATCACACAATCAAAGGAAGAGTTAATAGATTGCGTTTTTCAAATCTTCAACGAAATTTCAAAAATAGGCAGTGGTTATGTGAGCGTGCTTTATTGGCACCCAAAAACATTGACGTTAATTGTATCAATAACATAATTTTGAATAGAATCGATGGCAATTTTAAAACATATAAATCCATCGATACTGTAACAAATAATGATGATATCGTCAATTATCCTGTCGAATTTTTGAATTCGCTTGATTTACCTGGATTTTCAGCTCACGAATTGAAGTTAAAAATTGGCGTTCCAATTATTTTACTGAGAAATATTGATCCACCACGGCTTTGTAATGGTACTCGATTAACAGTTAAGAAATTAATGAACAACTTAATCGAAGCAACTATTATAACTGGCAAATATAAAGGAACGGATGTTTTACTACCTCGGATCCCAATGATAACATCGGAAATGCCATTTGACTTTAAGCGGTTGCAGTTTCCTATACGCTTGGCCTTTGCAATGACAATAAATAAATCTCAAGGCCAATCCCTGCAAGTTTGTGGCATAAATCTCGAAAATCCATGTTTCTCTCATGGACAGCTTTATGTTGCATGCTCGCGGGTGGGAAAACCTTCAGATTTGTATATCTACGCGCAAGAGGGAAAAACGAAAAATATTTTATATTCTAAGGCTTTAGAATAAAAATTAATTATTAAGAAATATTGTAATTGTAAATATAAGAAAAAATATATTAGTAACTCTTAAATATTGTACATACATATATCCCAAGAAACTAGAATAAAAAATAATTATTATGAAACATTGTAAATATCAGTAACAAAATAAATATTTAAATATCCAGACTTCTTATTTCATTACGTTGAGGTTATTGACTAAAAATAATAAAAAATATACATAAGAAAAAATGTATATCAATATATTTTGAATATTTATATTTCATATCGATAGGAGTAGCGAAGCACACTGGGTTTTAGCTAGTGTTATATCTGAAATGATGATTTATGTAAAATACGAAAATTAAAATTACTATAAGTAGTTTTGAAAGTGAACTTTCAAGGACATTTGAATGAAAAAATTAACAGGAAAGATGTCTACCTTGGGACTGTCGGAGTATTTAGCCTACATAAAGCAACATCCTGCAGTAGATTACAACGAGAAAATATTTTACGTCAGAAAAAGAAAGATTTTGAAAGGCGACCGTGCAGATAAGAATGCCCATAAATCAAAATCAAGTGCCGAAATCTATTCAAAACCAGAGTTAAAGAGGTAGAAGGAAATCTGGCGACTGAACTAAAGAGTGTGCAGGAGATCCGAATGAAAAATATGGTGAACGTACATCCCAACTAGTTTGATGAATTGCCGTCTGTACTATTCAAAGCGATGATTTGGTAAGATGAATGTCCTCATGGTTGACAGATCTTATGCAACATTTGCGCCTCCATTTAGTACAAAATTCTGTCGTTCTCTGAGGAGAGGTGGCCGTAGGCTAGTAGGTAGTGTGTTGGATTATTAGACATTAGGCCTCGGTTCAAACCCCAAGGCAGACAATTCCAACAAAACGAAATATGAAAAAATATTTTTTCGGTGACTTCTCTCAGCAGATTTCTGGCAAAAACTCCGAGAGTAAATAAAATTGTCATGAAAAATTTATTCAAAAATCTGTCGTTCGCAATCGACTTTAAACTGTAGGTCCCATCACTCGTGTATAAAATTAACTTACCGAAGGGTTGTAATGACCAATTATGTATGAATGTTCTCTGAGTGAATGACAAAAATGTTTCCTGTCATTGTATTTTTATCCCAGCCATCAACTGAAATTTCACAATATAATATTATTAACAAAAATATTGTTACGAAAATGGAAATGGTGTTCTTAAAATGATAAACAAAAGCTCCAAAAACAAAAATAATGGACTTGTTTACATGATCAACGAATAAACAAAAATATAGCAACAGCATCAGTATAAAAAAAATAAGGGGACAAAGATGTAAACAAGCAACAACAAAGTGCAGTATAAAAAAGCGGATAAACAGTAAACAGGCAACAACAACACTGCAAGCAACTTGTTTACATTTATAGAGATTTCGCGAAGGCAAAGACATTCTCCTTCAAGTGCATTCATCAGACTGCTTATAAAAGGCAAGACAGAGCAGCCAACGGCGATTCAGAAAGAATTCGGTCAGTCTTGTGTAAAGACACGAAAGTTCAGAAAGAATTCAGTCAGTCTTGTGTGAAGACACGTTGCGTGTGAAGAGAATAATTGTGGTTTGAAGATCTCTGTTGTAAAGATCTATTGAACAATTGTTATTGTGTACGGGGAAGATTGTTAAAGAAGAATAACAATTAAAGCGAATTGTTGTTGTTTAAGTCAAATCGTTAAAGGTGGCACACGGAATTGTGCGAACAATAAAGAATTGATTTGAAACTAAACACATATTTATATTTATTTTATTTGCAATCTACGAACTCATATTCTTAACGTTTTTAAAAGGGTAAAAACGTAATAATATTAACATATTTCACAAAATAAGATTGATATAACGAGTGTTATTTTAAGCAAATTTTCTTGTGGAAGGTTGGTAAATAGGGGTTGAAGACAAGGAAAATTCAGATTTTATCTATACAGATAATAAAGATTCTTTTAGAACTTAAGAACTAGTGTTGGTAAAAGCATATACAGTGGACAGCAAAAATTTTGACAAAAAAAGTTCCTACAGGCTTAATACTCTTCTCCAAAGTCCCGATATGACTTCAAGAGAGTATTTAGGTAATTAGGTAGGTAATCGCTAACCTCAAACAAAAGTCAACCAAAAAACTTGCTCATGGTGCCACCAGAAAACACTAAACAAAACTTGTACATTCAATTCCAAATGGGTTAAATGGAGTGCTTGACCTTAAGGGATATTCTACTAAATACATGGAATAACATTTTCATATATTAGGTCTTTGAATTTTTTAATTTGCTCAGGGTTCTCCTTGGGGATACCTATGGAGTCATCTGAAACTTTTCCTTATTTTTCTCTTGTTTTATGAAAAACATTAGAAAATTATTTGTTTTAGAATAAAACAGAAATAGATTAATAAAATAAATATTATTATTACTTTTGGCTAAAATTCATGAAATTGCTAAAATATATTGCCGTACTAAGACTTTTGCTGTCCACTGTATTTTAAATTCAGTTATATAATTCAAAAAAAGTTTGCATTTCATTAATAAAATTATCTTAAGGAAACAGTTTAAAATTCAATATAATTTAAAAAAAAGTTTATTGTCCAAATTCTTGTTTAGACAAATATAATTTTCTCAATTATTTAAGTCCAATAAAGTAACTGTTTAATAGTAAATTAAGTCCTTAAAGTCAGCGATTAACTTTTTAATTGTTAATGACTGTTTCTGATTTTTCAAATTATCTGTAAATTTAGTTTTTAATTAATAACTGAAAAATATAAACCCTTTTCATTGTAACAGAATGTGAAATCAGAAATTTTCAAACGATCATTATAATTAAAACATATTAGGAAAAAAATATTGCCATTCCTAAATATTAAAAATTTACCCGTATCTTCTTTTGTAAGAAGATTGATAAGCGACCATCTTTTATTCCGTCTTAAATTTTATGGATGAAGTTGACAGAACCCACCAAAGGGTTTTAAACCGTCACAGTAAATTGTAAAAAAGGGACTACAACATAACCGTTCTTTTGCTGTATAAACACAAGTGGATAAACATAAAAACGTCAAAGTAAACCAAAAAAGGATTCTGAGTAACGGTAACACAAAAAAAGGATAAAAAAGCAATTCGACCTGATGATGGGCATTATTACTAACAAGTAATTGTTTCTTAACATAAACTGCGATTGACTATAGTTTAAAAGAGTAATTATAGACTCGCTAATTCATGCACAAGCACTGATAAATGAATAGTAATTACAATAGGGTATAACTTCCGGGTATAACGCGTTGAACACACTGTAAAAGACAAGACATACATATACAAACAAATAATAATACAAATATTTACAGAAATGCAATAAGCTCCACTTGACTGTGAATGTCAGAACCATGGAGACTATTTAGATTTAGTGTAGTCTGGCTGCCATCCGTACACTCAGCGTCTAAGAGGTTGACTTAATATTGAATGATACCAAGTCATGTGCGATTTCTCGGCAATGGGCAGGTAGATCAACTTGTGAGGAGGTTAGTAAAACATGAAGCCAAAAAATCTCTTTGAAACAGGAAGATAATTTTGGAAAGGATAACTCGAAAAAATAACGGGTAAAGTTTTGTTGCGTGGTTACATAGAGAAGAATTTTGAGGTATTCATCATACTATCCAGTAGCCCTAGAATAACAACAATAGGATCGACATCCTTTATATAAACTTCATGATGTGGAGAACCATTTACAGTAAAACACACTAGAAACATGTGTGAACAGATTTCATCTCAGAAAGAAACACTTGAGTATTTATCGAGTAATAAATAGGGAGCCTTATTGGCGTCGATTAGAATCCCGCAGTTTGTCATTGCAAAAGGATTACAACAGGTATTACGGGAATAAAATATATATGTACAGTTGTGGACACACAATTAACCCATTTACGGTCTCTGTGCCAATTTGGGATCACTTAATTATTAAGGCTTGTTACGATTTTACGAACACAATATTTTTTCTCTCTGTTCTATTATTACATTGTGTTTTTTATTACACAACTTTTGCTACGTACTGTCATCCTTCCATTGTATCATTACATATTTCTTTTTTTATAGCATGATAGAATTTTGTTTGTCCCGTTATTTACAGCAAAATCAGTGAAAATCGTGTGATTATCGTATGATTTCTATATACATATATATTATAATTCTTACCAATGGACATACATATATCTATTTCTCTTTATCTTAAATATCTAATGATATTCCATTAAAATGATATTTTTCATTGGAAGTGATGTAAGTTTCCTAGATTATAATTTCAAGCAGAAAGAATGACTTACAAAATAAAGCTCAACAAGTGCAGAAGTCTGCAAGTGCTTCTAAAAGAAAATTTTTAAATATTAATTTAAATGAAATTTTAAATAAAAAGTGCAAAAGTACAGAAAAGAAAAAAAAAGTGAAAAAGGGAAAAATCAGAAGACTACAGGATATAATTTAATTGTCGTACTGCATCATCCTTCATCACATAATCTGTCCTGGTAAAATTTATGGTCTACGCATTCCACCATAGGCCAAATATAACTGGATTCAACTGGGTTGTTCAAAAGAAGTTTCTGGAAGCACATGGATTTCTAAATCAAGTCATCTTATCTTTTCATATTATATTTATCAAGAATTCTAATAAGTTTTCTCAGTTTTAGAAGAATCTCCTACATTCTAAATTTTATTTAAATTTAAATTTTATTTAAATCTTTAATTATTTTAAAGAAATTTAAAGTCTAATTAAAATGTATTAAAATCATTATCAGTTGTCTCAAACTTAACCTAAAACTAAAATGTACAATTTGTAAATCAACTATAACCTAATTAAAATTAAAACTTAAAAATGATTGATTTAAAATTATTGCTTTATAATTTTATTTTTGGATAATTATTTTAATTTATATTAAAAAATAATCCTTCCTATAAACCTGAAAATTGTAACCTCAAATATTAATTAAATATGTCTATCATAAATGTTTCCAATGAATTAAATTTAATTTTAAAGTTATTTAAAATTCCTAAACTAGTTTTATAATTATTTTCATTAAATTTGAATTTTATTAATTTTGTTTTAACTAACATTTTTCTTTAAGTGTATTTTTTTTATATTTTGCTAAATCTTTTCATTTGTAAGATATATGAATGATCTTTACTAGTCATTCCTGAAACAGAATTTAGATAACAACAACAACACACATTGACTGCTGGGCCCATCATCTCAATTGCTGTGGATAAACATAATCTGTAAGTGATGATTACAAAAATTCATTCATATTTCTCTCCTTAAATTTTATTATTTCGTTAAGTAATATTATATAGTCGGTCCGATTCAGTTTTGTTCCTCTGTCCGAATTTGTTATTTTTTTTTTTATGTTCTCTATTTCATAATGCATTTTGAATTAATAACTTTAGTTTGCTCTTTACACTTGCCAAGTAAGGAACTTATATGATTAATGTTAATTTCTTTATTTTCTATTTTATTATAATAAAATTGTTAGTATATATGCAATGAATATGAAACTTTAAATTATTTAATGGGGAAGGATATCTTCGGCCAGGATGTGAGCGTATAGGCGGTCTTTGTATTTTCCTTTTTGGGACAGGTATAAAACTATGGGTATTCTATCTGTCATTGGTGTTTAGATAATAAGGGATGGGAAAAGTGTACCCTACGTTGGCATATTCATCTCGCCATCGTTTCATTAGTTAAAATACTTTTTTTTTGAAAATATTTTATACTTTTATTTAATTTAATTTATTTGCTTTATTTATTTTCACACACTCTGGTGACATGTAGAGTGTGTTATATGTTAATGCGTCAAATCGGGTTGAGAACCAACGAGACTTAGTCTAGAGCTAGCGGGTAAACATTCATGTCTCTTAACTTTTGTATTTGAAATTTATACATATGGTATATCGGCCTACATAGGTCCAATATTAAATATGTATATAACGCTTTACGTTTAGGTGGTCCATCAGTTAAAAATATAGGATCGCATTACATATGTGACGTGGCGACGCATTACAGGCTGTATAAAAAAACTGTTTACTCTAGTTTATTTATTTTTGCATTATTGAATAGTGAAAAGTGCTCTGAATAAATATTAAATGAAACAATTTAACTACATTTATTGTTATTGTTGTAATAATCTATTAAACTTCATTAAAAATACACTTGTAGAGGTAGGTCAATGGTAACCAAAGTTATATTTTCTACCTAAAGCTTATAGTCGTTATTTGTATTATAATATAAAATTCAATAAACAGTGAAACATTGAAAAGCATTTTTAGTTTCATACAACAAATGTATAAGATCTTAAAAAACATATAATAATGCTGTTCCAATTTGGGTACAATGGCCACAAGTATACAGTATTTGCATAACAGTAACATAACAGTATTTGCACAATGGCGACCAATTACGTTTCTTATGAACCAATAGGAAAAGTTAAAAGATGGTCTTCTAAAAAAAAACAAAAAGATGATATGCAAATACCTCACTTGTTCCAAACTTACAACAAAAGCATGGGCGGAGTTGATGAAATGGACCAATCTATATCTTTATATGGCTATATCAAATGCGTGGCACCTACATGAATTTTGTGAAGAAAATGCTATGGATCAATGACAATTTCGTCGATCCATAGCTAGGTTTTATCTAAAACAGTCGTCCAAAAGACATTTTGCTCGGCCTTTGTCATCAAATATTGAGGGTCTACATCTAGACAGCTCAGATCATGTTCCAGAAAAGCTTTCTAAGCATGTGCGCTGTGTCATCTGTCACAATAGAAGCCGCTGGAGTTGCAAAAAATGCAAAAAACACTATCCGTTGAAAAAAATTGTTTTGCAAAATATCACTCATAAGTGGCCATTGTACCAATTTAGGTACACCCCTCTAATGTCCTGATTTTTTTTTTACTTTTTTTTACGTTTCTGCTTTTTTTGCATTGTTAAAAATAAATATACATTGTAATTTTAATATGTAACTTGAAGTTTTTGTTTGGTTGTAAATGGATTAAGTCACTATGCAATATTTTTCGCTTTTGTAAAAATTAAAAAGATTTAAGAAAAATAGAAACAAAAACAACTAATATTTATTAATTTCATATGCTTAATAATTAATTAACAACAAAAACTTAAATAGTTATTCATTATAAAAAATGTTTTGGTACGGAGTTGATATCAGACTTAAAATTTAAGTGGACACATAATTAAGTCATCTGAAAAAAAATATAGAAAATTTAATTTAATTGCTTTATTTTTCACCCAAACTATTTTGAATCTTTAATATTTTGAGGGGTACCCTTTTCGGCGTATTATTTCAGTACATCTTTGTGGCATTGAGTTGATTAAATTGCGACACTGCTCAGGACTAATGTTATTCCACTCTGCCTGGATAAGCTGCCAAAGTGGTTTTTTGCTGCTAGGTTTTTTGGCTCGTTTTAGGATCCCCCAAAGGTTTCCAATAGGGTTCAGATCGGGACTTTGAGCTGGCCAATCAGGAACCCTTATTTTTTCCTCAGCAAACCAGGCTTTAACTACCCGAGATCTATGCTTCGGCTCGTTATCACGCTGAAATATCCACGCTAGTGGCAATTTGTGCTCATAATCTTTAGTTAAATTGTTCTGTAGGATATGTTTATACATTTCCCCAGTCATTTTCCCATCGATTCTTACCAGTGGACAACGCCGGATGAGGTAAAATAACCCCAAACCATTACTGCCGTCAAAGATAAGTGTTACGCCGACAAGCCAGAGACAATTGACGCTTTAAAAGACAATATTCGTGAAGCCATTGGTGAAATACAGCTGCATACAATCGATAATGTGGTTAAAATTGGACCGATCGTGTAGGCTACTGCATGGCCAGCCGAGGCAGCCATTTGAATGAAATTATTTTCCATTATTAACCGGAAGGATTGTACTTTCAAATAAAAAAAGAAATTTGAGAAAATATTCAGTAGTTTTTTTT
Organism: Sarcophaga caerulescens; assembly: GCA_927399465.1. Lineage (NCBI taxonomy): Eukaryota > Metazoa > Arthropoda > Insecta > Diptera > Sarcophagidae > Sarcophaga > Sarcophaga caerulescens. The sequence continues at coordinate 58,297,878 of OV656868.1, forward strand.
AAAGCATTTTCAAAAAAAAAAAAGTTATTTGGCGGACCCTTTATTTGTCTTCTTTAAGTATTTTCTATGAAAAAAATTAGAAAAAAAAAATGGTCGTAAGTTCGAATAGTCGTAAGTCGAACGGTCGTAAGTCGGAGACTACCTGTATGTTTTTGCATCTGTTTTGTATGACAGAGTCGCATCAAAGCAGACATTTTGTTTCGATTTTCTTAAAGCAGGAGAGAACTCCATCAGATTTTTTTGTCAATAACACAGCTTATAGCTTTGACATAATCGCACTGCTTTGATAGTTACGGCCTTTAATTTCAAATAGTTATCCAATTGATCACAATCTGTTATATTGCTTTTGGTGTTAAATCAAATGTATTATTCAGTATTATTTTTAGTCTAATAACGAAATACTAATAAGGTATGACAGCATAGCAGGAAAGCAGGGTAGCTACAAATACGTGAGATACGTCAAAAGAAATCTATTCTACGTACATTACGCAGGCGACCCGATTTTATTAGAGGGCGTTATTGGATAAAATAAAAACAAAACAGAATCTAGACATTTATTCTATGTATTGAACCACAAGTTTGTGCATACCAGAGATCAGCAATGAATCGTTTTCTCGCTACTCATAAGGACTCATGAAATTTTGAATATAAGTGAGTCAACAATATTGAAGTTTAACTACTCTGATTCATTCGTACTCACTACAACGTTGATTTATAAGTATGAGTACAATGAGTATGAGTACAACGTTGACATCAAACTCATACCATTCGAAATATGTTTGATTCATAAGCCTACTCATTCAGATTCATAACTTTAGAAAAATACTTATAATACTTACAAATGATTCGAGCGATTCGAATCACGTATGTCGTATTGTTAAATAAGAGTACGATGAGTGCTTCAAACTTTGAATATGAGTAGTATGAGTATAATATTAAAATCAGTATGAATGCGTATAAGTATCAGAAATTATGAGTACGGTTGGATTCTACTCATCTTTTTGAATACTCATTGCTGATCTCTGGTACAACCGTGCTGGTTATACCGACCACCCGCTAAATAGAAGATGGACATTGACATTTTCTTTCAAATTTCTATTACAGCGAAGAGGTGAATATAAGGTGAATTTCTCATCATCATCAGACAATTATTACTAAATATAAAGCAAAAAAAAAAAATATGGAACTATTTGTAAAACAACAATTTCTATATTTCCAGTGAGCTAATCCAGAAACAATTCAAAGGTTTGTGGAGATATATTGATATTATTTTTCGTGGGTGGAACAGTAAAGATAAAGAACAGAATAAAGCAAAAGTTAGGAAAGGCATATTGAATGTTTCCAGTTCAACAAATTAATGAAAGAAGAAATATGTAGAATACAGTTTAGTAGTTTACAAAAACCTACTTGAAAACGCTCATGAAAATATGTTCTCAGTTACTCGTAAAAACACTCAAATATATTTTCTACAAATTTAATCCCCGCCACAAAAAAATTGGAAGATTAAAGAACACGCGCAATTCTGATAAATTAAGTGAAATACATAAGTTATCCAAAAAAATTAAATACAATAATCAAGTTACAAACGTTAATAATTATTTTTCTATTATCCTTCTCCCCACTCTACAGGAAATATCTGTTTTATACGTTAAATAGATACAATAATAAAATAATTCTTTTGTAGACCGCTGTAAATGGAAGCAGATTTACTCAATTCGATGTTTTAATACCTCACAACCAAAGCAATTTTTTTAATTTAAGATTAATTGAAAGTTTTGTTTTATAAAATATAATTAATACGACATGTTCGAATTGAATTTTGTGGAAAATTGGCAATAATACAGAAAATATGCAATGAAAAAAGTCTAAAAGTAATGCATTTATTTCCTTACTCTCGTAATTGACATTATTTTGTGTTCCTCTACGGAAGAAAAAGTTTCGTAATAAGGTTCGCTAAAAGTTTTAAAAAAATCTCTTTTAATTGCGCAAATACAAATTTAATTAATTATTAATTTTTGCGTTTGTTTTGTCTAATTTTTGTTAGTCGCACCGCAAAGAGAAAGTGTGGGACGTAAGCAGAATTAAATTGGCTTGTGTTTGTTTATAATTTTTTGTTTTTTTTTATTCTCAAATCCTTAAATTTCAGAAGCTCTTAATTTTAACAACAGTTTAAATTAATTAAATAACTTTAGGCTGTTGATTTTAAAAGAACATTTAAATATTATTTTGTCCCTGCAAAAATACGGCAAATATTTGTAATTTCTTATATAATGTGGGACAAGTCTGTCAACTCTACTAATACTTGAAAAATTAGGAAAAAATTTCTATGTTCCGCATAAAATACTGTTTTTAATTGCGCGCATAAAAGTAATTGCTGTAGCAAATTAATGTAAAACAAATTAAAAATATTATAATTTTGAATTTTTTATTGGTTTCGATATTTTTTCTCCTGAAAGCAAAATTTTCTTTTGGTGGTGTAATTTTATAGCTTCTTTTTACTATTTTTAGTAAGGTCAGGTTAGATTAAATCGGCTGGCGCAATAATGTGCATAGCTTACTTGAGTCCTATAAGACAAAAATTTTCAGGTAAAACGGCGCTTAACTACTTAAGAAAACTATGGAAGAAGACTGAAAATACGAATAAAAAAGTGGGAATTGTATAAGACCTTCGGCAGAATTACATACATTATAGACAGCAAAAGTCTTAGTACGGCAATATGTTTTAGCAAAAGAGAAAAATAAGGAAAGTTTCAGAGGACTCCATAGGTACCCCCAAGGAGAACCCTGAGTAAATTTAAAATTCAAAGACCTAATATATGAAAATGTTATCCCTTGTATTTAGTAGAACAGCCCTTAAGGTCAATCATTCCATTTAACCCATTTGGAATTAAATGTACAAGTTTTATTTAGTGTTTTTCACCATGAGCAAGTTTTTCGGTTGACTTTTGTTTGAGGTTTAGCGATTACGTAACCGTTCTTTCAAATGATCTCCTAAATACTCTCTTGAAGTCTTATCGGGACTTTGTGCAAGAGTATTAAGCCTGTGGGGACTTTTTCTCTGTCAAAATATATTGGAGTACTAAGACTTTGCTGTCCACTGTATATTACTTACTCACTTAAGTGGTCATTACGACCTTTTAATTTGTATTATGACCTAGCTTCTCACACCACATGTTATGTTTGTTAATTTTATTCATGAGTAGTGGGACATACAATTTAAAGTCGACTCCGAACGACAGATTATTCTAAAAATTTTTTATGGCAATTATACTTACTCTCAGAGCTTTTGCCAGAAATTTACTACGAAGAAATCGCCGATGAAATATTTATTCATTCTTCGTCTCGTTTGACATGTTTGTACTGTGGTTTGAACCACAGTTTCGAAGATAGTGTTTTAAATACTACGAAATCAATAGATAAAGAAAAAATGTTTGTTGTCTTTCTTCTTCCTCGATCTTACAAGTGTTCTGTTGTTAATTATAATATCCCCGTGTCCAGAAACTCATATGAGTTATCTATATATCTAAAGATATCCGTCGTTCTTGGACAACCTTAGATCACTGGTTGCTTTAGTGAAATTGGCTGATGTTTTCGGGAAGGTGTATACCATTAATTAAAAAGTATCTTTCCGGTGTTTTCTTTGCGAAACCATAACCATAACCTCTATACTTTACGCCCATTGTGGCTTCTCTGCCTCATTGGCGAATGCGCATTGATTGTTACACTGATTTGATCATCAAAACTAGCTTCACAGGGTTATATCAGTAAGATTAAGGTTAATCTCGTTAATATTTCATATGATTATTTTAAAGTTGTATTTGATTATATTTAATATTATTAAGATTTAATTAATTTTTAATTCACAACTTGGGTTACAAAAAACAATAACAATTCAATAAAAAAAATTTTTTTTCTCAAAATTTATTTGCAATCTATCTTACAATAATAAGCAAATTTACTAAAAATAGTACAAAATAACATTAGTTTAAACCCCATTGGGCTTACTACATATCTTAACAAGTTAAAAAATAATTAACTTAGTTTTTCTTAAAATAGATAATACAGTTATTTACTTTAAAATTTACATATTTACAAATTATTATGGATTCTAAAGTTCTAAAAGGCAAGTCTAGTACGTGAAATCTTTTAAGTCTATTGACCTCATCTAGCAGGTCTATTGCAAGGACGTTCGAATGAGGACTAAGTCTGTTGAGATAGTTCAAACTATATCTGCTAATTTCAGTTTTGACTTTTGGTATAGACAGGTTTTTATGGATATTATCATTGGTGACAAACCAGGGAGCATTTACTATCATTCGAAGAGTTTTCGATTGGTAACGTTGCAAAATTTTAATACTGGAGTTGCTGGCAGTACCCCATAACTCTGCTCCATACGTCCAACCTGTATGGAAAATCTTTTTATAAAGGAATACCTTGTTGTCCAAACTTAATTCAGAATTACTACCCAGCAACCAGTACATGCGTTTTGTTTTAAAATTAAGATGTTCTTTCTTTGCTTTTATATGATCTTTTCATGTTAATCTCCTATCTAAATGCATTCCAAGATAAGAAGAGTTGCGCTTATACTGTCATGCAGTGCAGACGTACCAAATTTGGCGGCATCGATTGTGAAGTGTATTTTACAAACCAGACTTTGTATTTTGTAAATAATTCTTCGATTTGCTATAATTGCTTGGCAAAGTATAGAATTGGTAAATTAAACATAAATAACATAGTATTTCACTTTTTAATAAAATGAGTGTGAGCCATGCTCTAACCTCAGATTTATTAACAACAAAAACAATAATATCAAAAAACGATAGAAAAAGAAAAAATTATGACACTATGGAGAGTGGAAATAAGCAATTGAAGAGTAATTATTACTCAATTCTAAGCCAAGAAGAGGAATTTCTATGTGACGAAGTGGAATTGCAAAAATTTAAAAAACAAGTGTACAACAATAATGGTGTTTTCTTTTCTACCAAAAAATGTGCATTTTATTAACGCAAAATGCAAAAAAATGTTTCGCTCTCTAAAAGGGTGGTATGTTTTATTCTAAATAATTCGCACTTGCCAATGGTGGAGGGCATTGCATTTTATGCCCTGTATAAATCGAGAGTGCTGATAATGCCCTGTAAAGAAGATGACTTTTGTTTATTTATAGGGCTACCAGATGAAATTTAAAAAAAGTCGCCTGGTATTGTTATTCAATTTGAAGTTAATTTTTTCATTGTTTTGTGGAGTAATCTTAAGGAAATATTACGTTATTAAAGCTACATGGTCAGCAGTATAAAAAATTGCATTCAATGTTAGAACAGTGTTAAAATATTATTTTTTTTGTTATAAAAAAAGCGTGCAAAAAATGAAGTCGAAAAATTAGCGATCTGGCAACACCTTTGAACAAATTGGCATTTCCTCATTCATTTTCTTATAGCGTTTTCGTTTCTGGTTAAAAATGTTGTATTTTTGTTACCTTTTGCCCTTAAATTACCCTTTTGTGTTCGTTTCTAAAAAAAAGGCAGCCCTGAATGTAAGTATTGTGTTTTTTTCTGAAAATGTTACCCATAAAAAGTGAAAAAGTGTAACATTATTCACCCTTTATCAAATCATAGGGTGAGAAATTACCCACAGTAAACAGCTGGTTTTTGTTTATGTTTTTCTTTGATTTTACAAGAAGAAGACTATTTTTATTTCAAAGAAAACAAATATTTTTTGTCTATTAAACAATTTCTTTTAGATCTTACATTGTAACTAGCATCCTCTTTGATGTAGTTGGAGATTCGTTTGTATCACTTTCCATTCTTTATAGTTTGAAATTATTTGCCAATTTGCTTATACATTTTACAAAACCAAAAAGTCCCGAATTAGAAATGTTTGCATATTTCTAAAAAAACAGCTGTTAAGTACAGGGTTGCATAATTGTGTTTGTTTCTGACAAAAAAAATGTTACACATTTGGAGGGTAATTGTAAAATTTTAATATTGTTGCCGTCTAACTGGGCAACACTTTTTATCAGAAACGAAAACGCTATTAATAAGTGGAAAACACAGGGCATACCCTATTTTAATATTTGTGTTATGTTCTTCTCAAATAAAAAATGACATTACAACAGGGTTGGTCAAAAAGTTTTTAATGTACCTTGTAAGAGGGTGACATTTTCTTTGTAGAAAAGAAAACACCATAAACAATAGAAACTATAAATAATAATCAGAGAGATAATAAGTCTCCAAATAATTCTCACACCAATTTCCACCAATTCATATTTTTGATATAAATTCAGCAGAATTAATAACATTTATTAAAAATGGTTTAAAAATCAATGACTTTAAAATAAGAGTTCAAAAATAAAAATAAAAAAAACCCTTATACTAAATACAATTGAAAGCTACATGCGAGTTAAAATACATTTAGAAAAAGCTAGTACAAAATTCTTTACGTTTACTCCGAAATTGCAAAAACTAAAACCTTTCTCTTAAAAGGGTTACCAGCCGATACTGATACAGAAGAAATCATGGATTAGCTGCGTACTTTTGAGTCTGATAATTTAAAGTTTAATTTTAAAGTTTAAAAGAGAAAAATTTCTCAACTGCGAGGTCCAAAAAAGAGGGCTATAGTCTCCCTTTCTTTCTGGTTCAAATTTCTTCTGAAAGTCATATAAAATCGTTGAAATCGATTAATGTAATAATGTACCGATGTATCAAATGGGAAACACTAAAAAGAGAAGAGATTCCTCAATGCAGAAAATGCCAAGGTTTCTTCCATAGTGCCTCTAATTGCTTTATGGAGCCAAAATGTGTCAAATGTGATAAATCACATTAACTCGGCAAATGTGTATTACCCAACATTGACATAAATGAACGTGATAAGATATTTTGTGTCCTCTGCAAGAAGTATGGCCAACCCGCCTCGTATAAGGGATGCGAGAAGTATAAGAAGTTACAAAGAAAAATCAAGGCTAAAAGATCAAACATCTCCCGGAAACAACCACAAACTTTTATAAACGCAAATACTAACCTAAGTTATGCTAATATAGTTAGAAATAATCATAATAATTTAAATGTTGATAATATTAACAATAATTTAAGCCAAAATTTTTTTTCTGATCTTCAGGATTCAATTAAAAATTTAACCGCCCAAATACTCAATTTTCAAAAACAGTTGCAAATTCAAGCATCAAGAATTGATGCTCTATATTCAATTTTGGAAGTATAATGATAAATAGTGCTAATATTGAAAATATAACTTTAAGAAAATTAAATATTATACACATTAATATAAATTTAATCATTAGATTAAACAGAAGATATGATTTACAAAATTTTATTAACCAAAGCAACCTTGATTTAGTACTCTTGAATAAGACAAAACTTAATGCAAGGCATAAAGTTGAATTTGATAATTACAATTTTATTAGAAAAGATAGGTGCGGTGCGGTGAGAGGAGGTGGTACGGGTATTCTAATTAGGAAAGACTTAAAATTTAAAGAGTACAATAATGAGAAAATTTGTTCTTTAAAGTTTTTAGAGACATGTATTATTAAACTTCCCTTAGTCTCAAATAAAAATATGTTTATCATTTCTGCATATTATCCGTCTGGAAATAATGGTGATAATTTCAAAAATTCATCTAGCCCGGTGAAGACCTCCAGGTACTCTAAAAGACACTTCAGATTCGGGAATACCTCCTAAGAATATTAAAGATAGCTTCAATAGTTCCTTGTAGTTATCTCGAGGCTGAAACTCTTTTAACTGATTTAGGATAAAGCAAATGGTGTCATCAGTAATATTTTTCACATTTTTAAAAACGAATTGTTCAGAAATTCCCGATTTAAAGTTTTTCCGATTAATTTTGTTCCAGGCTAATTTAAATCTTTTAAATACCAATGCTTCAGGCCCAGTTGAAGTACCAAGTGCTTGGCGGAACACAGCTTCAAGCATTATTTCCAAGATGTGATGACGACACGCCAGCCAAAGCGTATCTTTATCCATCTTTTGTTCCAACAAAATACATGCACCATTTCGCCTTCCAGTATTTGTGGCAGTTGTGTCAAAGCTCATGCATGTGACTTTTTCGATAAGATTCCATTCTACCAATGTGTCAAACGTGTGTGTGCCGACGCAGCTGCAACTCCAGTTCCATTAGATAATTTTGGCACTGCTAGAAGTTTATCAACCCCCATACCAGACACCAGAATTGGAAGACATTCTACGATTTCACTTCCGCTGATATCTTCTATAATTTTTCCATCCCAGTGAATAGTAAATGGCACGTTAGGTTTAAACTTACTTCGTAAGGACTGTCCCATATTTTCTCGCAAGTCAATTCATTGTCGTCGAATAGAAGAAGTGCTTATATTATATTTTGAAGGATCGGAAGGACGATCGGACAAAAGTCGCTTAGACGTCTCAGTAAATGATTCCGAAAAAAATGTTTGCCTCTTTTTTAAAAAATCTTTTTTCAATAATGGTGTGCACAAAATTAATTTTTTTAATGCACACCCAAATGGAAGAATATATAAAGGCAGCTAGTTTTTTTTTTTTTCAAAAACGCCAAAGTTTGAAGGCCGGTAGCGATCCCTAAATCTTAATACAAAAATTTGTAAAAAATCATGTGTTATTTTTTCACTTTACTTAATACATATTCCGGTTGGCCCACATTAAAATAATAAAAAAATAAGAAATAGAATAGGAACCAGCCTAATATACATATATTTATATGTACGTATATAATAAGATTTTATTTTTCTTCGGGAGCTAACACCAATCAAATAAACGAAATTGAGTTTCTCTGTAATCAAAGTATATTTTGTACATTTTATTATTGCTAGAATTAAAAACTATTTACATTTTTTAAATTATTTTAATAATTACCTGTAATCAAAGAAACGACATTTAACGTTTATTATTTCGGTATTAATTCTTTTCCGATATAGAAACTTTTGTCTATTTCTTTTTAACAAAATATTTTAACAAATGAAAATCTGTTTCTTCTATGCCTTATAAATCAAAATTCAAACTGTTATAATATTTTAACAAATGACAATCTGTTTCTTCTATGTGTTTTAAATCAAAATTCCAACTGTTATAAAACAGATATTTAAATAAATGAACTCATTTTCGTTATATCTCCCTCCCAGGGTAAGAAAAAAATTATATATATTTTTTTCCAACTGAACATTTTTCATTCAATGTGGGTAACCGGAAAAAATTTTGTAATATGGAATAGATTTGATTGAGAATCTCTGTGTCCTACGTTTATTTTGTAGATTGAATTTCTCTATAATTTTGTACGGGCCAATTTTCAATTCATCCAACTTTTTCCGATTTAGCTTATTACCGTTTGCGACATAAACCATGTCTCCTACTTGGAATTCAAGATGTTTTCTATTTTTATCAAACAGTTGTTTGTTGTAGTTGTGGGATTTTATTGTATTCTGTAAAGCTCTTTCCCTGTTATAAAACCAGTCTTCATATCTGCTTTTTTATTTTAATTCATCGGGTTATATCGAGCTGTCTGTGCCTTCTAATAAATATTTTGGTGTAAATCCTGTAACTGTGTGTTCGGTTTCGTTGTATGACTGAACACACTCTTGCGCTATTGTCGTCCAAGCTCTTTTTTCCTCGTTTTCATTTATTCTGCACCTAATTTTGTTTACAAGTGTTTGGTTGAGTCTTTCATTTAAGCCATTGGTGCATCTACTGCAGTAAAAACTATTGAAATATCTTTATTTGATAAAAAGTTTTTAAATTCTTTCGAATTCAATCCGGGGTATTGATCTGATAGAACCATCCCAATTTGGGATTATCTTCCACTTTTTGAATAAGTTTTATAAAATCTTGTGCATTCTGTGTCTTCGACATTAATATACAGTGGCTCCCAGCTTATTTCAACCAGCACCTTTAAAAAAAATTAAGCTCGTATAATTTCGAAACGAAACAAGATATTAAAAAAATTTGAATAACAGTTTATAGAATATGTTTAAAAATTAAGAAAAAAAGTTTTATTCAGTCTCAAATGTAAACTTACAAACTAAAAACCGAAAATATAGGAACCCAATTCGTCACAGCTTATTTCAACCACTTACTATAAACAAACAATTAAATGATTAATTAACTAATAGTTTTAATTTCTAAATTTAGTATGACCTCCTATTTGCTTAATTACAGCTTTCAGCCTTTTTTGCCTTGATTCCACTTCCTAGTGGTTTGGAGAGTTATTTTTGCCCATTCCTTTTTCAGAGCTGCTATAAGGTAATTTTTGTTCGATATCTGTTGTTTGGCGGACGTTTTGATCACAAATTGCCCATAAATATGAGACAGAATAAAACTTTTTTGTTTAATTTTTAAACATATTCTATAAACTCTTATTAAAATTATTTTTAAAGATGCTGGTTGAAATAAGCTGGGAGCCACTGTATATGCATATCTGGTAAAGTGATCCACAAGAAGATGTAGATATTTTTTAGTAGATCGTGAACCTCCGAATCCTCCGATTGTATCTATTGAAACAATTTCAAACGGTTTTTTAGCTGGACCTAAATGCGACAGTAGACCTATTTTATCTCCACCTCTTGACTTATTCTTAATACATATGTATTTCACAGTTTCTGCAAACTTTTTTAATATTATTAGTTAAATTTTCAGCTGTATAGAAGGGCGAAATCTTTTTTGTATTTGATTCACTCCCATATGGCAAAAATGTTTATGAATTTTTTTAAAAAGTCCAAAGAGAATTCTTCAGATAGGACAATTTTTTCTTTTTTCCGGGATATTCTATAATAGAGTTTCCGTTTTAATATAAATTTTGTCCTTATTAGCATGTAATTTTTCATTTTCCTTCTGATCAGCTAAAATTTCTTCTAATTTAATAAAATTTATTACCTTTAAAAAATCATCATTGTTTTCATGTGCTTCTAATACAGGGTTTCTGCTCAAACAATCCGCTTCTAAATTTTCTTTCCCGGAAGCATACTTTATAGTAAAATCATGCTGTGAGGGGTAATATGTTAAATCCCCTAATTCTTCATCTGTTCTGGCCTTTATATTCATATTTTCTAGTGGTTTGTGATATTGCCAGTATTTAACAGCCTTTTTTCTCATCTGATTTTGGTTTAATTTTTTTAAAAATTATGCTACTGGTTTTTCCACACCATTTTCTTGTCTTTGCTTAAAAACTGCCGCTACACCTTTTAAACTGGCATTTGTATAAATAGTTATTGGTAAGTCTTTATCAAAAATTGCCAAGATGGGCTGTGAACAGAGTAATTTTTGTATGCTCTCGAAAGCAAACAACAAATTTGCTGCCTTTCCTTAACAGATTGTATAGTGGATCTAATATAATTGAACTTTTTGGGATATATTTGTTATAGAAATTAATTTTCCCCAAGAACTGTCTAACGTTTTTCTGAGTTTTAGGAATTGGAAACATTTTTATTGCAATTAAGTTATCTTTCAAGGGACTTATTGAGTTATTTTTTATAATATGCCCTAAATACTTTACGGAGTCTGCTGCAAAGTTACACTTGTAGAGTTTTAATCTGAATCCTTCTTCCATTATTGCTTTTAATAGTTTGTCTAGGTGTTCAATATGTTCTTCAAAGGTTTTTGAGAATATTAGGATGTCATCTATATAATTCACTGTAGAGTTTAGAAGATTATATTTTCTTATAATATTACTCAATATTCTCTGAAAAATTGCAGGTGACGTTTTTAACCCAAATGGGAGGCACGTCCATTGAAAATGGCCTTCTTGAGTTACAAAACCTGTTTTTTCTCTATCTTGAACTCTTAACGGAATGGCCCAAAAAGTTGAATTTATGTCCAGTGTTGAAAAAAATTTACAATTTCTTGTTTTATCCATTAGATCTTCAATTAATGGGAATGGCTGTGCCTGTGGAATAACAATATTATTTAACTCCCTGAAGTCTATGCAGAGTCTAGTCTTTTTGTTATCTTCCCTTTTGAAAGCTAATGTCACTGCAGCTGCAAAGGGACCATAGGGCTCTTCGATCAAATCATGTCTTAGCAGTTCTGATATTTGTTTCTCAATTTCAATTCTGCCTTGTATAGAACATCTGTAAGGCCTTTTACTGCAATATTTATCTATCTTTAGATCAATATGAGCTTCGTAGTCTCTTACTGTACCTGTATCATATTTATCTTTTGCAAAAATCGATTTATATTTGTCGATGAGTGTATGTATATCCGATTTTTGTTCCATGGACAGATGATTTATAGAGATTTGAAAATTTTGTACATCTAAGTGTTCATTAAAGTTTATTGTATAGTTTTCGCGTATTTTACTATCACTTTCATCTATACTGCAATCATTTTTCGGAGGATCCGTTAAATCTTCGTTCATATTAGAATTAACTAATGTTTGGGTTATTTTCAGATTTTCATCTTGATTTAATTAAAAATTTTTATCATGTCTAAGCCAATTAAGACATCATATTGAAAATTTTTCTGATCTATTACAAATAAATCCACTTCTTTTTCTATCTCAAAAATTTTTATTTTTATTCGAATCATGCCATCCGTTTTTTTTTCACCATTAATAGTTCGTAGGTTTGCACACTGTTTGTTATTTCTTTTATTAGTTTTGAGTTTATCAAAGAAACATTGGAGCCAGAATCATATATACCACTTGTTTCTAGTGAGTTTTCTAGCAATACTTTAACTTTTATTAATGGTGAAATTACTAGTTTTTTGGATGTGTATCATTTAATCGGCCTCTATCTCGGAATTGTGAATATATTTTATATCATTCTTTTTTTCGTCGGGAACTTTTTCATTTGCCTTGAACCAACATGATTGTTAAGAATGGTAGCAATGTTTTTTTTTCCTAGTTTTTCACATATTCCGCAGGGGCTTTTCTCTTGTGATTTTTTTTTAAATTCTGATGCACAATTTTACATTTTCCGGGTATGGTTCCTTTTTTAAATGCTCCAAACTTCTCAATTCATTAAATAAGTCTTGTGTTTGTTCTAAGTTTTCTCTATTTATTCTATCTATCACTTGATCTGGCAATCCCGTTGCAATTAATCCATTTATATATATATTTAAAAGATATTGCATATTTTATTGGAGTCCAACCCTTATCTGCATATATTTCATAAAAACTGTTTTTCCAGTCGCTCCATTTTGAGTCTAAAGTAAGCTTTATAAGCATTGAGCAGGAGTTTTCCAAAAAAATCGCATAACTTCAATTTTCTCTCCATCTTTTTTTATTTACAGGCGATCACATTCACTTCCAAAATCCTCTATCCATTGACTAACATTTGAACTCTTATTAGAGAATGTTCCCAATACAAACTTTTCTGACAAATTCCTCAGATCTTTGACACAAACAACGTCCTCTTTTCTTGCAGATTGGGAAGACTCAATTTCTTCCAAAAATAATCGTTAAATTGCACATTTCCTCCTGCATCCAAGTAAGTTGCTGATAACTTCTCGTCTAGTTGTATCCAGACTCTTCGTGTTTGATGTCTCTGTTTAATTGAAATTTTTACTTTTTTAAACACTGCAGTTCTTAGGATTTCTGTATGATGAATTACGTCTTGGTATTTTTCTGGCATATAAAACGTTTTATTTTCTGCCGTAGTTATTGAGGTTAGGGCTAAAATATTTGATTTGCCATCGTTTGCTGATTTCTCTTTAAACTCGAATTTTAATTTATTCATTTTATATTAAACCAGAAGAAAATGTCGTTTTATAATAAGATTTTATTTTTCTTCGGGAGCTAACACCAATCAAATAAACGAAATTGAGTTTTTCTGTAATCAAATTATATTTTTACATTTTATTATTGCTAGAATTAAAAACTATTTACATTTTTTTAATTATTTTAATAATTACCTGTAATCAAAGAAACGACATTTAACGTTTATTATTTCGGTATTAATTCTTTTCCGATATAGAAACTTTTGTCTATTTCTTTTTAACAAAATATTTTAACAAATGAAAATCTGTTTCTTCTAAGGCATAATAAATCAAAATTCAAACTGTTATAATATTTTAACAAATGACAATCTGTTTCTTCTATGCTTTTTAAATCAAAATTCAAACTGTTATAAATCAGATATTTAAATAAATGAACTCATTTTCGTTATACGTATATACTATATATATATTGTTACGAAAATGGAAATGGTGTTGTTAAAATAATAAGCAGAAGCCGTCTACAATTGTAAGACCGAGGCGTGTGTAAATGGTATACGCGCCGATGAGGTCGGATTGGCGGTGTGGACTGCACGAGAGACCATCTTTGAAGAGACCGTGGCCTTCTTATTAGCCAAATGAGACTGCTTGCACGATTTCTACAGCACAAGCAAGAAAAGCGCGAGGAGTGGAAATCGCGGAGGAAAAGGGACGCCTATTCAGTAACATCAAGAAGTTGTTAAGGCAAGTTGTGGGAGAAGCCGGACGAAAGGTCAAGCTGAGGCGTCTCAACTGTGGAAAGAGCGGTCACGTTCCGAAGAAACTGGAACGCGCCACGAGGAAGGTCAAGATCCGACTCACCATCAAACGAGCGGGATACCAGCCATCATCATCATCAGAGGGGTAAGTGCTGGTTTCCTAGAAGCGAGATCCCCAGTGGAGCGAAGTCGAGGTCAGCTGCACAATATAAGTCGGACGCACTTTTGAAGCCAGAAACCGATATGTTCTCGTCGAGACGGATTACTTCAGCTAATGGCCGGAAGTGTAAGCCATACCCAATCAAGAGGCGAACACAGTAGAAAAGGTTTTTGTGAGCCACTAGGAATGCTGCTACGAGGTGCCAATAGAGCTACATTCCGAGGCAGAAGTTCGAGCCAGCCGTATTCAAGGGAATGTGTGGGGTGTATGGAATGGTAGAACAATTTGGTCGAAGCCTGTAGGAATAATTGCGGAAAAAACAAAAGAAAAAAAAAATGAAATGATGAGCGAGCAGAAAAAGGATTGCGGTGAACACATTCCGAGGTTTCTACTGGCGTATCCATCTGCGATGCATGATCCCACAGCTAGATCAACCAACAAAGTTATTTACGGGAGAGGAGATAATGAGCCTATTCGGGACGAACAGGCTTAAGTGGGCGGCAGTGTTACGAAAATGGAAATGGTGTTGTTAAAATAATAAGCAAAAGCTCCAAAAACAACACAATGGACTTGATCACGCATAAAAACAAAAGCTCCAAAAACAAAACAATGCAGTTGTTCACGTGATCAACGAATGAGTAAGCATATAGCAACAAAAACAACAGGGCTTGTTTACAAGATCGATGAATAAACAAAAATATAGCAACAACGACCGTATATAAAAAAAATATAGCAGAAAGACAAACAAGCAAAACAACAACAACTCTGCCTGGACGAAAGTAAATAAGATACACGAACAACAAAAATGGAAACAAGTTGTTTACATTTTTGGATTGTTCCCGAAGGTTGTCATCATCCTTCAAGGGCATTCATCACACTGTTGATCGAGTGATATAAAAGGCAAGATAAAGCGAGCAACGATGATTCAGTTAGAATTCAGTCAGCCGTGTATGAAGACACGTTATTCTCGGAGTTCGAGTTAAGTTAGTCGTGTGACGACGTCGCGTTGAATTGAGTGAGAATTCAACCAGTGGTGTGTGAAGATACGAGATCGAGTTATAATTCAGTCAGACTTGTGTGCAGACAAGTTGCGTGAAGAAAACAGTTGTTAGTGTGGTGCTTACAAAAAAGGTTGTGAGCAAAGAAGAATAACTAACAAGTGTTGTTGTTGCTTATAAAAAAGGTTATAAGCAGAGAAATATCACGAACAAGCACATATTGTGGAAGTTATCATTGTATGCGTAGAATAAGTTCGAACAGTGGCACGAAAGTTGTGCAGAAAATAAAGAATTGACTTAAAATTAAACACAGATTTATTTTTATTTTATATATTTATATATTTATTATTTACTATAGTTATCAGAATTTTAGAAATATTTTGTTTGTTTTATTATTCTGTTTGTAATGCGTAAAAGCATAGTTACACTAAGCAACAAACATAGGCGCTATAGTCAAAACAAAAGTTCGAACATGCTGCATTATACATTTTATCATAACAGAAATGACCTATTTGATTTTGTTATAGGATACGTACATACACATACATAACTGATCATTATAACCCTTCAGTCAGGATTTCGACCTACCCT
This sequence comes from Sarcophaga caerulescens, assembly GCA_927399465.1. NCBI lineage: Eukaryota > Metazoa > Arthropoda > Insecta > Diptera > Sarcophagidae > Sarcophaga > Sarcophaga caerulescens. The sequence goes on from OV656868.1 coordinate 58,314,043, forward strand.
GCAGGCAAAATAACTAGTATAAGGTTGGAAATATACTAGTTGCTTATAACTTTAGACTAGTAACATATCTGTCCTTTTTTCATATATCGAACTATCGATTTTAACATTGGGTTGTCATAGGAGGCCAACTAGTTCATTTGTATATAGTTATATACTAGTTAAATAACCAGTACACTAGTACACTAGTGTACTTAATAGTTTTTTATTTATAGTTTTTTACTAGTATTTTTCAAAGTAGTTTTAAACTAATCTAATCTTTATTATTGCAAAATTGGTACTAAAATTACTTTTTCATTACTAGGAATGCACATAAATTTGAAGTTAATTTCTAAAATTGAAAACTTTTCTACATCACATAAGGAATATACATCGGCAGAGCAAATTCCAATTGTCATGGAATCTATGGGTTCCTTAAAAAAACTATTAATATTTGTTAACCTTTTGCCTAAGATAAATTTTGTTTTGATTATTGATAAAAAATCGTTCGTAGCTTTATTTTCTTCATAAAAAAGTGACATTAAAATAATAATTAATAAAAAAATCAAAAACAAACTTTTAAATTTTTAAAAGCGTCTATATTTTTGAAAATCACTAAAAACAGTGATAAAAGTAATAAGTTGACAACATGTTTTCAAATCAGTTCAGTCGAAATTTTATTTGTCTTGTTTTTGTTCTATTTTGACTAGAACGTATCTATCACTTTGTCTAAAGTCTTTTTACAATTAGTTATATGACTGTCCCAAAACGTAACTAGTTTAAAATTTAGCTGCAGGGTAGCTTCTCACACCACTTATGTTGTGTGCGTTACTTTTATACATGAATGGCGGGCCCTACAGTTTTTAAAGTCGACTCCGAACGACATATTTTTGAGAAGCTCTTCATGGCAATTTTATTTACTTTCAGAGTTTTTGCCAGAAATCTGCTGAAAGGCAGTCGTCGAAGAAATATTTTTTCATATTTCGTCTTGATGCCTAACCTGGGATACGAACCCGGGATTTACGTCTAATAAGCCAACACACTACCTACTAGACTACGGCGACTACATACGTACATATCGACGCCTCCATTCTATAACGTTCTAAGTGTACTTAGAACGTTTTCAATGTTCTTGCATTTTTAAATTCTACGTTATTTAACTTAAATACTGTCAAAATTTGGTTAAGATGCGCCGATCCGTTCCGAAGTTATAGGGAAAAATCTATTTAGAATACACATACAGACGTAAAAGTTTTCCATTCTAAAATGTAGTAAGTACACTTAGAATACTTTTGCTTCGAAATTTTTAAATTGTCTGGAAATCCAAGTTGACTGAGAATGTTATGGAAGGGACATTTCTTAATGTTGTGTTTTCTATGTGTACTTGGTATGTTCAGTGTGCTTTTTCCAGTGTCTGTAAGTGTAGTCAAAAGGTTCTTCCCCGAATTAAAAAAAGAATTTGTGCGTGTAAGTGTACATAGTATGTTTTAGTTTGGAAAAAAAAACAAATAGATCTATCAAAAACATGCTAAGTACACTTAGACGACCAATCGTCAATATTTTCTCCGCGCTAAAACATTCTATGTCATTTTTAGCTAGGATCCAATTAAAATTTGTAAATTCAGAAACTACTATAGGAATTCTACTCAAATTTGACTAAAAACAGTGAAAGAATCAATGGCGTATCTTATATAGTTTACGAGATATCGCGTGAAAACTTTGAGAGCTCATAACTCAAAACACACTTTTTCGACTTAGAACGTTATAGAACGGAGGCGTCGATATATAATGCTAGGTAAACTAGCCTTCTGTAAGCGAGGAGTATAGTAAATGTTTTCAGCAATAACATAAGGCCATGGAACGTCGTTGGCAGGGGTAATAAAAAAGAAATATGCTGAGATATTTCATTTACTTTCTTATAATACGGTGTTCAGATATGAACTTTTATTGCGTAAATCGCAATAAACGCCATTATTGATCTCAATATTTCATATAAAGTTTCAATTAGTAATTGCGTAATAAATACGCAAATTGTCATAATATTGAGTAAAACTTAAAATGCAGCACTGTCATAAGTATATTTAGTGAGAGAGTTACAACTTATGCGAACAAATTTAAACAAAACTCAAACAAAAAAACTCTAATAAACTAACAAACAACACTAATTTTCGCTACCAAAATGAAAGCAATGTTGCTGTTTACCAGCTGTCAAATGAATACTTAAAATATTGTACTCAATTAACCGAATATTGACTCAATAAATGTGCATATCTGAACATAGTATAAGGCAATCAAGTTCGAAAATGATGGAAGACAAAACAAAAGTGGAAATCATGTTTACATCATACTTTATTTACCTTTTTTATAATAAGTATAACCAAAGAAAATAAAGTATAAAGAATGTGCATCTTAACATATTTTGGAATATTTTTCAAAAATATTTCATGACGCGGGGGGAAAGAAACAGAAGGGAGGGAAGTAAACAGAAACGAAGAGCGTAACAATGCGTTGCTCTCATTCTTTGCTCTCATCGCGATGAGATCAAAGACTATAAATATATGAAGATGTTGCACTGCCAGTCAGTGCTGTCAGATGTGGCGATTTCTCGCCAAACGTGGCGATTTTTCATTGCCTTTGGCGACCAAAATTTTCAATTGGCGACGTGGCGATTTTTTGGCGATTTACAGACTAGTTGCCGATTTATTTGGCTATTTTTAACAAATTAGTTTTATTTTCTTGAAATACTTTTTTAACACTTTAATTTAATAACATAATGTTCTTACATTATACATCTCTGGTATCCCTCATATATTTATTATGTTATTATTACATATTGAATGACACAATTAATGTCAACAAGTAAAACAGTTCATAGCCCACTTCGTACTTTACTATACAAAAGAGCTTTTGATTTGGTTAACATTGGAGTTGATTCAAATAATTTTAGAAAACTTGTACAAATATCGGGGATTCGTTGCCTGTCTTATGGGGCCGCCATCAGAAGAGTTGTGGAGCAGTGGGTGGAGTTAAAATACCATTTTTCTTTAATCTCAACTGCTGAAAACGACAAGACTGCTCAACATATTTATAAAGAACTATCTGACGAAAAAACTTCTTGGGTATTTATTAACCCAATAGTTAATAAAATGAAATTTAGAATCTCAATCTGATCATTTGGATGCAAGTAGCATGTATGATGAAATAATGTCAACAATATTAATTTTTTCTTCTAAACTTCATTTTTAAAATATAATGGAAATTTGGAGAACTTAATATGTTCATTAAATTTGGCTATTGATTCGCCGGATTCTTTTCTGCTATTGGAATCTATAGATTTTGGCACAGAATTTGAAAGAGAATTAAAAAATATATAAATGAATGAATATGATGCAGAAATTTTAAAAGAAAATTGTTTTTTGTACTTAAAAAAACTATTAAAACAAATGATAAAACGGTTACCTGAAAATATAAATATTTTTAAAACATATAATGAATTTTCAATATTAAAATGTGGAAACCCTTTAACACAAATAAAATTTTCGATAGTTCAAAATTCATTAACTTTATTTTTAAATCCAAAAATATCTACAGGGGAATATGAATTGCAATGGTTAAAATTAGCATATATCAATTGAAATCTTTAAAGGCAAAATCCCAACAAATTTATTAGATTTTTGGCCACAAGTTTACAATTATTGCGATGCGGCTGGAACATTTCACTTTAAAGACAGCATTGGCCGTTCTAAATATGTTAATTTTACCAACCAGAAACGCTTGCGTAGAAAGGGTATTTTCTATTATGAATTACACTAAAACTCGCTTACGTAATAAAATCCAATATGAACTTTTAGATTCATTGATAAGAATAATAAGTTATATGAATGTTAATAAATATTGTTGCAATTCATTTCAGCCTACAGATAAAATGTTAAAAAAGTTTAATTATAATACAATGTATGATATACCAAGCAGTGAAAATGAATCTGCAGAGAATGAGGTATATGATTTTATAGATTTATGCAATTAATTTTTGTAAAAAATATTTTGACAACTAATAACTAATGCACTAAAAGTACAAATCATACATGGGCATACTGCATTATAATTGTAATGCATTAACCTTTTCAGTATTCAGTAAATTTTTACTGGTAATGAAATTTAGATTTCATTTTTGTAACTGTAATTTTTTTCAGTAATCAGTAAAAATCAATTTTTACTGAAATTTTACTGGTACTGCAAAGTGCCCATCTATGGTACAAATGTAATGTAAAATTATAATATTTTTTTATTATAAATTTATATTGACTATATAATACATGAAATAAATAAATATAAATAATTTTTTAAACTTTTGGCGATTTTTATTTTGGAAAAATGAAATAATATTTTATTTTGGCGATTTTTGGCGATTTTGAGTATAGCTTTTGGCGATGGAGGTAAAAAAAAATCTGACAACACTGCTGCCAGTGCCAATTGTCGATGGCAGTACGGCTACTGCCACTTATTGTACTCAGAGAACGTATTGTTCTCTTCTCTAATTTATTCTCATATGCTTGTATACGTGTGTGCTTGTACATTGCCAAATAAAATAATAAACAAACTGAAAGATGTCTTGTTTTCACAAAATGTATGTGCAAATAACATGTAGAAAAGAAATATTACCGTTTGTTTTATTGTAGGGTAAGAATATGTGTTTTATTGTTGTAGAAATGAAACTATATCGATTCGCACCGAAATAAAAATCCACATTTTGTGTTGACATTTGAAACTGAAAAATTGTTTTATAAAAGGTGTGAATTTAAAAATTGTAGTGCATGCTCAAACAAAACGTTTAATAAATATAATATATAATTAAAATCATAAATCATATTTTTAGAAGATACTGATAGGACTGGAAATATATCAGAAAGTACCCATACCCTGATATAGATGTCGCCATACGATAGATGATATACGATGAAAATAAAGAATATTTTAATGAAGGCACCGATTGTTTTACGTCCAACAATGTGTCAATTGAATTAACATCAAGTCGATATTTTGTTGGTTACATAACTCAACGAATATCTTGCGATAAATGTCGTGTGGATATAATCAAACCAGCGCAAATTTCATTCAAAAAATTATATAAAAGATTCCGACTTTGGAAGTTTGTGCGCTCCATCTGATTTATTTTTTGAAGTTTGCAAAATTCATATAAGTCTTCGAAAAAATTTTTTTAGAAAATAAATCTATAAAAAACAAAAAAACATTTGTAGTTGGCCAAAAAATACAAAAAATGCACAAAAAATACAATTTATTCCTTGGTTTGATGAAAATAACGAATGTTATAAAGACAGAATGGAGATGCTTAATTTACTAATTGTTGTTTTACTACGGAAGCATTCCACATGGGAAACATACAAATTCAAATTATCCAGTATGGAAAAAGTTAAAATTTTGAACCATTAAAATGATAAATAAATTTAATAAATACTAAACAAAAAAAGCATTCGTTTTATTACAACTTCATTCTATACAAAAATAGACACATATGGTAAATATGTACATACATAATTGAATAGTCTAAAAAATAACATTATAATTCGGTGCGAATCGATATAATTTCATTTCTACAACAATAAAACACATATTCTTACCCTACAATAAAACAAACGGTAATATTTTTTCCACAGGCTATTTTCACATATATTTTGTGAAAACAAAAATTCTTTCAGGTTGTTTATTATTTTATTTGGCAATGTATGTATACACACACGTATACACGCATATGAGAATAAATTGCTTAGAGAAAAAAACAATACGTTCTCTAAGTATAATAAGTTCTCTGAGTACAATAAGTGTACTGAGTCTTTTTTGTTTTCTTTCTCTCAGTTAATATGAGAGTGAGAACGACAATTTAGCTTTCCCTGTTACCTACCCCCTCATCATAAAGAATAACAAAATTTTGTCAATTTTAAATACACTGTGTGCAACATCTTTACATACATATTTATAGTCTTTGGTCAAACAATAAAAACGATCATACATACATAATCGTACATACACATATACATACGTACGATGAGAGCAACACATTGTTACGCTCTTTGTTTGTGTTTATTTTTCTTCTGTCTTCCCTCCCTCATCAAGAAATGATTTTTAAAAGAGATTTTGGTGAGAGCGGGTCTTACTGGTACATCCCGCCATAAGAAATTTTACTTCTACATGATGCGCATTCTTTATATCCATATTCTTTGGTATAACTACATATTTGTTATTTTCCTCTCACGTTACCCAGAAAGACCATTGTTTGACTTTTCGTCAATGACTGCTTCACTTTATTGGGAATAACATAAGCATTTACATATCGATTTTCATGAATTATGATTCATTTTATTGATATTATATTCAGCTTTATAAATAAATAGAGAACTCATCAGTACATACGAGTATACGCTGTTTTCTATGTTTTGTGAATTCTTAGAAGAGTTAGAAATTTCATAATTAAAAAAAACAAAAATTTTTTTATCATTTGTTGTATCAAGAAATGCAATAAAAGTAATTTAAAGCTGTCAAAATGCTTAGATACTTAATTGTCTGCGTTGATATCATCTGATATCACCGACATTGGTGGATTGTAGGCCATCATCTCCCACTCCTTGCGTTCTACTGTGGAATGAAGAAGTGGTTTCGAGCGCCCACTAACCAAACCAATGATAAGGAGATTCCCAAGGCGGCTACAGCAAAAACAGCCGCAAATGCAAATCTTGGAGTCTGCTGCTATCCGAGCTATTGTCGACGACTATAGAGGAAGGAAAGGTCATGACACACGCCTTTTCAGACATAAGAAGAGGGAGCATTAAAGGCGAGAACATGATAAAGTCGAGTTGTGCAGATGGCGAAATGACACCCGAAATTTTATTAAAGGTTCAAATGGAAATTTGGTTACAGATTTTAAATAGTTGCTGATGTTATGGAGACAAAATTTCTCTACTTTATTACGAAGCTATGACATCTCGAATTACTCCATTAGAGGTGAGATGCGAATCCAATCGATAATGACAGCGCGGAGATTCCGTCGTCCAGCTATGAAGAGCTCAAATTATAACCCTTTTACGACTTAGCTTCTTACACCAGCTATGTTAATATACTCACGTTACCAATGTAAATGACCGATCTTTGAGTAATGTTTTAGTGGCAATTTTATTTACTTTCAGAGTTTTTGTCAGAAGGCTACTGAAAGGAAGTTGCCGAGGTCATATTTTTGCAGATTTCATTTTGTTCGAGATGCCTGGGCTGCGGTTTGAAGTACAACCTCTCGTCTAATAATCCAACACTACGTACTGGACATGGCGACATATAGCGCAACAAAATCGAATACATTATTTCTCTCTTCAAATATCACTTATTTTAGAAAAAAAATTCTATAAAAATTGTTCATGGAATCTGAAATATGTCTGGTTAACTAAATCTGGAATCTGGTTAACTAAAGTTACATTTCTTTCCATTTGTTGCATCGTGTTGTTATGTACAATCATTCATTACATTATAGCGTTGTAGTTGATGTTGCTCTTGAATTATTATATTTGAATTTGATAGAAACATTAGGGCCATTATTACAACTTGCCTTTAACTAAAAGGAGGTGTTGGGCCTCACCCACAGGTTTATAAACAACCCTACAGAGAAAATAATACTTTAATATAGCAGTAGTAATAATAGAAATAAAAATGAATTTATAATATGTATAATACAAATGAACTAATAATACTAATTTTATAAATATGAACCACCCTAATACAATATAATCCTAATCCTAATATACATATGTATATTATAAATCTTTTTCTGTAAGTCTGATTTTTCTTTTTGGTTGTCTGTTTGTTGGTTTGTTTGTTAGCCAATCACGCCTGAACGCCTGGACCGATTTTCTTGAAATTTGGGATATAGATCGACCTTTTGTCAGTGCAGGTTATATGCTATAAATCTTTTCAAAATATTGATCAAAAGGGGAGAAAAAATGGGACAAAGGGAGAAAAAAATGCTAGTGAATAATATAATTAAGAAATAGCGTTAAGGTCAATGAATAAATAATATATGTATAATATCTATTACAAGGACAGATAAAGCAACGGAGTTGCTGAATGTCCTTGAATCGTTAATATTAAGCTAGATTATTATGTATTAGGAGTAAGAATAGAATCTTAAGAAAATAAAGAAGTTACTTGAAATATGTAGAAACTTTATCGTTATCGGACTTATTTCTTTAAAACTCGAAAAATTTGGTCTTGTCGCGAGTGTTTGATAAATTCACCAATAGTGCCCATTTTTAATTATAAATTATGTAATTAATATTTGCCCTTAAAAACTATTAAGGGATAACATGAGTATTTTAACGGGCAGATAAATTGTTTTTCATTATTATAAGTGGACAATATGGTGGAAGTGAGCGTTAAGCTAAAGGAAGGATCATCCTACCGGTAACTTTTAAAGTTAAGTTTACGTTTGAACTTGCCATATTATATATTATTATTAATATGGCAACTTTAAATATAAACATAATGAGCATATACAACAACAAAAAAAACGAAGCATCGTTTATCGATCTCTTGGTTCCACCAGGGCGGTTTTCGCTTGCCCCTATGGGCAGCGGGTTTGACGAAGGATGTGGCTGCCGCCCTGAGCGCGGTTGACTGTGTGTCCGCAGACCTATCCACTTCGAAACGGGTCGTTATAGTCGGGAGGGGTAGAGCGAAGGCTGCAACGTAGTTTCTCTATAAAAATGGTCCAATTCGTATTCCTCCTATTGACCGGAGGGGTCATGAAAGAGGAGACTCGTTCGTGTCAATACTGAAGGTAATGTATCTATGGTCCGAAAAGGAGCATTCATGAGATACAAACCAGTCCTTAAGGTTAGTAGAGAAATCGGAGCTGACCAGAGTGATGTCCAGCACCTCCTTTCTGTTCGAAGTAAGTAAGGTTGGTTCATCGTCCCGATTAGCTATAACTAGGTTATTACTTATAATAAAATCAAAGAGGCACTCACCACGTTCGTTGGTACCGGAACTGCCCCACATCGTGTGGTGGGAGTTGGCATCTGCTCCGATTATGACCGGAACTCCGCGTAGTCTCTCATCCGCTACCAGTCGACCGATGGGCTCCTGAGGGGGAGAGAGCCCATAGTCATGCGCCAGATACGATGACGTGATCCAGAGGGTCATTGAGTTCTTTCGACGACCACGGTGACGGTATCCTTGTCGCTGAACCTGTGGAGGAGAAGAGCGTTAATACTATTCTTAACCATGACACAAGCCCTAGGCTTACCTGAGTTCTGGATATACGCTAAGCGATATCCTTTGGTGTTGAGTCCGCAAACCCTGCCGTCTACAACCCAGGGTTATTGGACCAGAATGAGGCGGACCAGAATGAGGCGGAGGCGGTTTTAGAATGTTGCAAGTTAATTTGGATGATTCTCAGCATTGGCCTGAGAATAAACCATTGTCACATCAGCATCCTCTTCGTCCACAACGGAGAGGTTGCGCCCGCGTTAATATCAATGCCGTCGAAGAATTCCCCCACCAGCTCAGAATTGGACTTCTTGCTGGATGAGGAGCGTCGAGAAGAATGACTGCACACCCTTCTACATTCGATGTCTTCGGCGGGTTCGAGGGGTCCAGGGGCAGGGTTGGATGGGGTAGGGTCAGAAGGGGTAGAGTTCTGTGTGATGGGTTGCGATGGGACGGGATTTTCGGGGATGGGTTCTGTTGGGGGATGTGCGGCAGCGCGGGAATCCGACTTATAGACCCTTAGCTCTATTGAGCTACAACCATACTTTATCACGCCCCCACGGGCAGTGATAAGTGGAAGTGACTCCTCATTCAGGATGATCACCGCATCGCGGTAATCACCCCACTGGTCAGCAACTTTAGCCACCCTCCAATTATGAGTGGGCAGGTCGGTGTTGCTGGCCTTGAGGATTCTCAACAAGGTTTCCGGGTCTGATGGTCCGGTCGGAATTCTCGCCTTAGGTCGGGGGCGGTTAGGAATCTGGAATGGAGGGACGACAGCAAGCTTAGCTCCTGGACAGACTTCACAAATCCTACTGATAGCCTCCTTATAGAGCTCCATAGAACGGAGGTCAGAGCAAGCCAACAGCTTGATGTGCCCCTGATACCACCCCGCATCAGTACAGCCGGGTGAGGGGCCAGGGTTGGAGTCCATTACTCCAAGGAAGACGTCTAAGAGCGCATGTTCCACCAGCTTCCACATAGTGGGAGCAATGGAATCATCAGGGTGGCTCTGGTCAACGATTGCCCAGGTCAGACCTTCCTTTAATACCTCACTGAGAGGCTTAGAAGGTTTGCTGGGGTCAGGACATCTAGGTTGCGTCGACGAACGGGGTCTTGTAGGGGGGATGTTAGGGTTGGTCACTTTAGAGCGTTTGGGAGGCTGGAGTGGAGCGGTTAGCTCGATTCATCTTTGCCTCTTTGGGGCCGTCTTTGCTGTGATCGGAGAAGAGGGGGGGCGATCATTTTGATGGGCCTTAGCCCAGGCAAAGCTATCCTTCTCGTCCTCTGAGAGGAGAGCGGGGTCGGTCGAGCCAAATTTCGCAATGATGCCCATGGCTGATCTGCGAATTCTATATGCCCTCATGCTAGCACTCACGGTATTCTTGACACCCGAAGATGGATTGTTTCCAGGGGCTTGCGCGCCGGACTTGTCTGCCAATGTCTTGGCGGCAGCCGAAGAGTGCGAGGGCATATTCGCAGCAGCCTTAGAGGTAGACGGAGCCTCGGTAGAAGATGCCAGGGCAGGAGGTGAGGCGACACTAGGGGGGTTTTACCGAAGTAAAAACTTGGGCCTTAGCTTTCGAGGTAGGGGCAGCTGCGTTTTTGGCAGGTGCCTGCCTAGAGAGGGTTGTGCGTCCACCGGTTACAGTGGATGCTTTGCTCTCGCCAACTTGAGTTAGCGCTGGTTTGTGTCTTGGGTTGGGTTGGTTGGTCGAATTCATTGCAAGAGGCTCCCCACTCAAAGCCGCTATCCTTGCCCGCAAAGTTTAGTTACCCATAAGTGGTCCCGTGGTTATCTATGCAAGCAGGGAGGCCACGCGAGGGTTGGCACCAGCCCTTATGGGGACAGGTGCTCAGAGCCAGACCGGGTACTAATCGGGAGTCTTCTCAACCGAACCTACACCACCAACTTAACGGCAACGGACAAGGAACGTACTTTGAGGCCTGCCAGGGTTTTAACGGGACGGGGGCAGCTGTAGCCCTAGCCTGGAGCCGTTCGCACAGCGGGTTTCACCCCGGTGCTACCGTGCATACACAACTAGGTCCAGAAAGCTACAACCACCAGCTCAGGGCAATGAAATCAGAAACAGGGAGGGAGGGAGTGGTCAGAAGAAAGAAAAGGGTCGTGCCAAAGGGTGTGGGGGGGGTCAGCCATAGTCACCCCAGCTGAGAGGGAAGTGTTTAGATCCGTAGTGTTCTGTTGAAGAGCAGGGCCACCTCTAGCAGGATGTGACGATGTCACGCACTAACGGTCTTGATAGGGTAGAGGCTGGAGGCTCCGAGGGAGCTATGATCGCATATCCCTATCCTGCGAAAACCGCTAGACCCCAAAGTTACCTTTAACTAAACCCAAGTTTAACGGCAAGTTGTAATAATGGCCCTTAGTGTATTAAACCATTTTTAGAAACATTGGTTATAACTTATATTACAAAAATCCTTCGCAAACTTCTTAAAACTATGGCTGAAGTAAGTGTCTCGTAAACAATTCATTTAGAAATTTTTAAAAAATTTTTGTGTCTAAATTTATTTCTATCAACTTTTACGATCTTTTGACTCTTTTAGAGAATAATTGCTTAAAAGGACGATCGTTGGGAACATAAATCTATGAATTTATTTTGGTTTGACAGATTTTGTAATAAAATGATCGTTGGGTGTTGAGTCTACTTATCTTGCTGTCTTGCAATTATTCCAGCATTATCATATGAACAGGTCAACGCACATAAATAGATTCAGTTCTATTAAATATGTCATTCCATTTATAAGAACATATGTATGTGTGCGAGTATACCTGACAACTACATCTTGTATGTAGGAACATGTTAGCATTTGATTCGCATTAATTTTTGGTTTACCACAGACCATCTATCTCTGCCCCCGCAGGTCGTAAAATGTATAAAAGTATGTTATATTTTCCCTTTAATGTCTCTACACGCATGAAGTTTAATAAAATGTACATGCAAACATACATATACTACACAGGCCCACAAAAGTATACATACGATTAACAAATTTCACAAATTTCTGAACCAATGCAAAAGACCGTCTTAAAATCGAGAAAAGTTGTCAGACAATTATAAAGATATTCAACGTAAACGGATTGGTTAAAAAATTTCTGAAATTTGTTAACCGTATGTGTACTTTTGTGGCTGAGTGTATCTGTACGTTTTTGAGTGTGTGTATGAAAATAGATGTTAAACTTTGAGAAAACGATCTAAAGTATGCTAAATATTTGCTTTGTTAGGATACTATTTCTGGTAAGAGTGTTTATACAAAAAGCTTAATACGTTTAGTAACATATGTAAGTACATACTAAAACTTATTTAATAGGTAATACATATGTATATCAAGATATTTCTATACTTTAAACACGTCTATGTATGTATGTGCATATGTACTTATAGCAAAATATTGTACATATGTATATAGACAATTTGTCCTTGTATGTTTAAGTAATATTAGTCTCGTTAGCAAACAATACACAAATATATGTGTGAATGGTTTCTAATGTATATAATACGCTATACATGCATACACATATCGTCACCTGAAATGCAAAAGGGCGTAACAACACATTTTAAAATTTTACAGGAGAGACAAAAAACTTCATAAAATCGAAACTATAGAAGTTAGCTTTATGATTTTTTCAGTATAGCATTAAAATACGATGATACATTTATTTCTTAAGACAGAATTTACTTTCAACGTTGTTTTTATTAGTTGCGTGGGATGCGCCCTTTTGAATTCAAAAAACCTGAAATCAAAAGGGCGTAACATCAGAAATTTTTTTAAAGTTTGAAGGAATAAGAAGTACAAATAGAGATGCTTTTTATAGTGTAGCGCTTTGGAATAGCTTCATAATTACGGAAATAGGTGTGGTTTAAATGATGAGCATTCAGCGGGAAAGGTGTTTTTCGTGCACTTTTAATTATATCCACCAGCTGCGACGGCAAATTTACTTTCTTATTTTTTAGTTTTCTCTCAATGAGAGTGTGTGGCATCGCACTCCATTTGAGTATGTCCTACAACCAAGTAATTGTGCTCGATCGTTACATTTTTCTCAGCACAGAACAACAAAAAAGCATTAGCTAAAACGGCGTTTCGATTTTGATAGCAACAACCACCTGAATATATGACGATATGGTGAAATTCTGGACTTTGTGATATTACCACTGCGATATTACAACTGTAATTATTACAAGTATTTGGAGAATTCAAAAAGTCTCCTAACTAGCCATGTTATTACGAACCATAATTTTAAAATCGATTTCAAATTTTGGTATTTGAATTTCAGAAATAATATAGAAGAAAGAATTTTATTAATATATATTTTTTTTCTAATCCCAAAATATAAATTTTTAAGCGATTTTAAAATTATTAGTTAGGGCAATATGATTTGGTACCTGAAGAATATCGTAATTTTTTTTATTATCCAACACAAAAAAAATTTATTTAAATTTGAGAGTTTTTACAGTGAACCTTATGACTTAGTGTGGGTTGCGCCCTTTTGATTTAAGAAAAAAGCAACTTTGTTGTTACGCCCTTTTGCATTTGCTTTATAAAAAGTCGTTGTTTTTGACATTAGGACTGTAAAAATTTATGAGAACATGTATTTTGATTTGCTCTACCATAATCATTAAAAAACCCCATTTTGAGTTTTTTGTTGTTACGCCCTTTCGCATTTCAGGTGACTATATGCTTTTAAAACAAATAAAATAGTTCATACAAACTTAGACAAATGTAGCATTTTAAAGCTTACGTAATTGCTTCGGCATAAATTCACATTCGAAATTTATTTAATAATGCTAAAGGTTCTTCTGCGAAGTGTACCTTGAAAATTCTCTCTAACAGTATAATCTTTAGGAGCAACCAGTAACGTCAAATAACTGATTATAAGTAATACTACTTACTTACTTACTTACTTAATTGGCCATAACAACCCGATTAACGGATTTCGGCCTGCTGCATTCTTCCAGGCGCCTCTGATTCTTGCGCGCCTACGCCAGTTGGTCACACCAATCGATGACAGGGCTTCCTCGATTTGGTCCTTCCAACGGATACAAGGTCGTCCTCTTCGCCGACTTCCGCAGATCCCCGCATCAAATACCCGTCTCGCCGGAGCATCCTCCTCCATTCGAACGACATGGCCGAGCCAGCGCAGCCGCTGGATGTTAATACGCTTTACAACGTCTATGTCGTTGAGGAGCTCATACAGCTCACTGTTGAATCGGATGCGGAAATCATCGCCAACTCGCACTGGACCGAAGATCTTACGCAGTACTTTTCTCTCGAATACTCTCAAGGCTGCTGCATCAGTTCTTAATAGGGTCCATGCTTCTGCGCCATAAAGAAGAACAGGTAGGATGAGCGTCTTGTAGAGTATTAGCTTTGTCTTACGAGAGAGGTCTCTGCTACTCAATTGCCTATTGAGACCGTAGTAGCACCTGTTGGCAAGAGTAATCCTGCGCTTGATCTCCAGACTGACATCATTTTCGGTGGTAACGGCGGAGCCAAGATAAATGAATTCCTTGACTGCATCAAAAGTATAGTTATCGGCCGTAATTTGAGGCTCAATACGCCGCACGGCTCTACTTGTCGATAACATATACTTTGTTTTGCCCTCATTTACTGCCAGACCCATCTTCTTAGACTCGCGTTCAATAGCACTAAAGGCAGCAGTGACATCTCACTTGGTACGCCCTATGATGTCGATGTCGTCAGCGTACGCAAGCAACTGGACACTTTTTTGAAAAATAGTGCCATTGCGATGCACGAAGTTGAATAGGTCGCATGATAAGGGATCGCCTTGTCTGAAACCTCGCACGGTATCAAAAGGTTCGGAGAGGTCCATTCCTACATTGACGGAGCTGCAGGAATTGCTCAACGTCATTCTGCATAGCCTTATCAGCTTCGCAGGTATACCGAGCTCAGACATTGCGGCAAAAACACGATCCCTGATGGGGCTATCGAAAGCAGCCAAAAGCAGACAAAAAGATGGTGTCTGACGACTTGATTTTCGTGGGTCTTCTCCAGGATTTAGCGAAGTGTGAAGATCTGGTCGATGGTGGACTTGCCAGGTCTGAAGCCGCACTGATAAGGTCCAATCAGTGTTTTGACGAGTGGCTTCAGTCGTTCACACAATACGCCTGTAAGAACCTTATATGCGATAGGGCGTGTAGTTGGCGTATATCGTAGGGTCTCCCTTTTTCAGGACAGGACAGAGGACACTGAGGTTCCAATCGTTGGGCATACTTTCCTCTAGCCATATTTTGTAGATGAGCTGGTGCATGCGCCCTACCAACTCATTACATCTGGTCTTAAACAATTCAACGGGGAGGCCATCAGGACCTGCCGCTTTGTTGTTTTTAAGACGCATAATCGCGACTTTAACCTCTTCATGGCTAGGCGGCGGGATCTCCACGCCGTCATCATCGATTGGGTTCGGAACATCATCTCTAGAGGCGGTACTGATGTCGTCATCGCCTTTCAGCAGAGTAGAGAAGTGCTTCCTCGACAACCTCAGCACCCCTGCGGATCTGTAACCAGGTTTCCATTCTCATCCTTGCAGGAAGACGCTCCGGGCTTATACCTCTCGGTCAGACGCTTAACCTTTTGATAGAATTTTCGAGCGTCATTCCTACATCTGTACATCTCGACTTCCTCACGCTCACGCCTTTCCTGCTCCCTCTTCTTGCGTCTGAAAAGGCGTTTCTCATCCCTTCTCCTCTCTGTGTAATTTTCGACAATGGCTCGCGTAGCGGCCGACTGCAACGTTTTCTTGTACGCGGCGTTTTTCGCTGCAGCTGCCTCGCGACACTCCTCATCGTACCATTGATTTCGGTGGGGTGGGCGCTCGAAACGAAGGACTGTTTCCGCAGTATTGCGCAAGGAGTGGGAGATGTTGGCCCACAATCCGCCAATGTCGTTGAGATTAGATGGGGAACGACGGAGCTTATCCGAGAGTTGAGCGGAGAATGCCTCAGCTGTCCTTTGTGATCGCAGCTTCTTAACGTCCAGCTTTCGCAATACACTAGAGCTCGCAGTCCTCGAGGCGCAAATGCGCAATCGAAATTTGGCTGCGACAAGGTAGTGGTCCGAGTCGATGTTTGGACCTCTAAATGTGCGCACATCTAGTACACTGGATACATGCCTTCCGTCAATCACAATATGATCGATCTGGTTGGATGTTGATCGATCGGGGGACATCCAAGTGGCCTTGTGAATGTCGAGATGCTGAAACCTGGTGCTACATACTACCATGTTACGCGCCGCGGCGAAATCGATCAGCCTCATATAATTGGAGCTAGAATTCGCGTGGAGGCTGAACTGTCCGACAGTGGGGCCAAAGATACCTTCCCGCCCGACCTTCGCATTAAAATCCCCGATGCCGATTTTGGCGTCATGGGCCGGGCACTTATCGTATATTTCCTCGAGTTTAGCGTAGAAGGCATCCTTAACCACATCGTTCTTATCTTCCGTCGGGGCGTAAGCACAAATTAGGCTGATGTTGTAGAATTTTGCCCTGATGCAGATTGTGGCTATTCTTTCATTCACTGGCGTGAACCCAGAGACAAGGTGACGAAGTCTCTTATTAACCACAAATCCGCATCCGAATTCGTGCTTATCAACATGGCAGCTGTAATACACATCGCAAGATGCTAACCTTTTGCATCCTTGTCCTATCCATCGCATTTCCTGTATGGCAGTAATGTCCGTCCTACATTTCATGAGAGCATCCGCCAGTTGGGCGGAAGGGCCTACCCTGTAAAGGGTGCGGACGTTCCATGTGCCTATTCTTAAATCGTTGTACTTGAAACGTTTGCCGTGGTCGTCAACTTTAGAGGGGATCTATATAGAGGCTATTGTTGGGGTTTTCATTGGATGGGATTTTCACGTGGTGGGTTCCAAGCCCTACGCACAACCCGAATTTAACGTCCAGGGGATTGGACCTCGCTGCACGCATTAGTTAACATCTAGCGGGTGCTAGAATACCATCCAGGAGGAGCCACGAGGAGGCTGCGTGTCAACTTGAATACAGCAAGGCAAGGATCGTCCTGGTGGTCGCCGTGTTGGCCACAGTCAGTAACTTTACCTTGTTTGCATGCATTCCATCCCTCCCATAAGTAATACGCCAACTTTAATTTTGAACAGAGATTAGGTCAGAAATTGTCCAAATCAATTGGATGGAGAATACATTTGCAACCGCCTTAAAAATATTTTCAAGTCAAATGCATTACAAAAGAATTAAAATTACAATTACAAATTAAGGCTTCAATTATGTTGTCCTAACAAAATTATTGTCCGTACAAAATTATTTGTTACTGATAGTTTTCTTCTGCACAATTCATTCATTCATTCAAAGATGCTGTACACAATTTTTAAATCCAATTCAAAGTTTACATGATTTATGCCAAGATATACATATTTATACATTTCATTTCACTTTGAATTTTGGCAAAAACAACATGCATTTGTTCCTGCTAAAAATTACAGATTTGGTTAAAGTAACAACTAACACATTTAAAAATTAAACATATACAAATAAAAGCAACACTGATCGTTTATAACACTACCTGTATAAATACATACATATATCTTGATTTATGCGGCCAAATCAATTAAACATTGTATGGCAGCTCAGCTCAAGTTTGTCCGGACAAAATGTTGAATGAATTAAAATCGAGCTGAGAGTTGTTCGTAACAAATATTTTATCTCTTTCACAAAGAGTTCTACATATTAAAAATTTTGTCCGAATAAAATTTTTGTTCGAACAGCTTAAACTCATGGTATAATTATTTTATGGAACAGACTAAATCTAAATTGATTAAATCTTAGGACTACCATGTACAGTTATAAGAATTTTATTTATATATGTACATATAAACTATGAAAACTGCACACAACGAACGCTACACCAATGTATACCAAATACCAAAGACGGCAACACTTACTGGAGGGAAGAAGATTTAATAAAGCTGTACGAGTATAAAAAATTAAAAATAAACAAAAATGTGATTAAAAATATACAACAGATTTTAAAAATTTTGTTTTGTTTTTCTAGTGGAGTATGAAAATATAAAAAGAATACATACAACTAATTTTATTAAATTTATAGGGAATAATCAATTGGAGATTAAACAGAACCAACTAGGTGCGTACATACAATATATTTCTCAAAATATTCGAAAACTTGTAATCGAAATTAGTGGAGAATTACGTCGATATCCTAAACATAATTAACAATTAAATTAATTAAAAATGTGTGATTTCTTTGCACAAAAACCATAAATTTCTAAAAACAATTTCCTTTCCTTTGTGCATGAAAGTTAACCAAAGTATGTTGCAGCTATTGTTTGCATATGTGTGTATACATACATTCATAATTGGTCATTATGGCCGTCAGTCAGGATTACGACCTACATTCAGAGAGCGCCATAAGTGAGTCAACACCCACTATAATTTTTTAGAGATAGTTTTGTTCTTAAGTATAAAAAAATGCCTTTATCATGAATTGTTGTTTTTGTTTTAACATTTTATAAGTAATAAATAAACGTTTTTATTTTTGGAAATGTATTCGACTATTCTCATTTACTTTTCTCGCTATTCTAAGAAAATGAATTATTTCAGTGGTGTTTACTCACTTTTGGCGCTCACTGTATGTAGCTTCTCAAACCAATTATGTTGTGTGTGTTAATTTTAGCCATAAGTGGCGAGACCTACAGTTTAAAGTCTACTCTGAACGGCAGATGGGAAACTTTTTCATGACAATTTTATTGACTCTCAGAGTATTTGACAGAAATCTGCTGATAGGAAGTCACCGAGGAAATATTTTTTAAATTTTGTTTTGTCGGAGATGTCTGACCTGGTGTTAGAACAGTGATCTCACGTCTAATAAACCGAAACACTATCTACTAGACTATGGCGATTTATTATCGCATATGTAAATACAATAAAGTATGTGAGTAAAGAAGTGGTAGCTTCCTCGAAATCAAAGCACACATGACGGACCGATGTGACTACCGATCTCGAAAATTATTAGTAGGCTTCGCATTAAACCATAGAATCAGAAAAAAAATTGAATGCCACTTTGCATCACTCATCACGTATTCCGAAGTGTGATTTGTTGTATCGCAACAAATCTCCTTACTTTAAGAAAGAGGTTCATATTGCAATTCGTTTTTACGGAAATTCACCAAAAGACAACACTATAGATTTTGTTTGATACAACGAATTATATCAGATACTTAATGGGGGCTCATTGTAATTTTCTTCTAAAATAAAATTTTTAATGTTAGTCACTAAGGCTTAATGTCTCATGTAATTTGATAAGTACATCTTAACGTAATAGTGAGGGCCGTTCTATTCCGTTAAAGAAATTATGAATTGTTTACCAGCTTTATCTACACCATTGATTTCATTCAGACAAACAATTATTAAATCCTTTAATATTTTTTTTTTTCGCTACTGTTATGTGGCAAATACTGCATTTGATTTGTACATTTGATTTATGACTTCATTAATATTTTATGCTTTTAAAATACATTCTTTTTATTATTTTATTTATGTTTAACAATTATTTTTATTTCTATTTATTCATCATATATTATTAAAACAAACATAAAAAAATAAACGAGAAAGAAAACAATAATTAAATAAAATATACAAATTTAATGGGTAAATAGTGCCAATAATGGTAAACATTGTATTTAATTTTTTTGTAAACAACTACAGCCATTCAATAAAGTGTGATTGCATTCATTAAATTCTATCATAAAGCTACGAAACAACACTTTTGATCAAATTAATTAACGTTTCATTTAAATTAAAAAAATTTAATATTATCGTGCACAAATGGTTAGTTTTCTTAGGGCCATTATTACAACTTGCCGTTAAACTTGGGTTTAGTTAAAGGTACCTTTAGCTAAAGGGAACTGTAAAGTCACCTTTAACTTATTTTCGTTATTACAACCTACAGATAATATAAAGTTATTTTTTTCAAAAATATGCCAGTGCCGGAGCAATGTCGATAACACTGCTCAATTAAACAAGTTTTTTTAAACGCAGTGGCAACGACGTGCTTCGTTTTTTTTTTGTTGTACATGCTCATTTTGTTTATATGTATTTGAAATTACCATATTGAAAATAATATATAATATGGCAAGTTCAAACATAAACTTAACTTTAAAAGTTACCGGTAGGATGATCCTGCCTTTAGCTTAACGCTCACTTCCACCATATTGTCCACTTATAATAATGAAAAACAATTTATCTGCCCGTTAAAATCCTCCCTTTAGTTAACGGCAAGTTGTAATAATGACCCTTAGTATACTCACATTAGTATAAAAGTTAATTTTAAGAATATTGATATACTACTTACCAGATATTTTTAACCCGATTTTAGCAAACTGCCTTACTGCCTTACTACCAAAGCTGAATAGTAATAATAATAGTATTTTAAAATATAAACTCCCGCTACCCGCTAAATTATTTAAAAATGCATGCAAAGCAGTATAATTCCCTGGACTTTTAATTCGAAGCCTGGAACCCACCAGTTTTAATTTCTCTGACAATGAAAACGGCAACACAAACCTCAACAAAAATCCCCTTAAAATTGATGACTGCGGTAAACATTTAAGGATAGTCACATAGAACATCCGGGTAGGCGCGCACATGAAATGTAGGACTGACATCACCGTCATGCAGGAAATAAGATAGGATAGAACAAGGATCCAAAAGGCTTGCTTCATACGTATATATCGTCACCTGAAATGCGAAAGGGCGTAACAACAAAAAACTCAAAATGGGGTTTTTTAATGATTATGGTAGAGCAAATCAAAATACATGTTCTCATACATTTTTACAGTCCTAATGTCAAAAACAACGACTTTTTATAAAGCAAATGCAAAAGGGCGTAACAACAAAGTTGCTTTTTTCTTAAATCAAAAGGGCGCAACCCGCACTAAGTCATAAGGTTCACTGTAAAAACTCTCAAATTTAAATAAATTTTTTTTGTGTTGGATAATAAAAAAAATTACGATATTCTTCAGGTACCAAATCATATTGCCCTAACTAATAATTTTAAAATCGCTTAAAAATTTATATTTTGGGATTAGAAAAAAAAAATATATATTAATAAAATTCTTTCTTCTATATTATTTCGAAACATTTTTTGTCTGAAATTTAAATACCAAAATTTTAAATCGATTTTAAAATTATTGTTCGTAATAACATGGCTAGATAAGAGACTTTTTGAATTCTCCAAATACTTGTAATAATTACAGTTGTAATATCACAGTGGTAATATCACAAAGTCCAGAATTTCACCATATCGTCATATATTCAGGTGGTTGTTGCTATCAAAATCGAAACGCCGTTTTAGCTAATGCTTTTTTGTTGTTCTGTGCTGAGAAAAATGTAACGATGGAGCACAATTACTTGGTTGTAGGACATACTCAAATGGAGTGCGATGCCACACACTCTCATTGAGAGAAAACTAAAAAATAAGAAAGTAAATTTGCCGTCGCAGCTGGTGGATATAATTAAAAGTGCACGAAAAACACCTTTCCCGCTGAATGCTCATCATTTAAACCACATCTATTTCCGTAATTATGAAGCTATTCCAAAGCGCTACACTATAAAAAGCATCTCTATTTGTACTTCTTATTCCTTCAAACTTTAAAAAAATTTCTGATGTTACGCCCTTTTGATTTCAGGTCTTTTGAATTCAAAAGGGCGCATCCCATACAACTAATAAAAACAACGTTGAAAGTAAATTCTGTCTTAAGAAATAAATGTATCATCGTATTTTAATGCTACTGAAAAAATCATAAAGCTAACTTCTATAGTTTCGATTTTATGAAGTTTTTTGTCTCTCCTGTAAAATTTTAAAATGTGTTGTTACGCCCTTTTGCATTTCAGGTGACGATATGGTATTATAGCTGCCATGTGGAAAAAAGCATATTTGGCTGCGGGTTTATTATAAGTAAGAAGCTTCACACATTGTCTCTGCGGTCAGTCCTGTTAATAAAAAAAATAGGCACAATCTGCATCAGAGCATAGTTTTACAATATCAGCTTAATTTGTGAGGACGCTCCGATGCGGTTAAAAATGACTTCTACGCTAAGCTCAAGGGCATACATACATATGTGAAAAGTGCCCTGCCCATGATACCAAAATAGTCTTCGGAGATATTAATGCGAAGGTCAGGCGGGAAGCTATCTTAAGCCCCACTGTCGTTTAGTTCAGATTCCACGCGGCCGCTACCTTCAACAGTATGAAGCCAACTGGTTTCGTCACGGCATGATAGTATGCAAGGTAGTGCCAAGGTTAAGATATTTAAAAATACCCTGATCGATAAACATCCAATCAGTTTGATCGATTGGCGTTTCCAATGTACCATATGTCTAAACATCGACTCAGACGAAAACTGGACGTCAAAAATCTTCGATCACAAAGGACAGTTGAATTCTCAAATATCAACACAACATCTCCCACTGCTTGTGTATTACTGCGAAAACAGTTTGTGGTTAGGAGAAACCAAACAAACCAATGATACGATGGAGAGAGTCACAAGGCAACTACAACGGAAAATGCCGTATACGGCAAAAACCTTGTAGTCCGCCCAAGCGTTTGTCGAGGACTACGGAAGAAAGCGAAATGATAAGAGACTCCTTTCCTAACGAGAACGTGATGAACTCGAGCTGTGCAGGTGTAGAAATGATGCTCGAAAATGTTATTAAAGGCTCAAACATCTAATCAAAGGTTTCGAGTCCGAAACATCTTACTCTAAGGACGAAAACGAAAGAGAGTTGCTGAGGTTATGGGGCCAACACTTCTCTATTGTAGACGTTTCGAATTCCTTCATTAGAAATAATATGCCGAATCCAATCTATAACGACAGAGTGGAGAATCCGCGTCAAGCTATGATGAGCCCAAATTCATGATTCTGCGACTTAATAACAATAAAGCTGCAGGGTCTGAATGCTGCCCGCTGAATTGTTTAAGACCGAAGGTAATGAACTGGAACTGAAGTCGCCGTAGTCTAGTAGGTAGTGTGTTGGCTTATTAGATTGAAGGCCCGAGTTCGAATCCCAGGTCAGACATCAAAAAAACGAAAATATTTCTTCGACGACTTCCTCTCAGCAGATTTCTGGCAAAAACTCTGAGAGTAAATAAAATTGCCATGAAAAGCTTCTCAAAAATCTGTCGTTCGGAGTCGACTTTAAACTGTAGGTCCCGCCACTCATGTATAAAATTAACGCACACAACATAAGTGGTGTGAGAAGCTAGGTCGTAATCCTGACTGAAGGGTTGTAATGACCAATTATGTATGTAATGAACTGGTAAGGTGCATGTGGTAAGGTCCATAAGCCTTGTCCCTATCGCATACAAGGTCTTTACGAGCGTATTTTGTGAACGACTGAGGCCACTCGTCAAACACTGTTTGGGCCTTCTCAGTGCGGCTTCCGATCTAGCAAGGCCACCATTGACCAGATCTTCACCTTTTCATCCTCTTGAAAAACAAATCGTCACAAGCCATCTCTTTGTTGACTATAAAGCAGCTTTCGATAGCCCCATAAGGGGGGGGAGGGTGTTTTTGCCGCAATGTTAGAGCTCAGTATTCTTGCGAAGCTGATAAGGCTACGCAGAATGACATTAAGCAATTCCTGTAGCTCCGTCAGAGTAGGAATGGACCTCTCCGAAAACTTTGATACCGAGCGAGATTACAGACAAGGCGATGCCTTATCATGCGACCTCTTCAACTTCGTCATGGACAGTGTTCTGCGGAAAGCGGGAGTGAGTCGCAATGGAAGTACTTTGCACCAAAATGTATAGTTGATTGCATACATTGACGACACCGACTTCATTGGGCATACCAAGCTGCTATTGAATATTAATCTCTCAAGATATGTCTGGGAGTAAATGAGGGCAAAACGAAATCTATGTATTCGACAAGGAGGGAAACGTATCGAATCCCAGATTACAACCGATAGCTTTACTTTTGATGTTGACAATGTATTGGAACAGTGGCGTACTAGGGGGGGGCGGTGGGTGCGGTCCGCACCGGGCGACACTTACCTTGGGGCGGCATTTTTTATATTTACTTATAGTTGTAAAAAGCAACTTATTCATTTCATATTTATTTTCTTTCTTGAATAATAAATGATTATTATGATTATTATAAGTTTAATATTTGGTTTATATAAATTATGATTAACTATATGATTTCGAATATTATTCCTCGGTGTATATAAATGCATTTTAGTGTAAATTTTGAATTCTAATCCTAACAAAATTGACGACAATACAAGAGTATTTCTGGTACGTCAAGGTCCCTTTGCAATTCAAAATTTGGACGCCGATTTCAGCGAAGGAGTAAAACGTCCTAATAATACAATCAAAGCCAAAGGTGAAACAAGAAAACTGAGTCAGGACTGGTTTTTTCAAATTTTGCCTAATGGCGAAAAGCTCTTAAGATCGTGGATGGTATATTCACCATCGAAGAAAAGTATTTATTGTTTCTGCTGCAAACTGTTTGATAATCTTTGTCAAGCAGGTTTTAATACGGAAAATGGTTTTAACAAATGGTGGAAACTTAATCCCAAAATTAGTCAACATGAGGTGAGTCCACTGCACATTCGATCATATTCCAAATGGAAGAAATTAGAAATAAGACTTGGAAGGGAATTCTAATAATAATACTTGATATAATTAGATTCTTAGCAAAACAAAATTTGGCGTTTCGAGGACATCGTGAAAACATCGATTCAATGGAAAATAGAGGAAATTTTCTTGAGCTTGTTGACTTATTGGCTAAGTACGACCCAGTATTTCGAGAACACGTAGTAAAAATTAAGATGGGTAATAAATATAGTATCTCTTATTTGTCGCCGAAGATTCAGAACGAATTCATAGAGCTATTGGGAGGCGCAGTCAGAAAAACAATTATGGATCAAATAAAGCAGGCTAAATACTTTTGTACTATATTTGACAGCACTCCTGACATTTCACACAAAGATCAAACCAGTCAAATTATTAGATATGTAGTTATTGATGGTAGCGAAGTTAAAGTTGTAGAATCGTTTATTGACTTTGTAGAAACTAAAGGAAAAACTGCTGGTGAAATCACAGATATGATTTTAACGAAATTAGAAAATGACGGTTTAGATATAAAAAATTGCAGAGGACAGGCTTACGATAATGCTGCCGTCATGGCAGGAAAGCACAGCGGTGTTCAAACTCGTATTAAAGATATAAATCCAAATGCAGAATTTGTAGCATGTACAAATCATTCTTTAAACCTGGCATGTTTACACGCAACTTCTACAGCTATCAATTCCATTACATTTTTTGGAACTATCGAACAGTTGTTTTCTTCTTCCACTCATAGATCGAATGTTTTACTTTCTGTCACTGGTCAAGGTGTTAAACGCAGTGTAGAAACTCGCTGGAGCGCTAGAGCTGCCGCGGTAACTATAGTAAAAAAACATTTTTTTACATTTTAAGCGCTTTGGAAAAATTGACATCTGAAGAAGAAAATAGTAAAACGAGATCAGATGCTGGAGTATTACTCAATTCTATGCAATCTTTTTCTTTTCTATGTTACCTTCATTTATGGGAACCCGTCCTTTTGGAAATTAATGACGCTAAAAAATACCTGCAAATAAAAGGGTTCAATGTCCACCAATGCCATATAAAACTAAATTCTTTGCAAACACATTTCATGGAACAAAGAGATACGCTAGTACAAAACGCTGTTATAGCAGCCAAAATAATTTGTGAAGAGTTGGAGATATCGACTGAGCGTCGAGTTAGAAGGAGAAAAAATATGAGTGGGGAAAATTCGCGAGACGTGGGCTATCCTTAGAAGAAGAAGTACGAAGAGAAATGTTTTCATCTATGGACAGAATTATAAAGGAAATAAAAGAACGCTTCGATCAGTTGCATGGCCTTGTAAGAAAATATTCGTGTATAATACCGTGTAACATACTAAATGAAGAATTTGAATGTCAAATAAATGACTTGATTGACATTGATAAAGAACAGTTCAATATTGAAAGAAAAAGGATCCAGGTTTGTATGGCTGTACCTACACTAAAAGAAGAGGCAAAACATTGGAAAAACGGGGAGAAGGGCCCTCTTGATCTGCTAAAATTTATTCAGCAGTATAGGATGGAAAATTCTGTTCCTAACATTGTAATTTTGTTAAGAATTTTTTTTAACAATTTCAATCAGTGTCGCTAGTTCGAAAGAAGCTTCTCAAAATTGAAGCTGATAAAAAATTATCTTCGTTCTACAATGAGTCAATTAAGACTACAAAATCTTGCAATATTGTCAATAGAACAAGAAATTACAAATAATATAAATTTTGAGAGCATTATACACGATTTTTCTAGTATGAAAGCTAGAAGAGTAGATATTATATAAATATGTATGTTTACGAGTGCATACAAATATGTCTAAAAAAATTTACTCTGTGTATTAATTAATATTGATTAAATAACTTAATAATTTATTTATGTGTATTAATTTATAAAAACCACTATTTGATTGACTTATAATAGAAAGGGCGGCAAACTGGAGATAGCCCCGGGCGGCAAAAGTTCTAGGTACGCCACTGTATTGGAATATCTGGGCTTAGCCATTACCACCAAAAATTATGCCTGCCTGGGGAACAAGTGTAGAATCACTCTTGTCAACTCTTCGTTCTTCTCTAAAGCGTAAACGAATTGACGTCCATCGACGCAGGAAGTATTCGAGAGAAAAGTCCTATGTAAGATCTTCTGCCCAGTGTGAGTTGGCGGCATCCGATCCGACAATGAGCTCCTTATCGATATGGACGTTATGCGGCGCTGGCTCGGCCGTGCTCCGACGAAACGGATATTTCGAGTGAGGATAAATAAACATTTTGTCCAGCACGCGTGAATTGACTTTTATGATCGACAGATAGCTTACTCTCGCTTACTTGGTTGTAGTTAGTTTTGGGAATAACCTCTGCTATTTCCAGGAACATACCGAATGATAAATATGGTTAGCTTGAGTATAGATTGAATCTATCCGAAGCTAATGTAAAGTATGAATTCGTCAAAAATTGTTATAAAGTATGTCACAATCACGGAGCACAACCATACATACATATGTATATAATTGGTATACCCTTCAGTCAGAATTACGACCTAGTTTCTCACACCACTTGTGATGTGTGTATTAATTTTATATATGAGTGGGGGGACCTACAGTTTAAAGCCAACTCGGAATGACAGATTTTTAGAGAAACTTTTCATTTAAATTTTATTTACCCACAGAATTTTTGTTAGAAATCTGCTGATCGGCAATCGTCGAAAAAATATTTTTTTTTATTTCGTTTTGTTCGAGATGTCTGACATGATGTTTGAACCGTGGCCTTACGTCGGATAAGCCAACACACTACCTGCTAGACACTTTTCAAAATTTGTCACAATTACGTTAGAGCACAACCGACTTTGCTAATACAAGTTTAAACTCTATAGGCTACAGCAATTAGTGTTCAGATGAACTTCTTGCAAGAAAAATTCATCGTGCGGTAGAATAACGCAAAATTGTTTTAAGCACTTTTTAGGCACAAAATAACCGCGCTGAAGGCTTATGGTTCTCACTAACAACTGTTTAAGACCAAGACAATCACATGTGCATTATCCTTTTCTATTTTTTTTTTTGTTTTAATTATTACTTACACTGCAATTACAAATCAAGTTTAATAAGCTGAGTAACTTCGATCATGTGGTCGGTGTAGTGTAACAGACCAGAATCTCTGTAGTGTAACAGACCAGAATCTCTGTAGTGTAACAGACCAGAATCTAGACTACCAGGGCACTATTTATTTTTGTTTCTTTAATACGATAATAAGTAAACTGATCTTATACTTACAAATCACGAATTAATAGGTTAGTAGTAACAATACCATAAAATGTAAATACAGTATTCTCCAAAAGTAATTGAAATAAAAAAAAAATCGATAAAAGTATCTAAAAGATAGAATGAACAATTTAAAAGTGTGTCGTACTTTATATAGGTCGATAGAGTATTGTACAGGTATGCTACTATATAGCATAATATGTGTGGTTCGTAGAAGGACAGGACTTTCTTTAAACTGAGATCGAACTTGATACTATAAAGCGTATTACGAATGTATCACGATTCGTTAAGAATTCACTGAGTGAACCTGTTTCAATATAAACTAATGAGTTATCAAATTCAAATGAATTTCAACAATATTGTTTATTTATGTTATGTGTGTAAAATATAAACATAATTCTTATAAATTTTCGATTTTTGATTTGTGGTTGACAAGTTTACTAATCTAAATTTTGAGCATTAAATTTTCTAATTTATTTGCTATTTCAAAATCAAAGTTTGTTTTTATTGGTTATATTGATAAATAATAGGATTAAAAATTTAATTAGAAACTTAATTTAAATTCTATTCAATAGATAAATAAAGCTGTTTACAAACAACTCTCTTAAAGAACTTTTCTATTTGTTTTCGTTTCGTCAATATTGCGAATATTATAAGTATACATACATCATATTTTATATTCAAAGAAAATTCAAGCATGACTAAAAGTCAAATTTATCCTGAAAATATTGATTTTTTTAAACAAATATTAAAAAGAAGATCAAAAGGTTAAACACAAATGTGTTCATGTATTTGTACATGTTCATAGTTTAATATATCTCAGTCAAGTGTAGAAAATTATATGGACATGTACCATATTTAAATTTAAAAAAAAAGTTTGTTGACTGGAATATGGTATACAAGCATAGCTGCCAGATTTGACGATATCGTCATTTTAACGATTTTGTGCCCCAAAAATATCATATTGACGATTTCACGATTTATGTCCTTATTTTGACGATTTTGGGAAATGAAAAATTTATTCTTTGCTTTAGTACATTAAAAGCCTTCTTAAGATTAGTATTTGCTTTGCAATTGTTACTTTTGGAAATTTATGTTTTTAAGTTATTTACGAACACCAGTGATGATTTTTCAGCATTTTATATCTTTTTCGTCCCTTAAAAGCCAAAAAAAAATTACAACCTCTTCACGAAGGTAGTTCCACATACGAATAGTCCGACTAGAGAACGAATTTTTTCTGTAATGCAGTGTGCGATCCACTGACCAATCGACCACACACGGATATGCTCGCCAAGAAAGACAAGTGTTACGTATGATTCTCGGGAATAAGACAGCTTATTTCGTTTGAGCAAAATCCGTTGTAATAGCGATAGAACAGTTAAATACAAGCCACATTGCAAGGATGCTCCAATGAACGAAGAGAGTTGGATACCTGTACGCGGTCGAGAAGTCTCAAAATAGACCTTGAGCCACCGGCCTATACATGAAAGTTGTATTCCATTCTCTTTCGGATATAAGTGGTGTAAATAGTCAGAAGATCAGAAGTGAAGTATTTCTTGCACCGTCTTAAGAAGCTAAGCACTGAAAAATGTGTCGGTTCCACTGAATTTTCATACTCAGAACGTCAAGACTCCCTAATATTTACACGACCCATAGATTTATATGATGAAATATTATTGCTGCGCTAATGTGTCAATAAACAACACCGGGATCAGGGCGAACTCAATAGGTGATGGCAATCGTACAACAACTCAATTCGCAGTGTTTTTTAGGTACACACAAATCTCAAATGAAATTCGCCGTAAGCCAGAAATGACAAAGGCGAATCCATATAATGACATAAAGTTGTTATTTTGTGTCATTATTTCTCTTTTGTTTCTTTTTGTTTATCAAAAAAAAATTTAAAAAAAAAAATTTTTTAAATAAAATTTTTTTAAATACGGTCTGACTTGCGCTACTACTAAGGTATGACGA
This sequence comes from Sarcophaga caerulescens, assembly GCA_927399465.1. NCBI lineage: Eukaryota > Metazoa > Arthropoda > Insecta > Diptera > Sarcophagidae > Sarcophaga > Sarcophaga caerulescens. The sequence continues at coordinate 58,344,155 of OV656868.1, forward strand.
CTTTCAGATGGATACTGGGAAGCATAAAAGCAGATTCTACAACAAAAGTTGTGCCAGAACATTAAGAATATTTAAATAAATTATAAGTTGTGTAGAATACAAATATAAAAGGAAATAAAAAATAAAAAAATAAAAGAATGTATATACAGTGAGCAAAAAAAATGTGTACACTTATTGTAAAAAAACTAATGAATAAATTAATCCAAAGGATTTTGTTTAAGATGAGTTTCTAGAAAATTCGGTCGCCATAGTGAAAAAATCACCACTTTTTTGCCTAAAAATGTGGGAATTTCTTAGTTTCTACAATTATTTTCTTGTTACGTAACCAATAGAGAAATGTTTATAATCAGAATATAGTTTTTAAGCTTTTTTAGTCTTAAAGAAAATAAATTTCTTTTTATAGATAATTTTTTGGTCAAAAGTTATTTCGAGGTAATAGTGTACAAGTTTTTTTTGCTCACTGTACGCAAACAATATGTTTGACATTTACGTGGACTGAAAAAAGCAATCAGCTGGGCTGATAACACTACCTATTGAATTTGCCTTGACCGGGATAGATAGTTTAAACTTTAGACAATTTTTTCCTGAAAATTATATAAAACTTCTCGATTTTTGGAAAAAAAAAATCAGAAATGAAAATACGAAATTTAGTAAGAAATATAAAAATTATCATATTCGTCAGCTAATGTAGCTAATTCTTTTTGATTATTTTAAAATATTGAAAAAGAATTGAAATTAATCATTGAAAATAATTTGATTACTTTTGGATTACTTTTGATTCTTTTTGATTATTAGACTAATCGCCAGTAATCCTGATTAATCGTAATCAGTTATTAACTATTTTAACCAAAAATAATCGTAATTGTAATCATTATTTCACCATTCAAAAAAAAGTAATCAAATTACTAATCATTACGATTATTAATCATGACTTAACAGACATGGTCCAAACACGATCCTAATGGAGATTGTCTTTATTTAATTAGACCTGTCGTAGAATGGTACCAAAAACTAAATAGACTCTGCGTGCATGAACATATGTGTTCCACCAAAATTGGCAGCTACATATATGATGCAACCTAAAAACCCAAACAAATGGGATTTAAAGCTATATGTTTTGTGTGATACAACAAGATATGTATATAAATTTGAATTTTATAATGCAACATCTAAAAGACTACGTCTACCTGGACCAGATCTGCAAAGTGTCTAGATTTCGAAATATTTTGTTTATTGGGATAATTATTACACTACCGTACCATTAGTGGTTTACTGAAGAAAGTAAGGTATACTTTAGGTTAGTATTATTCAACAAATAATTTTTTTTGCAGCAAATGAAATTGAGTTTCTCATTTACTTTTTCTATTTGCAATAGTATATTTTTTAATTACTTTTTCGTAATTCACTTTTGTTTTCTTAAGTTAAAGTTTACGTTTGACAAATATTTAAAAATATGTTGATATGTCTTTAGTTTTCCTGTTCACTGCATTCCATTAAAGTACGAAGCAAAACGTCAGTGTGTACAGCTAATACTAATTTTATTTAAAAAAAAATACTTTTCTTAAAAGGAAAACAAGCTGCATTTTAAACTTGTATATTAGCCAAAGAAAAGTGTTCTTTTTCTTGCTCTTGTTCTTTAGTGCCTTAGTTGCAGCTTGTGAATAGTCGCATCACCGCTTCTGTTGAATACACATTTCAAAAACGTCGTTTATACACTCTCTTTAAAGAATAATGAATAACATTTTTCTTTATGCGTCACAAGTGTATTTTCGTCCTGACAGCCGCCTATATTGAAATATCTGTTATAATCGTAGCCATTGTCGTTGCTATGACGATGTGTTCTCATTGCAGCTCAAAATTTTTATTTTGAACGTTTTCAGTAGATGATTTTGCATAAAATAAAAGTTACGACAATGCCTTAAAAATTTAATAAATAAGTATGCAATACATGTACATAGATTGAAATACTTTATTTCTGCATTATATTTAAATTATTTATTTTATGAGCATCCTTACAGACTAATAAAAGTATCGATGCAGTTATATTAATTTAAATATGACATGAAATTATACTAAATAATATTCATGTTGAGAAACAAGTCAATATCAGGGTAGAGATTATAAATTCTGTACAAATTCTTTGAAATGGAAATTTCCACAATTTTGTATGTGCAAAATTCACACAAGATAACGTGTAGGACGAGATAAAACATTAAAAGATAGACTACTAATATTAAGGAGATCAGGACATCCGTTTCCATTTAGTAAGTTTGTGTCGAACATTACACTTATTAGGGAAATTCACACTTGTCGCAGATCTAGAACTAATATCAGCAACATTTGCACAAGTATGCACAAGCAAAAACCGTTGTAAATAGCTAATTGCAACGTTCGCCATGCTCACATAGCTGTCTGTTTTTCAACTTATTTTATCTATCCCTACAAAGTTTTACGTCCGGAAAGCCGTCACTAAAACTACCAAGTTGGCTCTATATTGAAGACAAGCCTGATCCAGTAAATATTGGTAAAATACTAAAATTTAAATTAATTAAACAAATTTTATTTAAATTAAATCATATTAATTAATTTAAATTATAAAAAAAACTATTCATTGATAATGATAATTTTTTTTTAGCAAAAACATTTTAGCTTTGTTTAAATATTTTATCGGCGATGTTGACGTTCCAATATTTGCGCCAGGTTAGCTGGTATGTGGGCCATTTGAATGTTTAAATTTAAAAATTCAATAAAACAAAAACTGTTTGAAATTTTGCAAAATTTATTTTTTTGTTGTGAAATATAATAGCTTCGATTAGAAATGGAATATTATTTCATTCATATGGCTGGCCTCACAGTACCTCATTCGATCAGACCAATTTTCATGCACTTTTTCGAGTGTATGGGGTCGTATCTCGGTAATAGCCTCTCGAATACATAACACATTTCTCTAACGGCACCCCCCAGAAAATAGTCCAAGGGTGTCAAATCGCAGCTTCTTGGCGGCAAATTGGCATCACCATTTCGGCTAACTAAACTACCATCAAACGCTTGACGTAATAAATCGATTGTGGCATGAGATGTGTGGCAAGTTGCACCATCCTGTTGAAATCAAACATCGTTCACATCAATACCACGAAGGGGTGGTACAAAAAAATCGTTCATCATGGTGCTATAGTTATCTCCATGGACCGTAATGGTTGACCCGTCCTTATTTTCATTGAAATATGGGCCTATGATTCCTCCGCTCTTCATGCCGCCCAAAATTTGCATTGGTGGATTGGGTACTGTAAGACCACGTGTGGGTTTACTTAGCCCTAAATACGTCAATTTTGCTTATTATTATTACCCACCAAGATGAAAATGAGCTTCATCCGAAAAGATAATTCTTTTTTTGCAATATCGGCATAACCGTGCAGCTTCAACTCTTGAACCAACTTTGTAAGGCGTCATACTGTGATGGATCTATGTAGCTGTAGAATTTACTTTTCAAAATAATTTCTTAATATTGAATTCTAAGACCGGCATCCAGGTGCCTATGGTTTACAATGCGTCAGTTTCCGAAAGATTCGAAGAGCGCAAAGTCCCTATTCAATGATAAGACGAGTCTTTGTGATATTTGTACAAAGTCTGATTTTATTAGTCTTATTCCGGGGTTTTTATACTGTTTTTTAGTATCCCCTCTCTTATTCTAATTTTTAATCTATCTTACTCTAATTCTAATTCTATTTTTCTATTGGCTATTTACATATGAGTGATGTTTAGTGCATGTGAGTGTTTCGTGTGTAACATAAGTGCAACATGACACATTTCACTCAAATGCACTTTACATTGTTTATACTTATTATTATTATTTACAATGTTGGTGTATGGTGAAGTGTGTTGGTACACTACAATACCTAGATTTTTTCGCAAACTTCGAATTAAACTGGTGCGTGAAATATTCAATTTTTCAGAACGATTAGAGTTGATATTGATGACTCTCAGCCGTAGCATAGATATATTCGGGTGTACGCGCTGTACGAGAACGTTCACGTCTAAGAAATCAAGGATATACGTTTTACTTTTACTCCAATAAATTTACTACAGTTCGTTCACTATAATTTTGTGAAACATTATAAACACAATTAATTCTACTACCCATATTGATATAGGGTATAAGAAATATATAAAATTTAATATTATTTAAAGTTAATTTTATTACGACGACCAAAAGTTTTAAATTTATTCGTTGTGGTAGATTTTATTCGTATTTCAACGTGTAGACATCGTCGTTTAAAGGAATTTATTTTCCTATATTTTCTTAAAGACTTATTGACGACCAAAAATTTTCTGCTGACATTGGGTACGAGACGGAAACGGAAGTAGTTGTTCAATGACATTTTCTCTGTTTAAATATTAAAAACATATACTTTTTTTGGGATTATTGAGAAATATTTGCTCACACAATCCATATTCAATTTAAAATTATTTGCCTTTTAACCACCGCCATTGAATACATTTTAGTACTTCATCGACAATTTTAACCTGTAGTTAATTTCAATTGAGGTATGCGCTTACTTTTACTTTTTGGTTCTCGATTTCTTTTTTTTTTTGTGAGCCTACAATGCCCTATATACATATGTATATGTATGTACGATGTTTTTTATTTAACATCAATTGGAAAATCAATAGAAAACTTTTATTGCTACTGAATCGGATGTGCATCACTTAAAGGATACTGTTCTTCCAATTTTTGTTGAAAAATTTCCACATATATACAGTACGCCCTTTAACTGTATATACGTAAATATGCAGTATCGGACAAAACTAAATCACGGAATTGCTTTTTTCAAATCTGCAGCACATCTGCTTGGCATTAACTCAATTAAGTTAGAAAAAACCTCCTTAGAGATGCCTTCCCATGATGTCTACCTGTTGGAAATGTCGTCCTTATTTTAACTTACAACGTCACATTTTGTTTAAAAATTCAAAGTTTAAATTTAAAAATGCGATAAAACAAATACGTCATGCAATTTTGCCGAATTTATTTTATTGTTGTGAAGTACAATTGTTCCGGTTCCATATTTCATTCATACTGCTATCACGGCTGGTCTCACAGTACCCCATTTTTTTTTATAGCAATTTCATATATAGGTTTTTACTCTCAAATTAACGATTTTTGTATTCAAATTAAATTTTTTAAAAGTCAAACACAACTTTTTGCAACACAAATCCAATTTTTTTCATTTCAAATTAAATTCTTTTTCTTTCAAATTAAAGTTTTTGTATTTCAACTTAAATTATTTTTATTTCAAATTAAATTTATTAACTTCGAATTCAATTTTTTGTTTATTTGACTAAAAATTTACTAAATAAAATAAAAATAAACTTATTGTTCAATTTATTTTTTTTAATATTTGGATGGTTTTTATTGCAACATTTCTCCAGATGCAGCTAATGACAAATTCATGGTCATATCGAGATAATAATTGTTACAATCTGAATTTGTTACCGTTTCGACTGATTGTTTAATTATTATTACCAGGTCCAAATTAATGTCCGGATCAGCAGTTTTTTGTAACACATACATATTTTTTTATTCGTTGGCTAAAACTTTTCACAAAACTTAAAGCTTCGTTTATATTTGATCGTATTATTATAACAATAATTTTTCAATTTTTAGCCAAATAAACAAAAAATTTAATTCGAAGTTAAATAAATTTAATTTGAATTAAAAATTATTTAATTTGAAATGAAAATGATTTAATTTGAAATGAATAAAATTGAATTTGTGTTGCAAAAAATTGTGTTTGACTTTTAAAAAATTTAATTTGAATACAAAAACCGTTAACTTGAGAGTAAAAACCTATATTTAAACTACAATAAACAAAAGTTTTATATATAGGAATAACTTAAACATAACACTGTCCCAAAAACGAGATCTCAAGAAAATTAAGTATGTTGTGATTATTATTTTGATAATGTATAATTATTTATATTATAATAGCGTATAAATTATATAAAGTATTAATGTAAGGAAAAAATGGGAAAAAAACTATATTTTTTTTTTCCGGTGAGCCACCAATATTTATTAGCATTCAAGTTAGGCATAATATTTTTATCTTTAGAAAAAATACTGGTCTCAAATCTGAGGTTGTCAATAGTAAGTTTATTACTATGTATGGATTTAATATTGGCTCTTCTATAAATGTGGTAAAATATAGGAATGCCGTTTTCATTTTGTATAAAGCCATTACTATCGAGGTATAAAAAGGTGGTACATAACCAGAATTTAAACGTTGTATAATATATTCTTTATTAGCATAATAAGGTGCCATAATTAGATTATTTTCACTGCATTCAGTACATCTTAATATATGGTTTCTAATAACATGTATAATGAAATTGTCAATTCTACTTACTTTAGCTTTATTATACAGCTTCCTATTATAGTAGTAGTATATAGTAGTATATAGTATATATTGTTACGTTTTTACCTTTTAAAAACGTTAAAAATATGAGTTCGTAGATTGCAAATAAAATAAAAATAAATCTGTGTTTAATTTTAAGTTAATTCTTTATTATCTGCACAACTTTCGTGCCACTGTTCGAACTTATTCTACGCATACAATGATAACTTCCACAATATGTGCTTGTTCGTGATATTTCTCTGCTTATAACCTTTTTTATAAGCAACAACAACACTTGTTAGTTATTCCTCTTTGCTCGCAACCTTTTTTGTAAGCACCACACTAACAACTGTGTTCTCAAACGCAACTTGTCTGCACACAAGTCTGACTGAATTAAAGCTCGATAAATTTAATTCTCACACCAACGTGACGTCGTCTTACACGATTAAATTCAAACTCGATCTCCGAGAATAACGTGTCTTCATACACGACTGACTGAATTCTAACTGAATCATCGTTGCTCGCTTTATCTTGCCTTTTATATCACTCGATCAACAGTGTGATGAATGCCCTTGAAGGATGATGACGACCTTCGGGAACAATCCAAAAATGTAAACAACTTGTTTCCATTTTTGTTGTTCGTGTATCTTATTTACTTTCGTCCAGGCAGAGTTGTTGTTGTTTTGTTTGTTTGTCTTTCTGCTATATTTTTTATACGCGGTCGTTGTTGCTATATTTGTTTATTCATCGATCTTGTAAACAAGTCCTGTTGTTTTTGTTGCTATATGCTTACTCATTCGTTGATCACGTGAACAACTGCATTGTTTTGTTTTTGGAGCTTTTGTTTTTATGCGTGATCAAGTCCATTGTGTTGTTTTTGGAGCTTTTGCTTATTATTTTAACAACACCATTTCCATTTTCGTAACAATATTATAGTAGTATAATTGGTAGCTGGTAGAGGTGTGCACAAGACATATAAAATTGCACAGTATTGTATTTTTCCCAAGACCGAATATTGATTGTAGCTGCAAATATAAATAAGTGTGAAGCAAAGATAGAGTACAAAAAAACAACTGCACCCGTAAACCATTGTACAACAGTATAAAAGAGAGTTGTGTGAAGAGTGCAACAAAAAATATTGTACTCTTCATAGAGTCACAACATGCATTTTTAGTTGTTTGTTTTTGTTTTTTTAACAACAATGAATAAGAAATCTCCGAATGTTTTGCTCTCGAGAACCGAACATCTTCGTCGACGCCACCATTGCCAGTAACTTTTTTAAACTTTTTATTTCGGGGAAAAACCTTTTTTATGAGTTTATGGCGAAAGCAAAGAATGTATAGAAACACTTATGTACACATATTTTTCAATATGGCAATACTGAAAATGTAGCTTCAGTAGTAAAATATGCTCTTACAACACAAAGCATAGTTCCGTTACTTCACAGACAAACGAGTGCTGTTGTATACATTGAATAAATGAGAAATACACATTTCAGTGCTCTCGTAAAATCAAGAGCAACAGAAAAGAGTACACTACAGTATTGCATTCGGTGAAGGGTGAAGTCTTGTGCACACCTCTAGTAGCTGGTGATCTATATAGTGTCATACAAGCTCTCAAACATTTTCTTTCAAATATTCTATATTTCTCCATATATTACGGCGAAATATTAAACCATATTTGGCAGCCGTACGTTAAAATATGGCGAATTAGGCATTGATACATAATTTACTTGACCTTTGGTTTTATATTTTTCGAGAAAAATAGTTTCTTATATTTAAAAAAAGCATTTCTGGCCTTAATAATTTGTATATCAATGTGTTTATTAAAATACAGGAATTTATCAAGATAAACTCCTAAGTACCTCACCACTTCCTTGGTTGTTATATTCACATTATCATTAGATTTAATACAAAAGGATTTCCAGTTCCTTCTAATATTATTGTTATATTTACCTACAGGGGGACGAAAGAGTATAGCTTCACATTTATTATTGCTGATTTTCAGATGCCAATAAGTAGCATATTTTTGTACAATGATAAAGTACTTTTGAAGGTTTTCATTAATATTTGTGATATTATTATCTGAATGATATATAATGATATCATCAGCAAAACCTATAATATTATCTATTTTGTTTAGAAGATCATGAATAAATAAATTAAAAAGGATTGGAGAATTTACAGTTCCTTGCTGCAAACCATTAACAATATTAAATGTTTTTGTACTGCATTTGTTTTTATCACAGACTATAAAGGACTTGTTATTCAACATATTATGTATAAGTATAATAAAGTGTGTAGGAAATTTGTATTTTAATAATTTATATATTAACCCCGGAATCCATATACTATCATGGAGCATGTCATGATGACCTTCTCGAAGTCAATCAAACATGCTCCAGTGCACATAGATCTGTTTAAATTCCAGTAAATATCAGAAAGTAATAAATGAATTGCGTGGATTGTTAAGTGTCTATATTAAAACCCAAATTGTCTATCGTTATTCTTGCAAAGTTCTACTACAGTATTTTTGATTTACCTGCACAACTACCTTTAGCAAAAATTTTTGTGCAGGTAAGCAAAAAATGCAGCTAAGTTAAATTCGTTTACCTGCCCAATTGTGCAGGTATGTGAATCATTAGATAAATGTACCAAAGACTTTTACTAATAAGTGTAACCATTAATTATTTTTTATATTTTATATATTCTTTGATATTTATTATTTTTAACAAAAAATTGTAAATTCATATTTCTAAGGGTATATAAGAGAACAAAAATAAATTCTGAGATCCATTTCCATGTACATATGTACATATCAGGTACAAGAAGTATGTAATTAAACAATAAACTGCGAGTGTATTTAAGAAAAAAACCTTTGTATAGTTGTTTGTTTATAAGACTTTATGGAGCTTTTTACCATTTCACTTTCGACTTTGTCTATGTGAAAATCTATATTTTTGTAAAAGCAATATTTTTGAAGCACATTTAAGGCTACAAATGCTTCTTTTAGTGATGGAACTCGGTTTACCTCTTCATCATCGTCATCTGCAACATTGTGCTCGCTGTCAGCATCAATTTCTAAATTACTGTTTATAACAGTATTAATAATTTCGCCATCATTTAATTCCCCATAGCATTCTACATCCTTATCACAATTTACATAATCCATCCTGTCTGGGATTAAATTTAGCAAATCTGGCTCTTCTTAATTTCATCGGTATTTTCGATTGAACCGGTAATAAATCCTGCGTATATATGTTTAGATAATGGGGGTGTAGAATGTCAATACATGTGTTTAAGCATTAAAATATAAAATTAACGAATAATTTACCTTTTTAAAACAATTGGAAATACAAGATGGTATCACTAACCACCAAGCTCGTTTTATAAAATGAAGCGCGTCCAAGTATGAAATAGATTTGTAGAATTCCTTAATATTCAAATCTCTTTCTAAGGCTGAAATTTGCTTTTTTACAATTATCTGCCTATAATAGGCTTTAAAGGCTGATATGATACCCTGATCTAAAGGCTGAATTAATGCTGTAGTGTTCGGTGGTAAAAATTGAACGACAATATTTGCTAGATGAATAGTTTTGTGACAGCTGGCATTGTCGACAAATAATATAATCTTTTTATTTAATTTTCCCATTTCAATATCCAAAGAATGCATAATTTCATGCCATAAGGAAGTTGTCATCCAGGCCTTTTGATTTGAAAAGTATTGTACGGGCGCAACAACATTTTTTAAACAACGAGGTTTTTTTGACTTTCCAATTGCATACACTCTTTTAAATGTACCTGTAGCATTACAAATAAATAATAAAGTCAATCTTTCTTTTTGGGTTTTATGTCCAACAGGTTGAATATCTGGTCGGTAGTACGTTTTTGTTGGCAATGCTTTATAATAAAGTGCACTTTCGTCTGCGTTCATTATATTTTCTGGAGAGTATTCTTTAATAAGGCCAGGTAAAATATTTTCAATAAAAGATGTAGCACCATCTTTATTACTATCTGCAACTTCTCCTTGAATTACTCCCAGTTTTATATTTTGTCTTTTTTTCCACCTGTAGAGCCAGTTGTTGTCAGGTTCAAAATCATCATTTAACTCAATAGCAAATTCTTTAGCCTTTTGTAAGAGGACCATACTGCTTATTACAGCATTTTTTTGTCTTTGCTGGTCAAACCATATCCCAAGGGCCTTTTCAACACCTTCATGGACTCCTTTTCTATTTCTTTTTTGCTTTAAATTAGAAGAACTGCAACCGGCTTCAATAATTTCTTTATTTTTCTTTAATATGCGGTTTACTGTTGAAATATCACACTTATATTTTAAACATACAGCTTTCTTTTCTTTATGACCTTCTTTTATTATATTAAGTTTTTCTTTAATTGATAAAGCTGTTAATTTTTTCTTTTTGGAAAACATTTTAAAAAAAATTTAACAGACAGCAATGACTCAAGATTGTCAACAAACTAAACAGCTCTAATTCAGTGATGACAATTTTATTTTTGCACCCATATTTAGCGATTTTTTAACGACTAAATTTGAAAAACGAAGCAATTGAAATTTTTGTTTTTTAAAATAAAATACAATTCAATTACAAATTTGATGCAGCTAACCGTAATATTTTATATGAAAAAAGTTTTAAAATTCTAAAAACAATAGGCACGTAAGCCAAAATGTGCAGGTATAAAAAGTGCACTTAAAAAAGAAATTGATATTGCATTTTGTCAAATCGGAACACAAAACCAAAGTTTTGGGCAGGTAAAGCCAATGCGCAGGTAAATAAAAGGCAGCTAAACCAAAACTACTGTATATAATTGTTAATATATGCTTCAAATATCTTGCTTATATTCGGGAGTAAGCTAATTGCCCTCAAATTTCTTGGGTCACTGCTGTCTCTATCTTTCTTTGGAAGAACTATAACTTTTGCTGTCTCCCATGATCTGGGAAAATATGAATTGTTCAACATATTATTAAAGAGTATGAGGTATTCTAGAACAATCACTTCTGGAATATTTTTCAAAAAAATATTGAGAATGTTATCAACACACCTGCCGATATTTTGTTCCTTAGGTGAGCAAAGATATGGAAAAGTGTTTGTTTAGATACAAAAAAAATTAAATGTTGTTACGGTTGATCCATTGTTTTCAAACTCAGTTTTATTTTCTAAAAAGCTGGAGAAACAATTATCAATTTCAACATGGAGGTTGTTATCAGGATCAATCTCCTTGTGAGAGTGGACTGATTCAAAAAATGTTCCAATTACATTTAATTTCATATTATCGTCTTTCACCAGGTAGTCATTACTAGTATTCTCTTTTTCCAAATCAGCGGTATTAATCCCTGAATTTCTAAGCCGCCATTAATTTTCTTGAGGAACTCTAATAAACCTCACTCATTACCTCACTAAACATATTAGATGAGTCACGCTGGTCGATGTTTCTAAGTTTTTCCTGAAAATGATTATTGACTGATATGCGAAAGTTCTCGTTTATTAGCTTTTTGATTAGTTTTAATTTTGTTTTAAATAGATTTAGTTCTACATTCGATAGGAAACATTCAAGTCTATTATGTTTTTTGATAATTGTGACTATCTTACTCTTTTCATAATGTAATTTTCTAATTATTGGGTTAGAAAATTTCTCAAAAGAGTCTGTTTAATGTTTGATGTTGTGCTGGTTCGTTTTTTGTTCTATTAATTTGTTTTATAAAAAAAGAAATGCTTTTGGTTTTGTAATTTTAATTTTGTTTCAATTTATTAAATTCAATGTTTAAGTCCTATGTCTTTTTAATTTTGATTTTATTTTAAATGAAATGATTTTGTTCTTTGTTTTATTTATATTTAATTACAATTTATGTTTGCCTTTATTTATATTGAAAAAATGTAAGATTAAGCAAAAACGAAAAAGAACCGTTAATGTTCTACAGGGTGTTCCTTCATATGATGTTTAATCGTTAAACATTCCGGCCCCCATGCCTTGGTGAAGTTTACCACAGGTTTTGAATGTGTCCTGTTTGTAGGTTGTGGGTCCGTAAGTTGCAAAGCCTCATGAACTAGTGTATTGTGAAGTTGTTGACAGATATGGCACCATGATATACATAAACGTATACCGCAAGAAAATTGCCAATGTTTGTGGCGTTGAAATTGTTGGGATGCCATACCTGTAAGTATAAAGTTAGAACAATATTAGTGTATGTAAATGGTTGGGGGTTATACTAATTTGCAAACAAAACCACAATTTAGGTAATTGGTCTGGTGATGACTCCATTTTTTGTTTTGATGTCGACAACTCTAAAGTTCTGGTCAGGTCCTAGATATGTTTTGATGATTTGGCACATTTGCCATTCATTAGGTGGCAAGTTGTTGTTTTTGATGACTACCAGATCGTTGATTTTAACATTGTCCCTCTGAATCTTCCATTTGTATCTGCGTTGAAGTTCAACCAAGTATTCGGACTTCCATCTTTGGCAAAATGAGTGGTAGACGACCTTCAATCGTTTCCAGCGGTTGATGAGAGTCAGATTTTCACTGCTTACATCTGGTTCAGCTGGGGTCAATTATGCACTACCAATCAGGAAGTGTCCAGGGGTCAATGGATTAAGGTCATTTGGGTCATCGCTAGCAGGACTTAAGGGTCTAGAATTTAGGCTCGATTCAATTCGAGTAAGAATTGTAGATAGCTCTTCAAATGTGAATTTCAAGTTCGGTATCATCTTTTTGAGGTGAGTTTTTAATGATTTTACACCGGCTTCTCAAAGGCCGCCTATGTGTGGGGCTCCTGGGGAAATAAACTTCCAGTTAAGATTTTGATGACTAAAATGATGGGTTACTTGATTTTGAAGGGTTTTTATGAATTCTAGGCGGTCTTTTCTGAGTAGTTCTGCTGCTCCGACGAAAATATCTGGATAAATGAGTGCGGGACATCCACGTCTTCCTATGAAGCGGAAAAATGCTGCCAAGAACGATTGGGTCGATAAATCACTTGCTGCTTCAAGATGTACAGCTTTTGTGGCGAAGCATACAAATATGCAAATATACCCCTTTGTAATAAGACACGCTCGGCCTTTGAAATTTTTAATGTCAAAAGGTCCTGCGTAGTCTAATCCAGTTGTAGCAAAGGGTCTTGATAATGTTGTACGTTCTGGTGGTAATGAAGCCATTATTTGATTTTACGTCTGTTTTTTTTTTTTTGTGAAACCAGCACTCAGGGGATGGCCCCTACTCATGCAGTGCATTGTGCAGGTTTTAGGAAAATGGGTTATAGAAAGGTGGAAGAGAGGGAGTAGTGTTTGTGGACATCTCAAGATGCGAACGGCAAGGAAACGAGTTGCTGATAGGTGACTATAAAATGGCCAGTGCTATACCTTCACCATTAGACATCTACATCAATCGTCCCCAAGAAGCCCGCACCCTTCAGTCCTAGCTTCTCACACTACTCATGTTGTGTGCGTTTTTGTACAAAACACACGTTTTACAGTTGTGAATTACGCTTTTGACCAAGGGTTTCAATCTAAATATCCAATATTCTGTGCGTAGGACTCGAACCATTAGTTGGTTTCTCCATGAAGGGTAATTTTATGTGTAAATTCCACTAAGAGTTGTGATAGCTTCGAGTTATGTGGTAGCAATGTTGGGTAACGTTCATTATAGGTTAATGCAGGTGATTGAGCGAGTCGCCCATTGGCTCTAATAATGCCATGGTGATACATGAAGGGATTAAGGTCAAAAGACTGCTGGTTGGTGATATTCTCTGCTTAAGTTTCAGATGTTTGTACTCATCTGGAAAATAATTTTGTTGAGTCCATATGATGAGTTGATGTTTGACGAAATCTATTTCTTCTCGGGTGATTTCTGCTGAAGATACCCGAAGATGGGATCGGTTGCTTCCAGTTTTTCTCCATAATCGTATGACATAAGCAAGCACTCGATAAGCGCGTGGTAGGTCTGAAAATCGATTTAATGGGTCTTCGCGTGTTGTGGTTGTAAATGCTTTTACAGTTTTAGCTTCTAAGTTTGTGTCACCTGTTTGTGTTGGTATCGGCCATTGATTTTTAGGCAATTTTAACCAGGAGGGTCCAAACCACCATAGATTGTGGTTTTCCATTTCTTGTGGAGTACATCCTCGGCTGGCTACATCTGCTGGGTTATCTTTTGAGTCGATATGTTGCCAATTTTTATTGCCAACCTTATTTAAGATTTCAGGAACACGATTTCCTACGAAAGTGTTCCATGAGCAAGGGAGTTTCTTTAACCAGAACAGCACTATTGTTGAGTCGGTCCAATAATATGCCTTGATATTTTGAATTTGAAGATTTGGTATAACTCCACATGCAAGGTTTGCCAATAATACGGATCCACAAAGTTCTAAGCGGGACAAAGATATTTGTTTAATGGGAGCTACACGGGTGTTTGAATCCAGAAGAAATGTGAATACTGATTTTTCTGATTGTATTCGAACATAAAGGGCCGCTGAATAGGCTTTTTCTGAAGCGTCACTGAAACCGTGAATTTCCACATTGCAATTCGGGCTGAATTGGATCCAAGGGGGAATTTTCAATATATTTATTGCGGAGCAGTTTTTTATGAATTTTTGCCACTGTAGACAAGTCAAGGGTTTTAGTATGTCATCCCAATCGACTTTATCTAGCCAAATCTGTTGCATAATTAATTTTGCTTCACCTATTATCGGGGCTATCCATCCACAAGGGTCAAAGAATTTGGCAATTGTAGACAAAACTTCTCTTTTTGTGTAGTTTTCTTTTAATTCGACTTCTGGTGCGGTGAATGTAAATGAGTCTGAAGAAATGTTTCATTTGATTCCAAGAGTTTTAGTTCCAGTGTTTTCTGACAAGTTTAACCAATTGAGAGGCAGTAGGGTCTCATTTGGTAGATCTTGTATGACTCGTGGGTCATTTGATGTCCATTTCATCAGGTCAAATCCAGCCGATTTTAAAACTGTTGTAAGTTCTTTTCTTGATGTGATGGCGTCGATTAATGTGTGACCACCTGGTAAAACATCATCCACTTACATGTTTTGTTGTAGAGTTTTTGATGAGAAAGGGTGAGTTGATTTTACATCTTCAGCTAGTTGAAGAAGGGTTCTAATGTCCAGAAACGGGGCGCAATTGACTCCAAAAGTCACTGTCAGGAGTTCGTGATCTTCTATAGGATCCTTTTCTGTTTGCCGAAATAATATCCTTTGATATTTGGTTTGAGTCGGATCAATGAGTATCTCTCGATACATTTTTGTGATATCTGCGTTGTACACAAAACGGAAGAATCTCCACTTCAGTATCAGAAGCACTAAATCCTATTGAAGTATGGGTCCTGGATTTAATATGTCATTCAGACTCTTCTTGTTTGAAGACGGGCTAGAAGCGTTGAAAACTACTCTAAGTTTCGTTGCCAACCTTTCGGGTTTTATTACTGCATGATGCGGCAGGTAATAATTTGGGTTTGTGTTGATTTCCAGGGGAGAAATTTTCCTCATATGTCCTAACTCGAGGTACTCAACAATTACTTGGTCGTGTTGTTTTTTGAGTTCGGGTTTCTGGCTAAGCGTGCGTTCCATTCTCAAGAACTGTGCCATCGCTATGTTTCTCGAAGTTCCTATTTCTTCGCTATTTTTAAAGGGTAGGGTAACTATATACCTTCCTTTGTCGTTTCTTCGTGTCGTCGACGTGAAGTTGTTCTCGCAAAATGTGTCCTCATCTGACCTCAAACCCCTTTTTGGGGTTTCCTCCACCTCCCAAAAGCATGTGAGGATTTGGTCAAGGGACGTAGTGTTGAGTAATGACACCGTTGTACTAGGTTGTGTCGTTGTTGAAATTGGTCCCCCCACAATCCAGCCAAATACTGTTTTTTGTGCCAAAAGGGATGCAGTAGACCGCATCGGTGTGTCCATGCAATATATTGAGTGGCCTAAGTCGAGACCTATAAGCAAGTCCATGGGTCTGCTCTAATTGAATTGAGGATCTGAAAGTTCTAGTTTAGCAGTCTCATTGAAATGCTGCAAATCTAAAGTCTATGGTGGTAAATTAGATGGTAAAGTCTTCAGGACTGGTGCCCAGACTTCTAATTTAAATTGTGAATCCACCTTGGAGCATGCTTTGATTGAATACTTTGAAACTGTTTGACTCAAGCCTGTAACATGTACTAAATTTCTCTTGGTGGGTAAATTTAGTTTATTTTTCAACTTTTCTGACATAAAAGTTGATTGTGAACCAGGGTCGATGATTGCTCTTGCCTGGTACTTTTCGCCTCTAGTCTCGATCAGTACAATTGCAGTAAATAACAAGGTTTCCTTCTCATTGGGAGATTGATTGAGATGTTTGCTCTCTTGCAGTGTCAAGGAAGTGATATTTGGAACGGCAAAGTTTGATGCTGATGTGGACTGTATATTGGTGTTTTGTGTTGCGATGCTCCTGCTAGATTGGGTCGCGTCACAATCCTGAACTAAAGTGTGGGTTTCTGATCCCTTATGTAACAAAGTGTTGTGTCTTTGCTTACATAATCTACAACTAATCTACATAATTTACTTTTACAGTCCTTAACACTGTGATCAATAGAGAGGCAATTGTAACATAAATTTGTGACCTTTACAATGTGAATTCAGTCGTTAACATTCTTCTCCAAGAATTTGGGGCAAGACCACAATTGGTGAGACTCCTTACAATGTTGGCATTTGTAATTTGAGTCATTTTTCTGTGCCCTATTTGTTTTCAAAGATTTTATATTTTTCGACCCAGTTTCATTTTGGGTCGTGTTTATGTGAAAAGTGTGAACTCGTTTTGGCTTAGATTCAAAATTATCTCTTCTATGTTGTTCTGATTTTGTGACCTCAGGGACATTTTGGGTAAATTTATTTTTCGAAACGATATTTTCTACGGACTCTAAAGTTTTGAAGTTATGGGTCAGAAATTTATCGAATTCAGTCCAGGTGGGGATTTCCGCGCAGTCTTCCCGAGAATTCTCAAACTCCTGCACCAAACTTCTCGGAAGTTTTTGAGAGCAAATATATATCAGGAACGACTCCCATGTTCCTGTGCCGACGCCTAACATTTTAAGGGTCTGTCTACAATCATTTATTGTGCGCTTAAGTTTTTTAATTGATGAACCTGCACTTACAGTTGCATGAGGGAGGTCTAAAATTATCTTATATTGTTCATTAACCTGCATCCATTTGTTCTCGTAACGGTTTACCAAATTCCTCCAAGCTAGGGTGAAGCCGTCATTTGTCAAGGGTGCTTGAGCAATTATCTCCCTTTCCTCGCCGCCAGTTTTTTGGGTCAAGTAGAATGATCTCTCGGCATTACTGATTCTTGAGTTTTTGATGTATATAGCCGTAAATAAATTACGAAAACTGGGCCACAATTTATAATCACCAAAAAATATATCGGCGTCGCAGGGAGGGAGTCTTACTGACAAACTTTCATTTTCCTGAGGGATGGTCGATTGACTTTCTGTTTTCCCTACGGAGTCAGATAGCGCCTGAATTTCCGCGTTAATAGACGACAGACACCTTTTGTATGCCGATAGAGTCTGTTGGTATTTTTACCTTTTAAAAACGTTAAAATATGAGTTCGTAGATTGCAAATAAAATAAAAATAAATCTGTGTTTATTTTTCAATCAATTCTTTATTATCTGCACAACTTTTGTGCCACTGTTCGAACTTCTTCCACTTATACAACGATAACTCTCACAATATGTGCTTTTTTTGTTATATTTCTCTGCTTACAACCTTCTTGTAAGCAACAACACTTATTAGTTATTCCTCTTTGCTCACAACCTTTTTTTTTGTAAGCACAACACTAACATCTGTGTTCTCAAACGCAACTTGTCTGCACACAAGTCTGACCGAATTAAAGCTCGATAGATTTAATTCTCACACCGACGTGACGTCGTCTTACATGATTAAATTCAAACTCGAACTCCGAGAATCACGTGTCTTCATACACGGCTGACTGAATTCTAACTGAATCCTCGTTGCTCGCTTTATCTTGCCTTTTATATCACTGGATCAACAGTGTGATGAATGCCCTTGAAGGATGATGACGACCTTCGGGAACAATCCAAAAATGTAAACATCTCGTCATCATTGTTGATGGTGTATCTTGTTTACTTTCGTCCAGGCAGAATTGTTGTTGTTTTGTTTATTTGTCTTTCCGCTATATTTTTTTATACACGGACGTTGTTGCTATATTTTTGTTTATTCATCGATCTTGTAAACAAGCCTGTTGTTTTTGTTGCTATATGTTTACTTATTCGTTGATCACGTGAACAACTGCATTGTTTTGTTTTTGGAGCTTTTGTTTATCATTTTATGTGTGATCAAGTCCATTGTGTTGTTTTTGGAGCTTTTGCTTATTATTTTAATAACACCATTTCCATTTTCGTAACAGTATCTTTCCCTAAGTTTCTTCTTATCCATTGGTTTATCACCTTCCATTTCTATATCTCTACATTCCTCATAGGACCTTTTCACCTGGGTCCAGAGCGAGTCTAATTCTATACGTAGAACTTGTAATGCGTGAACATTATCCTCAGCATGACTTGCCGAAAAAACACTCTCAAATTCGATTAAATCGTCAGTGCAATTGGAAAATTTTTTAAGAGCCATCTTGAAATATTTATTTAAGGAGAGGTGATAAAATTCGGGAATAAAATTTGGTTAAAAAATGCCCGCCAACGAATTTACAACAAGAATTATCAAAAATAATAATTAATTTCAAGATTGATTATTAATATGGAGATATTTTATTTCCCCAGAAATTTATCAAAAGAAGTATGGGAGTTAACCCCTTTTTTTTTGTTCCTTTTCTTTTCACTTCCTATTTAACAGCCAAAAAATTTTAAGAGAGAACTCACGCACTAAAGAATTTGTGTTTCTCTCTCTTTTATATTTGATTCTTTGCACTTACTTGTTATTGATGTGTCTTCTTTGCTTGAACCGCTGCTTTTCAATCTGGGTCTTTTCTTGTTGCTTGTGTCTGTCTATTGTTGTATTGTTGGTTTTTTTTTTGTTTGTCCACTTCACTTGTGGATTCTATTTTTTCCAAAAAAATTTAACTGTTCTTGGCCCGTTATGTATTTTGTGCTTTTTAATATTTTTCACTTTTTAAGCAATTTTTTGTTCTTGTAAAATGCACTTCACTTTATTCCACTATATACGGTTCGAAGTGACCAAAAAATGTTTAATGTTGTGCTGGTTCGTTTTTTGTTCTATTAATTTTTTTTATAAAAAAAGAAATGCTTTTGGTTTTGTTGGTTTTGTAATTTTAATTTTGTTTCAATTTAATTCAATGTTTAAGTCCTATGTCTTTTTAATTTTGATTTTATTTTAAATGAAATGATTTTGTTTTTGTTTTATTAATATTTAATTACAATTTATGTTTGCCTTTATTTTATGACTTTGTTCACACTTTGTTTATTGTTTTTGGTTTTTGTTTAAATTCAATTTGTGTCTTTAGTTTATGTCTTTCAAAAAATGTCACATTTGAGTTACTCGATTGACTGCCGAAACAAGAGTGATCATAAGCAAAAAAACTACAATGTTATGTAGCAATGAAAAAGAAGAATATTGAAAAAATGTAAGATTAAGCAAAAGAGTATAAAATATGAAAAAGAACCGTTAATGTTCTACAGGGTGTTCCTTCATATGATGTTTAATCTTTAAACAGAGTCAATGTCTCTAAATTTTGGGACTGATTTCTCTATAGAATCAGTTATAAAATTATTTAATCTAAGTAAATAAAAATCAATTACGATGTTAGATAGATTCATATCATTCGGAATTGATTCATGATTATCAAATTCGTTCAACACTTTCCTGCTGAATTTCTTCCAGTTGGTCCTTTTATAATTGTATTTCATATTCGAGGGTTCCCTGATAAATGACATAGGGCTATCATTTGCAACACCTAAAATTATTATTTGTAGTGCATTATGATCACTATCATAATCCAATGTTCTAAGACAATTATTCGAATTATTCTTTTTGTGGATAACTAAACGAGAGTCAGCCAAACATAGGTCCAAGTATGAACCGCTGCGAGGATATGAAGGAATAACAGACGCGTATAAAACACATCTAAACATTATTGCATTGTTTGACAACCACTCTTTTAACTTATTACCCTTTACATTGTGAGTGTTGTTTCCCCAATCACTATGCTTACAATTAAGATCCCCTACTAATATATACAAGTGATTGGGATTCTGCAAATCTAAGGATTGAAAAAGTTGAAGTAATTCATATTTTAACATATTACCATTGTTACCAGGGGGATAGTAAACAGATATAACAAAAAGCATTCTGTTAGTTAACATTGGAATCTTTACCACGCAAGCTTCCAGACATTTAAAAGAATTAATAATTCTATTGTTGTGATTGAAGAATTTTATCCCATTTCTTATCAAAATTGCTGTGCCACCACCAGCTTTTGCATCTTTTCTATCTTTCCGTACATACCCTTAAAGTTTACTTTGTGTCTAAAGTTAAGTTTAGTTTCATTTAATGATAATAAGTCCGGATTATAATCATTTATAAAGTTACTTAAGTCTAATCTTCTACTTAAATTAATTAGCGAATTATCATTAATTTCAAAAATATTTAGTTTCTTTAAAATTATTTCAGCCATTCTGAATAGTTAAGATTCTAAAATAGTAAAAATTGTATCTATTCTAGATACTTGTAGCTGCAGTTGTTTATTTAAATGTATAATTTTATTAGATAAATTTTGCATAGACTGATTTAGTTGATCCAGAGCAGCCTGGATAGGAGTATTGTTTATATTTTGAAAATTATTCATTTTAACAGTGTCTGCAAAGGTAATGTTATCATTTACATGAATGGATGAATTATTTGTTCGAATTTGTGAAAAGTTTTGTCTTTTTTTCCTTTTCGTTTTCAGGAACATTTTGAACGGGGTATTTTCCAATATCGTGCATTTTCTTGCATTTAACACACCTATGTGGTAGAAAGCAATTAGCAGCGCTGTGGAAGAAACTTTGACAGTTTCTGCATTGGGTGATCTCGGGTTTTCTTAGCGATTCGTTACTTATTTGCACTAAGTAGATTGG
The DNA here is from genome assembly GCA_927399465.1 of Sarcophaga caerulescens. NCBI lineage: Eukaryota > Metazoa > Arthropoda > Insecta > Diptera > Sarcophagidae > Sarcophaga > Sarcophaga caerulescens. The sequence continues at coordinate 58,365,633 of OV656868.1, forward strand.
TAATTTGTATCCCTCCTTTGTTGCCTTTTTTGTTGTAAAAAGGCTAATTTTTTCAAATTTTAAGTCTTTATTTTGAAACTTACATAGCTCTTCGAAAATCTCATTCACATCAATTTCAGAACTTCGACCTTTTAGTAAGTAAGTTTTTGTTTTAGAAATTTTTGGTGTATACGTATAAAACTTAGTTTTACTCTTTTCTAAATAAGCTTTCGTTTTACCACTAACAGAGGTGTCTCCGTTGACCGTAATAGTTACGCATTTTCAAAGAAATATGGGCCAATGATGCCTACGCTCTACAAACCGCACCAAACATTGACTCGTAATGGGTTAATTAGTCTATAAGACCAAATACGGCAATTTCTCAATCAGCTCAATCTATCTATGAACCTACGGAGAGCCCTAATGTCGGCTTTAGACAGAGAGTTCAAACCTTCAAGAATGTCCCTGCCCACGGTCCTCAAACTTCGAAGGGTTTGACAGTTGCAGAGGAAATGTTTGCCAGTCTCCAAGTCCTCCCCATCGCAACATACCCTGCTGAAATAGGTTCCAGATCCTTTTTAGTGATCTAATGTTGCAGTGCCTTATCTAAGCCCATCAGCAAACCTCTTCTTGCACTATCTATAGTTGGCCATAGATTCCTAGGTGCATAACATCTCGGTCCATTCCCCCAATGCTTCTGCTCTTCCTCCCTTACTCATCCAGTGATGAGGCCGTAGAAATTGCATAGTTGGCGATCAGGACCAACTATCAAGTCGCACTCAGAAATCTAGCGAGAGCTTGCGCCATCTCATTGCTAAGTATACCGCTATGACCCGGAACCCAGCATAGACGGATCGGATTTGGTCCAAAGGTCTTTAAAGACTGTTTACACACACGAACAAGCCGTATTTTACACAGTCCGACGCAATGCGCCTTAGGTCCCTAAACTTAAAATAACTCAAAATTTTCAATCCGGCATTTGTTATAATACCCGGTGTAGAAAACATTCTTGAATTGTTTAAGAACTGTTTGATAGCATTATTGTGACAGTATCTTACCGGCACTTTCTAGTGAATTCAATAAAGAAGCTTTTAGCAATTCAATAATATCGATTTTTTCCGCTTTCAGAATTTGGCTTGTCATATGTACATAAACGCTTCAAGAGTGTTATTTGTGTTAAAATAAATTTGTGTGCATGTGAGAACAAATATCATAGAATTATTGCACCGAAAAAAAATGTAGGTTACCTAATTTTTTTCTGTTAATTAAATTTAATTAATTAAATTTCCAGATAAATAATAATAATTTAAAATAAAATTTGTTTTGATTAAAAAATTATTTCCCTAACAATTGTTCAGCCAAGCAAAATGTATATGAATACACGGAAAGCCCTTAGGAAAAATGAGAATAAGTTGAATGAATGTTTATCAGATCTATTCAACTGCACAACACTGCGTATGGAAGTTTATAAGTTTACGTAAACAATTTTCAAAAGCAGTAAAAAAGGTGTGTTTCATCACAAATGCAACAAGAAACAAACTGTAGAGTAACTATTTATACACAGGAAAGACGGAAGGCAGTGGAAAATTGATGATACAAAGAATTCATATTTCATTGTCTTTCTACTGTTGTTTTTGCTATGCATCATTTACTTGAGTTTGCATATGCGCGTGCATAAGAATATTTTGTAATAAATACGGTTGAAAAACTTTATCAGTGTTTATATTATACCTGCCAACACTTTAGTACATATTACCTCATTGCTAAAGATATGATAAAAAGAATATCCTACAGCTGAAACATCATAGAATAGATAGAGTGAATGGAATAAAAGCAAGAACAATATTTTGTGCCACGTACCACATGTTGTTGGAAATAAAATTTCACTTTATTACTAAAGGAATATGCTACTTTTTATTTAATTTACATCATAAGGGTTGTGAGAAAATTTCACATAAAGAATAGTAATTTTGACACAGAATTTTAGGATTTTAAAATTGATTTCCAAACAACATCCAAAGTATTTAAATGCATTCAAATAGGTTAGGTTATATTGGCAGGCGTCATTGATCAGTTGGGACTTTCGCGTCAGAATAGTGTCATGTATATTGTAACATCATCTAATATCTCTTGGGAATTTAATGAAGTTATTGATATTTCTAGCTATTGTATCGTAGGTTCTTCCAAGACGTTGTTGTTGTATATAAAGTGTGGCATATACGGATATAAAGGGTGGTGTAACCAAAACGCATGATGTTAATTGTGCGTTCCTCTCCATGTCTGAATTTATCAAACACTAAAACAAGAAAATTTCAAATTATGTTGTGTAAAAACCTTGACGTTAAGGTGTGACTTACAATTTATATGGAGTACTAACCCTAGAAACGTATACTGTCTCTACGGCTTTGTAATCATAAAACTACACGCGGCGGTTTGATATTGGTTTGGGAAAAAAAAATCATGGTTTGAACGAATTTAGAGATTGGTGTCTTCTATGTTACCCTTTTCTCTTAAATCTGCCACATATAAGGCAGCATTCACAAACCTTAGGTTAGGTTAGGTTAGGTTAGGTTAGAGGACGTGTACTTGTCAACTGTGACAAGTACGAATGGGTCGAATTGACCCATTGTACAACGACCTAGCTTCTCACACCACTCGTGTTGTGTGCGTTAATTTTATACATGAGTGGCGGGACCTACAGTTTAAACTCGACTCCGAACAACAGATTTTTGAGAAGCTTTTTCATGGCAATTTTTACTCTCAGAGTTTTTGCCAGAAATCTGCTGAGAGGAAGTCGCCGAAGAAATATTTTCATATTTTCGTTTTGATGTCTGACCTGGGATTTGAGCTCGGGCCTTTCGTCTAATAAGCCAACACACTACCTACTAGACTACGGCGACTTCTATTCACAAACCTTAACGGATTACTACCCCACGTGTTAACGAAAAAACATGTCAATGAGACTAAAGGGCGCATCATACCAAAACGATAGTTACTGTTGACTTTAATGATTCTTTCCTATATCTTGTACTTGAACTACATTTCTCTTCTGATATTGTAACAAAAATTCGAGAAGAATACTGGTGTGGAAATTGTCTCCACTTACCACAGCACATCATCCAAATACTTACTGGCGGATCAAACCCAAACAACAAAGTCGTATAGGGAATATTTCGGCATCTATTATTGAAATATTATTCAGTTAAAAAAAAAAAAAAAAATACCATAAAACCAGGGGTTACCAAAATTTTTTTGGTTGTGATTGAGGGAGAAAAAATAAGTTAAGAGAATTTATTTATTTACAGTCATAGAAAAGTGTTAGTAATATACGATATTTTGAATATGAATTTAACAGTGTGCCTGTAATGCCATCGTAATTTTTTATTCATTTAAAAGACATTGATGACATTGTTTGTGAAAAATACATTCATACATACATAATTGGTCATTACAACCCTTCAGTCAGAATTACGACCTACCTTCTCACACCACTTATGTTGTGTGTGTTTCTTTTATATGTGAGTGTCGGGACCTACAGCTTAAAGTCGACTCCGAACGACAGATTTTTAAGAAACTTTTCATGGCAATTTTATTTACTCTCAGCGTTTTGCCAGAAATCCGCTGAGAGGAAGTCGCCGAAGATATATTTTTTCATATTTTTGTTTGATGTTTTACCTGGAGTTTGAAGAGTGGCCTTACGTTTAATAAGCCAACATACTATCTACTAGACTACGGCGGCTTCCTAATAATGCCCAATTTAATTAGTTTATAACGTTATTGATAGGCATACACGAACTATTGGAAAAAAATTCTGTGCTTCCGCTGGTTACTCACCTCTGCACGATTGTTTTTCTGTTTTATACCTTGTTTCTTTTTTTCTTTGTTTTAATTAAATTTTACTTTTGTTTTCTTAATAATTATTCTGTTGTTATTCCCTTGTTATATTTTTCAACGTGAATATTAGAAAAATTTCCCTAGGGCAACGGATGACAGCATGATAAGTTCCGCTGAGGGTCTTAAATTTGCATACTTTTGAATAAAATATTTCAAATGCTTGTATATGCTTCCACTATCATTATTATGAATATGCGCTTGTGAATTCGTGTTACAAATATCGTGTTTCAATAAAATTATTTTCGTATCATATTGGCCATTCGCAAATGAATTCATGAAAATTTAATAAAACAAGAACAGCAGAAATTTACGTTAACCTCTATTGGATTGTAAGGTATTAAAGTCATAACACGGAATACAATTTCATGTTTATGTTTTTATATGTGTATTGCATTTGAAGTTTAACAAATATAACTTTCTACTTTTACTAGCTACAATAAGCGAATACTCACTTAATTAGATTTCATCCAGAAACAAACATTTAATCACTATTATATAAGCATAATGTAAGGATGGTGGATTAAAAAGAATAAATATAGCAGATTTTTTAGAGCTCAAGTTGAGAGCTCTGTATGCTTTATTCAATTGATTTTGATGTGGGAATAATTTCCTCTTTTATACAATATTTTAGCTGATTCGACAATTACGAATCAACTCCATTAATTCTATATAATTCTTAACTTATTACATATGTTCTAGTGACCTATATTCTATCGATTAATAATATATGGGTTTGTGTGTATGCAACACGATCCAAGCCTTCAGTCCAACACCAGTAATGCAAGCAAAGCAAAATTCCCACGCTAGCCAGCAGAGAATACACAACAACACCAACATGCATTGACGGCTTGAGCACGCGTCAAAAGCAGCGAGAGTCAATGCCCCAGAATTATGTTAGTGACACTATCACTTATGTTATTTGATATTCATTTGTTTATACATGTTGTGTCGTTAATGATCATTAGCTATACAGAACATTGTGTTGGCATAAACGGCAGTAGGTTCGTGCTACAATAAATAGACAAATTGTTTAAAGTATAACCCGATAATCCTTAATGAACAATTGACGTAAGTGTTTCATCTCTTATATTAGAAAATTGTGGTTATCATTTCCTTTGAAAACTACAGAAGTTAAGGCCGTATAATTTTGTTATTTGATTTTTTTTTTATTAGTGCGGATCAAGGGACTGGGAACTAATAGTTGTACTAAAAACTCTATAGTTGGCATAAAATATTTCAAATGCGCTTTTGAAGCTTGATACACATGAAAGTACAGTTTGTAAAAAAATAATAGCGCCACTGTGACATATTTTTTATTTTCTCAAAGAGAAAATGAAAACAGGAATTTGTTAATGTTTAAATAAAGTGGGTCACGGAAATCAATGCAGTGCGGAAAAAAATAGTATCGGATGGAAAAACTTATAAAAAAGTTGGTCGATTTGTTAGGTGTTTTAAGAAAATGATTCACAATGCAATTAATTATAAAGAAAAAGCTGAAGGATGTCGAAGAAACCGAATCCTGACATCATCATTTGACATCACGTCAAAAGATTGATGCGCGAAAACAAAAATGATCCTTTCAAAGCTGCAACTGATATAAAAAAGAACCTAAATTTAACTGCGGCATACAAGCGGTTAGAACATGTTTCGGAGTACATAATTTAAAAGCATGCAGTCCTCCTTTAAGCGCAAAACATATTGCCAAGCGCATGAAGTTCGAACATCTAAATCGGTCAGTCCAAAAATGGAAGAATATTTAATGAAAAGATGAGAGTAAAATTGCATTTGGTTCTCGTTCATAATGTAGTGTGTTTGACTAGTCCGGATTGCCATACCGTCTGTATGCAATCTGATATCGACACATTCTTGTGTTGATTATGTCCACACTGCAGTTGGCTGGCCAGACATGTATTATGCCGAGCCAGCATTTTCCCACAGTAGAATTAAGTATAGTAATAAGTAGCAATAAGTTTAGTCAAATAAATAAAGAACAATCTTAAAATAATAAATGACTTGAGCGGACGTATGTCTGCTCCAGGAAAAACACATAAACATTTCTTTCATTCTATAACAATAAATCAGGCGCCCTTAAAACACCGAATTCAGTTCAGAAAACCATTATACATGGAGGGTCAAGCGAAATTGTATGAGGATGTTTTTCTTACTATGAAGTAGGTCCAATATATTGGATCCAAACCATAATGGACCAACTCATTTACGTTGATATTTTAAATACTGTAATGCTACCGTTTGCAGAAGATAATTACCCCAAGCACACCAGTAAAGAAGCAAAATGCAAAAGATATTCGGTGAACATGTTGGAGTGGCCTGCGCAGCCACCAGACCTCAATCCAATGAAAATCAGTGGACTAATGTCAAAAATGCGAATCATTTTGTGAAGTCATTTCTTTAGTGTCCTGGAGCTAAATTCCGTCAGCAATTGGTTGAATCGATGCCAAGGCGATGCGCTGCAGTTATCGCTAATAAAGGCAACGCAACTAAATACTAAATTTATAAAACCATTTTACATTTGATGTACAACTATTTTGAAATAATGAAGTTATTATTTATTTCTTGTTTGTATAATTTTGAGAGCATATTTAAGAAGTGGTGCTATTATTTTTTTTTTGATTTTCTTAGTTTTTATAAAACTCCTTAAGTTCGTTGAAAATGGTAAATAAATTTATGAATTTTTTTTTAATTTTTTTTTTTTTTGTGGTCCTTTTTTTCGCTGCTGTATATAGTTTATGTTTAGTTTTTTCCCGCCATGCCGTTCAAACGTTTGAACTGATAGGACCAACAATCATTGAATTGCATTTAAGTACGAGTACATATCTATAATAATAAACAGACGCTTTTTTAAACTACAATATTTTATTGATTGAAACAATTATGATCTTATCTCTACATTACATCTGTTTATGTCTGACGATCCATAATTCCCTTTCCTGGTGACATAAACAGGATTGTTTTAACGATGGGAACAACCAATAGAGGGCGCTGCTATATTAATTTAAGTTTTTTTGTTTTTTTTATAACATTATAATGTAATATAATTAAAGCTTTGGGATTTTTTAACATTATATTATAATTTAAGTTAACTTAGGCCTTTGACTTGTAAAATCTTTTCTTAAAGATTCATTCGCATAAAAACCATGATATTGATAAATATAAAAGCCTAAAAATTTATTGTGTTAACAGTGATAAATAAGAAATAAATAAGAGAACATTTTTACTTAAACAAAAAAAGAAATTAGAAAAAAGAATATTATAAATTTAGATATTAAATTAAGAAAACCAATTCGAGTGATTTAATAAAACATTTTAAGCTAAATTTTCTTTTACGTGTTTGTGTGTCAGAAGAAAAGAAGAAGGAAAGTGTTGTTTTTTTTTCCTATAATTTGAAAGAATATTTTCTGATCTTTCAAATTTTTTATTGCCAGAAAGTTGAGCTGCAGTTTGGTCACAAGGAGTCGTCACAACCATCAATCCCAACAACATTCAGCCCATCAGGTTATTCCTTTGATCCTTTTTTTGCGTTTGTTAGCCACCATACAGTCCATGGTTTAACAACATCACTTATGTATAAGATTTATGATTCGCTACAAATTATGCAATATCGTATTTGACATTGCGGTGGCTGCGTATCACATAGTATTACAGTCACACTAATGCAGTTTAGCTAGAAGATCGTTCGTTAGCCAATCATCTTAATGTCTTATTTCGAGGCAGTGTTTTTTTATGGGTCCTAAAAGACCATATTTAGGGCTCTCGCTGTAGCAATTCTGACGATATTCTACAATTAAAGTTTGTTCTTGTGATTGGAACAAAATTTGAAGACTGTCGCTTTAACGGTTGTCTAGTTATACAATAATTAAAATTTGCTTTGTATGGATGTACAAATAAGTATTTGTACCTAACTTATATTTACTTTACTAAAGCTTTTTTTGAATGAATTATTATTATTGAATTATTGTGAATTAATTTGAATTACATTGGAATATTAAAGAATCGTTATTTTGGAATGCAATTTAATATTAACCATAACATTCCAAAACATGTAAAAGATATTTTTATCTTTATCCTTTTTTTACATGACTCATCCAAAGATAAATTCTAAGCTTTCTTGAAAAGCAAATTTTGTATATTAACTTCACTTGCTCCCATAACCCTATACTGATTGGTTACCTACTATAACCTCTTAAATAAAATTGTATTTGAAGAAACGAACCAAAACGTTATAATTTTCGCCACCCATCAAAGGTAAGTTACTCTATAACAACCTTTAAAGAAATTAAGAAATTATTATTAACATTTCTTTCTTTCTCTTTTTCCCATTTCATTAACCCTAATTATAATTACATTGAGTAATTATAATAACAATTTTTCTTTAGAAGATTGGCCCAACTCTTTTGTAATCCCTATATTCCAATCTTCTAAAGAGAATTTGTTTTAAAAATAAAACACGTTATTTCATGGTCCTTCTCCCCGTGAACTCCCCGCAACCTATGGAACAATTTCATGCTCTTTGATTTAATGGTAATTCTTGGTCCTCTCACTCTCACTCTAACACATAACTCTATAAGCTCGAGTTTAACGTTCCCCGATTACTTCATAGTGGATTCTAAGAGAACGAGTGATAAAAAAGAGACAATAACACAGATTATTTCATCACAAAAGTATGAGGTATGTAAACGATATCACAAGATCACTCTAATTAGTTATAATTACAATTCGCTCGGTACAATACATCCAGGAGAAATTAAAAACATAAAAAATAAAAGAATACAGTGCAGACAAAAAAAAAAGTGAGTGCTGTAGAATTAAACAAAAAAAAAAGGCTAAAAAAAAACTTAAAATTAAATTACATAAATAAATTTAATGTAAAAAAAAGAAAGGAAAAAGAAATTGAAAAATAACAACAACAAAAAAAATAAGCCAAAATCGAAAAGCAAAAAAAAAAAAAAATTTGAATTTAAAAATTAGAAGTACAAAGAAAAATTTCAAAACATTTAAAATTCAAAAGAAAAATACAGTCAACAACAAAACAAAAACAATAAAGGGCAAAAGTGTATGCATTATTTAAAATAAGTGCGTAAAGAAAACTCAAAAAATAAAACAGAAAACAACGAAAAGGAAATAGAAATAGAGGTAAATTTGAAATTACTAAAATTTGAAATTATATATTTATTCATATCAAATATTAACAGAATTGTGAAATTCGGAAAAAATCCAGTTAAGAATTGTTAAAATGGAAAAAATAAGATTATATATGTATGTATATAGAAAAAATACAGTTGAAATACAGAGAAAAGAAAAATTATATATATAGAAATAAATAAGAATATATACATACATATATTGAAAAAATAAAGTTTAAAACAGTGAAAAAGAAAATATATAGAACAAATACAGTTTAAACGGTGTAAATAGAAAGAAAAAGTACAGTTTAAACGTTAAAATAAAATATATATATATAGAAAAAATGCAATTCAAACGTAAAATTATATATATAACAAGAAAAAATAGAATTTAAATACGGTTATAACGGTGAAATCTGCAAAACAAAATATATATATATATTAAAAACATTAAAAAAAAAAAAAAAAAAAAAAACAAAGAAAAGAAAAGAAAAAAAATTTGTACATAAAGAAAAATTGTTTTCCCTTTACGGTTCACATTTTACATATTTGCAAAAGAGAACAAACAATACACATAAAATACATACATATATTAAATACACATATAAGGAAAAAAAAAAACTACATAAGAACAGTTTTAGCTTCCACTGTATTGTATTGTGCATCTTCCGTTATTTTTACAAAACGAAAACTATATACATATGAAAAGGTATTTATGTATCACATCATCCTAATATATATTATAAATCTTTCTGTAAGTCTGTTTTTTTGTTTGTTTGTTTGTTTGTTTGTTGGTTTGTTTGTTAGCCAATCACGCCTGAACGCCTGGACCGATTTTCTTGAAATTTGGGATATAGATCGAGCCACTGCCGGTGCAGGTTATAGGCTATAAATCTTTTCAAAATTTTGACCAAAAGGGGAAAAAAAATGGGACAAAGGGAGAAAAAATGGGCAAAAATTAGTACTTTTATGCATAAAATCTGTATTTTATCTGTTTTATAGGTAATTTTTTACGATTTAGCTTGGTTAAGTTTCCCAAATAGCTATTGGAGGTGTTCCGTTTCAAAAGTTGAACCAAAAGGGGTCCAAAAAGGGGAAAGGGGCCAAAAGCGGGCAAATTGAGTGTATAGCCAATCACGCCTGAACGCCTGGACCGATTTTCTGGAAATTTGGGATATTGATCGAACTTTTGTCGGTGCAGGTTATAGGCAATAAATCTTTTCAAAATTTTGACCCAAAGGGGGAAAAATGGGTCAAAGGGGAGAAAAAATGGGCAAAAATTAGTACTTTATGCATAAATGCTGTATTTTATCTGTTTTATAGGTAATTTTTTATGATTTAGCTTGGTTAAGTTTCCCAAATAGCTATTGGAGGTGTTCCGTTACTAAAGTTGAACCAAAAGGGGTCCAAAAAGGGGGAAAGGGGCCAAAACCGGGCAAATTGAGTGCATTTATAATTACGACTTAGAGTTTTCAAAAAACTAGGTTGTTTGTTAAACCGGTTTCCGAATAATTTGAAAAATTGCATTTTTTAAGAAACCGGTTTCAAACCCGGTTTCGAAACCGATGAACCGGTTTTTTATTTATTGTTATTTTTAATGCAAAAATGACCCAATAATAACTTTTTTTTAAATTTATAGAAAAATTTGTACAATAGGGTGTCCCATGGCCACCCTTTTTGTAGAAATACCTCCCAAACGATGCCTGTTAACGCACTGATTACGAGAAAAAAATATTTTTTTGTAATAGTATTACGGTATTATGTTGTTTTTTTTAACTTTTCACGAGAACGTTTTAAAGTTTTGAATTTCAATACAAAACAATTGAAAATCACATTTAAAAATATTTTTTACAATTCTAAATTGATTTTTAAAAAAATTGACACAGTTTGCATTGATTCCAAAAATGCAAAAATACATTTTTTTGTATAAATTGAGATATGCACTTTTTCATTGTTGCCACAAAATTATTCTAAATATAATCCTAATATATATTATAAATCTTTCTGTAAGTCTGTTTTTTTGTTTATTGTTTGTTTGTTGGTTTGTTTGTTGGTTTGTTTGTTAGCCAATCACGCCTGAACGCCTGGACTTATTTTCTTGAAATTTGGGATATAGATCGAGCTTTTGTCGGTGCAGGTTATAGGCTACAAATCTTTCCAAAATTTTGACCAAAAGGGGAGAAAAAATGGGCAAAAATTAGTACTTTTATGCATATATGCTGTATTTTATCTGTTTTAAAGGTATTTTTTACGATTTAGCTTGGTTAAGTTTCCCAAATAGCTATTGGAGGTGTTCCGTTTATAAAGTTGGACCAAAAGGGGTCCAAAAAGCGGGAAAGGTGCGAAAAACGGGCAAATTGAGTGCATTTATATTTAGGACTTTGAGTATTCAAAAAACTGGGTTGTTTGTTAAACCGGTTTCCGAATAATTTGAAAAATTGGATTTTTTAAGAAACCGGTTTCGAAACCGATAAACCGGTTTTTTATTTATTGTTATTTTTAATGCAAAAATGACCCAATAATATTTTTTTTTAAATTTAAAGAAAAATTTATACAATAGGGTGTCCCATGGCCACCTTTTTTGTAGAAATACCTCCCAAACGATGCCTGTCGTAAATTTAAAAACATTTTTCATTTTTTAAACTAATCCAAACTATATAACCCGCGCAACGCCGGGTACAATCTGCTAGTATATACTATAATATTTTATTAATATACTTTTGATTAACACAAAAATAATTTCGTTATCATAAAAAAGGAAGTAAAAAATCAATCTGAGAAAAAAGAAAAAAAAAGGAAAAAATTTTTTTAAAAGAAAAATTAAATTAATATTCAATGGTTGTATTTATTTGTTCCTCTTGGTTTAAGATTTCTCTCATGAAATCAACCCTTAAAAATTGCAAGATGCAAATATCATTACCCTCAGTAAAAACAAATGATCTTTACACCCAAAGAAAATTATTAGTTTTAATGTTGAAATTGGTTTTTGAAATTAACAGAAAAAACGAAAATATTTAAAATAAAACAAATTAATTTTTGAACATAAAAAAATACATATATACAATTAAATACAATTTTAATTAAAATAAAGAATACACAAATTATTTGATACACATAACTATTTTTTCCCGCGAGTGTATAATAAGGAAAAAAGAAAGAACACAAAAGAGAACAATGCAATGTATGTAAATTACAGTAATGAGAAAAATAGCAACAACTAAATAACTTGGTGAAGTTATAAGAGAGCATGAGAATAATACTCTATCTCTTATGCTTAAGTTTAGGGTTGCCATAGAAGAAATTTTTTTTTCACTTATAATAATAAAGTGTTGACATAATACTAATACATTTATCATATTAATATTTACACTTTATAATATTAACATTCTTTCCCACAGAACAAACTTAATTTAATTAAAATTAAATAAAAATATAAAGTCTCATAAAACGGAACAAAAATATATATATACATATAGAGAAAATATAGATATATGTATATTGAAAACACGACAATTAAATACGGAAAGAAATAAATTCCCGAACATTGAATATTAACTGAAAATTTGGTAACCCTACCCTAATTAACAGTGAATTAACCCCTTGCGAAACAGTGTGACTTACATAGTCACACATAATTCATTTAATTTTTGGTTTAATTTGTAAACTAAAAATTACTTGATACATCTTTACATATTTAAATTAACCCTTTGCGGAACAGTGTGACTTACATAGTCACACATAATTCATTTAATTTTTAATTTATTTTGAAAACTAACAATTATTTGGTACTTTTACACGTACTAATCTAATTTTTGGATAATTTAACTGGATTCCACATCCAGTGCTATAGGTATATAGCCCCTAAACCCACTCTTGAACCCCTAAGTAAGGAAACTTTGTTTCTATTTTTTATTTTTTTTAATTAACCCATAATTATCTCTTATACTCGAAAAATTTAATTCTATATAACTCAATTTCTGCACTTTGTTGGTAAATTACTCATTAAAATGACTTCAACTTCAACCTCTCACGAGCCCCTAAGGGAGCAATTTGTATTCAATTGCGACCATTTGCTACAATTTTGCACAAAATTTAATAGTTCCCCAGTTGAGGACCAAACGGACTCAATTCTGGATGTGAAGTTAAAGGATTTGGAATCGCGATGGACGGAAATTGAATCATCCTATAAGAAAGTTATGTTGACCAACGAGGATACGGTTACATCTGAATTTAGACAGGAAGCGAAGGATAACTTTGATGCGTGTATGGACGCTTATTATCAATGTACTTCTCAAATCATGGATTTGATGAAAGTCTCTCGACTCGGTGCTCCGGACAATGTAGCATTCCAATCCACTTCTCGATATTCTCTTACACCTCAATCACAAACTCAAACCATAATGCCAACAGATTCTGGCAATTGTATTAAACTACCGCCCTGCGATACTGAAGTATTTGAAGGTAGTTATGAACAATGGCCCTCTTTCAGGGACATGTTCACAGCTGTGTACATAAACCACAGTAAGCTCTCTCCCGTTACAAAACTCTATCATCTCCGAAACAAGACGAGAGGTGAAGCTGGTACTATTGTCAAGACGTATCCCCTTTCACACGACAATTTTCAACTAGCATGGAACGCGCTTCAAACTCGATTCGAGAACAAACGTGTTCTCGTAGATAATCAAATAAAAATTCTATTTGATATCCCAGCAGCTGACTCTGAAGATAGTGAGTCTATCAGAAGAATACAGTCTTCTGTCAATGACTCTCTTGCAACTCTTGGAACTCTAGGTGTCGCAGTCGAAAGTTGGGATCCTATACTTATTCGGCTAATATCGACCAAGCTTCCCAATTTAACCCTAGCCCTTTGGGAACAATCACTCACATCTCCTCGTGAGCTCCCTAAATGGTCTCAAATGTCCCAATTTCTTGTGGATAGGTATGAGGCTGTAGAACGTCTAACAAGTATCCGAAACTCAAGAGGTGGACTTAGTCTCACAAAGACATCTCTTCCCAATGTGCACATGTATATGTCACAGGACGACATAAATCCTACATGCAAATTGTGCAATGAGGATCATCCCCTCAGAACATGTCCCAAATTTCGGACTTTTACGATACAACAGAGAATTGACTATGTGTTTAAAAATAAATTTTGCAATAATTGCCTGGGATCATCTCACATCAAGGCAAATTGCAAAAGTAAACACACTTGCATCTATTGCAAGAAGACACACCACACCTTATTGCATATGGCAAAAGGAACTCGAGGTACAACCCAGAGTACCGATAACACCAGGAACTCCAATAAAGGCACAAATTCCCAGGATTCTCCAAGAGTATCTCGAAATGACTCAGATAACTCTAATCTTGAACGGCCAACCACATCTAGTCGGATATGCGCCAATTGCTCTTCGAGTAGTGAGAACATTCTGTTAAGAACTGCCCTGGTGCAGATCGAATGTAGAGGCGAGCACTTTACAGTAAGAGCTCTAATCGACCCTGGTTCTCAAAGAACATTTTTGTCTGAAAAGATTAGAAATCGCCTTCAGCTTCCTTACCAGAAAGCTCATTTTGAGATAGTAGGCATTGGTGGTCAAAAACAATCGGCGAACAAAGATTGTGAATTTATACTATATGCTCGTAGGACAAATACGAGAATTCCAATTAAGGCCATTGTGTTACCAAAGGTTACGAAATGCTTACCTGCTTGTAGTTTTGAGGCACCTTACTCAAAGGAGCTCATGGAACTGGATCTAGCTGATCCAATGTTCAACAAGGCCTCAGAGATTGATCTCATTCTCGGTAATGACTATGAGCAATCTATCAATATTGATGGGATAAAGAAGAACATTTGTGGCCACACATCGGCTTACAACACAATCTTCGGATGGGTGCTAAGTGGTCCCATGAAAACTCATAGCACTCAATCTTTTTCATCAATTACAGTATCCGAAACTTCTGAACTCAACGCTCTCTTGAAAAAGTTTTGGGAGGATGAGGAAATACCCGTCACTCATGCGGAATCTGAAGAGGATGAATTTTGTGAACAATTCTACTCCGAAACAACAACTCGAGATGAAAATGGAAAGTACATTGTACGATTACCATTTAGACATGAATTTCCCGAACAAATATTTCTTGGATCGTCTCGATTTATTGCATTGGCTCAATACTCTCGGATGGAGAAAACGTTGGCCAAGGATCCTGAACTACAGTCTGAATATCGTTCAGTTCTGCGTGAATATTTAGATCTCGATCACATGGAGGAAACGTCTTCTCAGGAAATTATGTCTCTGGATAAATACACAAAACGACCAAGGTCCGAGTTGTGTTCAACGCTTCGAGGAAGACTAAATCCCACTTCTCCCTAAACGATATCCTTTACACAGGCCCTACTCTGTAAACCGATTTGATTACCATTATTCTTAATTGGAGAAAGTATCAATACGTTTTCAGTGGCGATATACAGAAAATGTATTGCCAAATCCTAGTACACCCGGATGACAGGCAGTTTCCGAGAGTTTTGTTTCAAAATCAACCAGATGATCCAGTTAGGGATTACGCGCTGAAAACTGTCACTTTCGGTGTTAATTGTGCTCCTTATCTCGCAATTCGTACACTACTCCAACTCGCATCGGACTCTGAAACTCAATATCCCAAAGCATCTTCGATTATCCGCTCGGAAACTTATGTTGATGATATTCTATCTGGTGGATTTTCGATAGAAGATGCATTATCTGCTCAGACTCAGCTCATCAACACGCTGAGATCAGCTGGTCTTCCTCTGAAGAAGATTACAGCAAATAATCCAAAATTGCTATGTCATTTACCCAAGGAGGATTTATACGACTCCGAATTTCTACAATTCCAAGAGTCCAGACCACCAAAACACTTGGAATAAAATGGAATGCACTCTCAGATGCATTCACGTACTCATTTTCCCCTATACATCCATCTGAAAGAATAACCAAACGTCAAATTCTCTCATCAGTTGCAAAGCTCTTCGATCCCGCTGGATGGTTAGCACCCATTGTTATTAGAGCTAAAATTCTCATCCAACGGCTTTGGTTAGAAGGATTGGAATGGGATGAAGATATCTCACCCGAATCACTTAAAATGTGGAACGATTTTGTTTCGGATCTCTCACAAACAGAAACAATCGCAAATCCCAAGGTGGCTACAATACATTCCATCCGACTCAGTTCAAATTCACGGATTTTGCATATTGTGCTACTGTATATATTCGATGTCAGACAAATACACACAATATTTTCTCAAATTTGTTAATGGCAAAGAGTAAGGTAGCTCCTATTCAAACAGTCTGCTTGCCGCGTTTGGAACTAAACGGAGCCGTATTACTAGCAAATCTCATTAAATATGTTCGCACATCTCTGAATTTCCGCGAAACAAAAGTTTTCCTATGGACAGACTCTTCAATTGTCCTTGGTTGGCTTTCTAAACCACCCTCCACTTGGGAAACATATGTTGCGAACAGAATTGCTCAGATTCATCGCCTGGTTCCAGAGGCAACATGGCGACACATCCCCACTCATTTCAACCCAGCTGATCTCGGAACTCGTGGATGCAAACCTCACGAATTGGCAAATAATTCCCAATGGTGGTATGGGCCCTCATGGTTGAACAAACCCGAAACTGAATGGCCAAAACGAAATCCATTAAAAGTTCCGGAAGTACCTAATAAAATCCATACATTACACGCAGAGGTTAAAGATGAGGACATTCTCTGCAGATTCTCATCATACAACAGGGCCTTGCGTGTGTTGGGTTACGTCATCAGATTTGTTAACAGAGTCAAACGAAGATTCGAAACTGGTATTTCTCCCACTACTCACGTGGAATTAACACATATAGAATTACGCACTGCAAAAACTCGACTTATTAATTTGGCTCAAATGGCGTTTTATCCCGAGGAATACAAATGCTTACAAGGTTCGAATCCCATTTCGAAGAAAAGTTCGCTGAGTACTATGAATCCATTTCTGGATTCCGATTCAATCATGCGAATAAATGGTAGACTAATACACTCAGCTCTCTCGTATAATGAACGTTACCCCATTATTCTACCAGGCAACTCCCGCTTTTGCCAATTGTATCTCACGCATTTGCACAAATTCCTTTGCCACGCTGAATGTAGCCAAATGTGTCGTATGGTACAAACTGAATTTTACATATTCAGACTCAAACCCAGAGTAAGAAAAATAATACGAAGTTGCAAAACTTGTATTATCAACAAGCTATAACAGATGTACCAGGGTAAATTAAGTTACTCCAGGGATCACTAAATAAATTAAGTGAAACAGAGGATTTCCACGGCTATTTTAATATTTATTTATTAATCAAAAATTCATTCGACTTAACATCTTTAATTAAATATTAATAAGCGTGTACTCGCTGTGATAGATAAAAACCCACTAACTCAGTTGTGATAATCCCAATCACATCATTCTAAATTACATTTCATTTAAATTTAATATATAATAATAATGATAATTAACTGCACTTTTGCTCCACATTAAGATCATTTCTACACAAAGTTTGTTGCTTAAGTCTTATTAATTAAAGGTCTGCACAAATGTATTTGACTTCAAAAAGTACATAAGATCTAGCATACATGTACACTTATCCGAAGTATCCGAAGAAGAAAAGTACTCTTTTTTGAGAACAACATAATTATCGAATAACTTCTTGTTGTTATTTGACTGCGTTCGCTTCATACAAATACATGTTCAACTTTCCTTCTTACTCGAAAATACCGGCACAAAACATGTCGACTACAACGAGTACTACCAAACTTCACGTAGTACTTCAAATACCAATGAGTACTGCAAATACAACAAAGAAGTTTTGCAAAGAAAAGATCTACACCAAAGACTATAAATATGTAAAGATGTTGCATACAGTGTAAAAAGTAACATGTACTCAGAGAACTTATTATACTAAGACAATGTATTGTTCTCTTCTCTAAGCAATTTATTCTCATATGCGTGTATACGTGTGTGCATGTATGTATACATGCATTGCCAAATAAAATAATAAACAAACTGAAAGATGTCTTGTTTTCGCAAAATGTATGTGCAAATAGCCTGTGGAAAAGAAATATTACCGTTTGTAGGGTAAGAATATGTGTTTTATTGTTGTAGAAATGAAATTATATCGATTCGCACCGAATTATAATGTTATTTTTTAGGCTGTTCAATTATGTATGTATGCATTTATGTATGTATGTATTTTTCGAAGGCAAGAAATCTTATTTCTGAGAAGAGGTCTGCTCCTGGAACTAACGGAGCTACAATAAACAAAATAATGTTTTTACACTCTAATATGAATAAAACAAAAATATACGAAGAAATAGAAAGAATAGAAAGTGATCTCTAGTTTTGAGTTTTATGGACATGAATTTTTAGTTTTTTTTTTATTTAAGGATTAATGTTTTTATGTTTTGTTTTTCTTTTTAAATAAATTCACAAATATTTAAGTTTTTCCTTCTCTTCTATATACATATACTTAACTTTATTTGTTACACTTATTCCTTACATACTTTTATCATTTTAAATGATCTCTGAAAATATGAAATATAAACTATGTTTTTTTTTACGTTTTAGTAATTTTAAGTGATTTTTTTGTTATTTTAATTGTTTTTAGTTCATTGAAAATAAAGAATTTTTAAATCAAAAAGCGAAAAAAAAATATTTTCCAAAAAAATTTACTATTTTCGATTTCTATTTTTTTATTTCAATGATTAATAAATACATATATGCCTAACATGTCGTTTGTTCATACACATAAGCATTTATATATAAAAAAAAATCAGTTATGTGGTGTTTTATGCTGCGAGTATTTGAAGTACAACATGAAGTGAACATAATTTTAGGAGCACTTGTTTTTGCGGATATATTTTTCAATGAGTACTCTTTTTACGGAACATAAGCAGCTTCGAATAAATACTTACTCGTATTTGTCTTGCACACATTCTCTTCTCTTCACTGCTTGCGCTGTTAGGGAGAGAGTAAGTACTCTATTTATCCGACAACGAGTTGCACACATGAAGCAAAAAAGTTATTCGTTGCAGACGAACAGTACAGTAGAAAAATATAAAATAAAAGAGTACGGTCGTCTATTTAAACTTAGTGGTGAATAAAACTGAGATTGAATTTAAGATTATGGTGATAGCAAAGAGAGAGCTAGAGAAATGCATTGATTTAACTTGTTTATAAATATAGTGGCAATGAATATATTAAAAACTAGCTGACCCGACAGACGTTGTCCTGTTTAAATTAGAAAAAATGTTTGTGTTCGATTTGTGAATTTGTGAGAAGCTGTTTGAATTGTGTAAAAATAGTGAAAAAGAGAAAAACCACGTACTTTTAAATGATAATTTTTATTTAATTAGGTTTGAGGTGTGTTTAAATTACATTTGATTTGAAAATATGTACAATATGGTGTTATATTTACATTTTGATTGAAAGATCGATGTTCAGGAACCAATTAAAATAAAGAAATACTTTTTTCTGTTGCTTTGCAGTGATATCGTAGTTTCCTTCATTGCAATGCTTTATGATACACGACATTTTTAGTTTTGTTGCCTGGGGCGTAAATAAATAATGCTGATGGTGTTCCGACACGGGAACAGGCGACATACAATTGACCATGCGAGAAGCATGGATTTTCAAGGTTAATGCCGCAAACACGCAATGACTGCCCTTGAGATTTATTAATTGTCATAGCGAATGCAAGCCGTACTGGAAACTGCAATCGTTTAAAATCGAATGGCATGTCGGTCAGAGCCATAAAATTACCCAACGATTTAATAAAAGTGGGCGAATAAGTGGGAGTATCAGTGGGCGTGCACAATTTTTCTTTCTGTAAGTAACTTTTGTAAACTATTGAGAACATTTTAAAAAAATAAGACAAATCCGTCCAAACGTTCCAAGATTTTAGATAAATCGAAAAAAAGTGGGCGTAAAAGTGGGCGTGGTCAATTATTCTTTCAGTAAAACTTTAAATTTGATTACTACGAACACCTTTTAAAAAATTTAGCCAAATCGGTGCAGCCGTTTTCCGATTTTAGATAAATCGAAAAAAAGTGGGCGTAAAAGTGGGCGTGGTAAATTTTTCTTTGAGTAAAAACTTAAATTAGATTACTACGACCATTTAAATAAAAGATTAGCCATATCGGTGCAGCCGTTTTCCGATTTTAGATAAATCGAAAAAAGTGGGCGTAAAAGTGGGCGTGGTCAATTTTTCTTTCCGTAAAAACCTAAGTTGGACTATGACGAACATTTCAGTAAAAAAATTGTCCAAATCGGTCTAACCGTTCTCAACTGATGCAATTACCAACGAACGACAATTGATTTTTATTTATATATAAATAATAGATTAACTCTCCAAATATAAATGCCGAGTACACTAAAAATCTATATAAATAAAAATCAATTGTCGTTCGTTGGTAATTGCATCAGTTGAGAACGGCTAGACCGATTTGGACAATTTTTTTACTGAAATGTTCGTCATAGTCCAACTTAGGTTTTTACGGAAAGAAAAATTTACCACGCCCACTTTTACGCCCACTTTTTTTGATTTATCTAAAATCGGAAAACGGCTGCACTGATATGGCTAATCCTTTATTTAAATGGTCGTAGTAATCTAATTTAAGTTTTTACTGAAAGAAAAATTTACCACGCCCACTTTTACGCCCACTTTTTTCGATTTATCTAAAATCGGAAAACGGCTGCACCGATTTGGCTAAATTTTTTAAAACATGTTCGTAGTAATCAATTTAAAGTTTTACTGAAAGAATAATTTACCACGCCCACTTTTACGCCCACTTTTTTCGATTTATCTAAAATCTTGGAACGTTTGGACGGTTTTGTCTTATTTTTTTTTTAAATGTTCTCAATAGTTTACAAAAGTTACTTACAGAAAGAAAAATTGTCCACGCCCACTGATACTCCCACTTATTCGCCCACTTTTATTAAATCGTCGGGTAATTTTATGTACATATAGATAAAATCCGTTGCGTTTTGTGGAAACACGTCAAGAAACTCAAATTGACTGTGAACATGCGTGTCGAGCTGCAGAACTGGAGCTGCAATCTGGAGAAGTATTTTCCAAACAATTGCTGGACATTGGCAACGGCAAAATCCCGGTTGACATTTCGACCGGTTGCATTCAATTTCCCCCCGGTTTCTGTCAGTTCACCGAATCAAAATCCGAACTAATCCGAAAGGTATTTCCAAACATTGCACAAAATTACAAAAATCATGATTGGTTGAGTGACCGTGCTATATTGGCTGCGAAAAACATTGATGTCGACGAATTGAATTTTAAGATTCAAAGTGAAATTGCTGTCGAATTGATGACGTACAAATCGGTGGATTCCGCTACTTCCCAAAATGATGTTGTCAACTATCCAGCCGAGTTTTTAAACTCGCTGGAATTACCCGGATTACCGCCTCACAATCTCCAACTGAAAGTCGGATCGGTAATCATAATGTTACGAAACATAAACCAACCACGTCTTTGTAATGGCACCCGACTTGCGGTAAAAAACCTGATGAATAACGTCATCGAAGCAACAATACTTAAAGGAAAGTACAAAGGAGAAGACGTTTTTATACCACGGATCCCAATGGCTCTGACCGACATGCCATTCGATTTTAAACGATTGCAGTTTCCAGTACGGTTTGCATTCGCTATGACAATTAATAAATCTCAAGGGCAGTCATTGCGTGTTTGCGGCATTAACCTTGAAAATCCATGCTTCTCGCATGGTCAATTGTATGTCGCCTGTTCCCGTGTCGGAACACAATCAGCATTATTTATTTACGCGCCAGGCAACAAAACTAAAAATGTCGTGTATCATAAAGCATTGCAATGAAGGAAACTACGATATCACTGCAAAGCAACAGAAAAAAGTATTTCTTTATTTTAATTGGTTCCTGAACATCGATCTTTCAATCAAAATGTAAATATAACACCATATTGTACATATTTTCAAATCAAATGTAATTTAAACACACCTCAAACCTACATAAATAAAAATTATCATTTAAAAGTAAGTGGTTTTTCTCTTTTTCACTATTTTTACACAATTCAAACAGCTTCTCACAAATTCACAAATCGAACACAAACATTTTTTCTAATTTGGACAGGACAACGTCTGTCGGGTCAGCTAGTATAATGATAATTATAAATACCGTAAATGATAATTGAAATATATTTAACAGCTTAAGCTAATTTAAGTAATTTCTGTTATATGTAACATAATAATATTAAATAATGAAATAAGTACAATGCAATGGTAACAAGAATAATGATTATATTAGGTAACGAGAAACTTCGTTACAAAGCAACGGCCATGTACTCAAATAATGGCTCCTTTACCCCCGGAAAGATGTATTTTATCTCTTCCCTTCCAAACTACAGGAATTGATTTCGCTGGCCCATTCGAAACAAAAGCGTCTCCATTGAGAAAGTCTCCCATGATCAAAAGCTATGTAAGTGTTTTCGTTTGCTTCAGCACGAAAGCCATACACTTAGAGCTTTGTTCAGACTTATCCTCGGCAGCGTTTCAAGCTGCATTTGCCCGCTTCGTTGGGAGGCGGGGGCTCCCCCAAAGGGTAGTCACCGATAATGGGAGAAACTTTTTGGGTGCCAGCAGAATTCTCGAGCGCGAATTCACTAAATTTGTGAATACTGTTGCTAGCGACATTGCCCAGAAGTATATCACTCATGGATTTGAGTGGAAATTCATACCACCACACGCTCCCCACATGGGCGGCTTATGGGAAGCCGCAGTGAAAAGTTTCAAGTTCCATTTGAAACGAATTGTTGGCGCTCAAAGACTAAACTTTGAGGAGTTCTCCACAATTTTAGCCCGAATTGAGGGCACTCTCAACTCTCGCCCAATCTCTGCTTTATCGGAAGATCCTGGAGATTTAACTGCTCTGACTCCTGGACATTTTCTGAGAGGTGCTCCGATCATGGCTTTCCCTGAACAAGACCATCAGAACATGTCTCTTATTAATAGATGGGAAAAGTTAAAGGCGTTACATCATCAATTCTCTGTCAGGTGGAAAGAAGATTACCTCAAGTCATTACACAAACGTTATAAGTGGAAAAGTCCAGTCCCCAATGTGAAAGCCGGAGATCTCGTGGCAGTGATGGACGATTTACAACCACCTTGTGAATGGCGATTAGGAAGAATTGAGAAAACGTATCCTGGTACCGACGGAAATACGCGTACTGTTGATGTGCGTACTGCATCCGGAATAATCACGCGTCCTATTGTCAAATTGTGCTTTCTACCCTTCATGGACTAACTAACGAAAGCTTTTTCAACTCATCCTCAATTTCTTATATTTTCCCTATTCCTCTAGTACATACTGTCTAATAAACTTTGCTCTTATCTAATTTCACAGCAAAACTTATTCCAAAAGATTTCCTTTTTCTACAACTATTCTAATAAATAATTTTTCCCAACATTAGGAATAGCCGAAGCCGATCCACTATCCGCTCAAGGTTAGGTCAAGGCAGACAGCGTTTAGATGACCATCTATATCGATGCGTTCTTTGCGAAAACTTTCACTCGTTGCGATTTTGTAAAAGGTTCCTTAGAATGACAGCCAAGAAGAGGAAAGACATAGTCGAGAGGCATCGTTATTGTGTAAATTGTCTTGCCAAGAGCCACGACTTAAGAGGGTGCACATCCATGGACACGTGCAAGAAGTGCGACAGATTTCATCACACGCTTTTACATCAAAACCCCAACAAGCCCAGGAAACCTAGAAGTCCCAAGAAGAGAGACGAGAAATCAACACACAAGAAGTCTACACAACAAAAACCATCAACAACTTCAAAATTGTCTACAATGCCTGATGCAAAAATACTCGTGGAGGCTATACGTTCACTCGCTCATGTGCTTTGTGCCAACACCGAAAACTCTATTGACTAACGTCAAGACCGGCGCCATGTACAAATAAGTATTTGTACCTAACTTATATTTACTTTACTAAAGCTTTTTTTGAATGAATTATTATTATTGAATTATTGTGAATTAATTTGAATTACATTGGAATATTAAAGAATCGTTATTTTGGAATGCAATTTAATATTAACCATAACATTCCAAAACATGTAAAAGATATTTTTATCTTTATCCTTTTTTTACATGACTCATCCAAAGATAAATTCTAAGCTTTCTTGAAAAGCAAATTTTGTATATTAACTTCACTTGCTCCCATAACCCTATACTGATTGGTTACCTACTATAACCTCTTAAATAAAATTGTATTTGAAGAAACGAACCAAAACGTTATAATTTTCGCCACCCATCAAAGGTAAGTTACTCTATAACAACCTTTAAAGAAATTAAGAAATTATTATTAACATTTCTTTCTTTCTCTTTTTCCCATTTCATTAACCCTAATTATAATTACATTGAGTAATTATAATAACAATTTTTCTTTAGAAGATTGGCCCAACTCTTTCGTAATCCCTATATTCCAATCTTCTAAAGAGAATTTGTTTTAAAAATAACACACGTTATTTCAATGGATTATGTCCGCCCTACAATGTTACCAATAAATCAGTTTCATAGGAAAGTAATTAGGGGAAAATTTTATCGCAATCCCTGTAATAATAGTCCCTGTAATAGTCAGGCATTTTAAAAATTAAGAAAAGCGTCAAGTGTATAGTAAAAACGGGTAATAAATTACGGAGAAATGTGTCTTTTTCTGCAGATATATATGTATTTACATAATTGAACACTACAACCCTTCAGTGAGTATTACAACCTAGCTTTTCACACCACCCATGTTGTATGTGTGAATCTTAGACATGAGTGGCGGAACCTGCAGTTTAAAGTCGACTCCGAACGAAAGATTTTTGAGAAACTTTTCATAACAATTTTATTTACTCTCAAAGTATTTGCCAAAAATCTGATGAGAGGAAGTAGCCTAAGAAATATTTTTTCGTATTTCGTTTTGTTGGAGATGTCTGATCTGCGGTTTGAGGTGCTTACTTTCATTTGACTCTCACAATAAATAATTTCAAAAATAATAATAAAAATGCTTTTATAAGAGATATTTATAATTTTAACAAACTGGATGATTTCCTGCTATTGACCCAAACATATGACACAATCTTGGTAATCGTCGACACAATCTTGGTAATCGTCGACACACCATTATTTAACAATCCGCTTCGAATATAAGTCCATTCGACCCATTCCAAATACGAATCACGAACTTTATTTGTAAGTGTGACTATTATATTGAACTTCTTTTCTAACCGGTTTTGTTTAATGTTTAGCCAATAAGCAATCGAAACAGTGTTTACATGATAAAGTGTAAAAATAAAAAAAGTTTTTCTCATGGGCTATTGTTTAAAATCAACAAAATGTGACAAGAATAGCATCTGCAAAAACCAAATTGAAGGAAACCCTAAAGGAAATATTTATAGAACTTTTACTTACAAAAAAATCATAACAAGACCCACAAAGATAAACAAAAACAAAAGACAAAAAAAAAATAAAAGAAAATAAGAAGCAAAATAATACAAATGAATTAGAAATGAAAATATGAAGTGTTAAATAACAAGCAGCTGACAGACGAATGGAGAAGGACAATGAGTGCAAATTACAATTCAACAGAAGTTACAACAGGAAAAGGAAGCGGATGTGGTGTTTTTGACAGTGGCAGTGGTAGTAGCAGTTGCTATATATTTCTTACATTGTAGATATGCAATATGGCAATGGCAATATTCATATAAAATTTCTCTAACATTTTTGCACCCTTTTTATCAGTATTGAATTTAACTTTTTATTCTTATTCAACCCATCAATACGAAATATAAAAACAATATTCTTCGATCGATAATAGACGTTCAATATTGTAAAATATATAAAAAATGATAAACAGTTAAGTCAGCGTATATGAGACATTCTGAAATATAAATAAGTGACTACCGACAAACGATTTTATAGATTTTGGAATGACGCATACATTTTGTATTGCATTTAACTTTCAAAAATTTTAAAGCAAAATTTATGAAAAACTTTAGTTTGACTTAATCCGTCTGCCTGTTTAAACATTCGATTAAGAAATCAATTTGCGTTTACTGTATATTTGTGTCAAAACGACAAGATCATAGTTGATATTCTTTCATATCAGTTGAGCCTAATACTATTTCTTAGACTTGAGGATTATTCTAGAATAATTCAGACTCAAATAAAAATTAGTAATTAATGAGAACACATATCACTTGTGGCAAAACGTCGATAAGATCCCTAGAGTAAGAGAATGTAGATTCTGTTGAAAGGCCTTTTAATGTGGCAATGGTCTGTGACACCGAATAGTAAAATTCAAGTAAAATGGAAAATTAGTCCTCTTCTATCAATAATGCACGTACTTTCATGTTGCCAAAGAAGCAGTGCTATCTAAGCTACCATTCGGAGGATACCTAATACAGCACACCTCTTGCTGTATTACGTTTCAGAATTTTGAGCCCTTTATGAGAAGATATCAGCAACATCTTTACCTAAGACTAACGAGGACAGACATCTAGATGACGTTTAAGGACTTGTTTGCAGTATGGTTATTATAGTAAATTAATCAGAATCTTATAGTCAAACAATCATTGCACAGCTTTCAGTATAGTCATGCCCATAATGATCTTATTATATCCGAAAAGTTAGCCAACCCAAGCCTTTTGAGTTTGTCCAGCACCAAGTGCGTTTCTGACCTGTGTTAATAAATAAACACCCAGCTGCTTGAGTTGGTTTTGATTACAAACTAAATTCTTCTACATTCTAGTCACAATTATTATGTAGTATAGTAAATAATAGAATAGAAATAGAAATGAGTAGAAAAAAATCATTTAAACAACGTATTAGTAAATTATAAAGGGTGGACTACAGTAATCCCTCGATTTACGTCGCAGTTGGTTCCAAAAAAAGGCGACGTGAATCGAATTTCATATTCCTCATACTACAAAGTAGTATGTTTTTAACAAGGAACTTAAAAAAGTTACAGTAATCCCTCGATTTACGTCGCAGTTGGTTCCAAAAAAAGGCGTCGTAAATCGAATGACGACGCAAATTGAAGTTAGAGGGAACAAAAAATTTGACGAAGTAAATCGAAGGATTACTGTACTTTAAAGTTTAGATTTAAAAATGCAATAAAACAAAAACGGTTTGAAATTTTGCCAAATTTATTATTTTGTTATGAAGTACAATTGTTCCGATTAGAAATGAAATATTATTTCATTCATATAGCTGCCGCGGCTGGCCTCACTATACCGCATTCGATCGGACCAATTCTCATGCATATTTTCGAGTGTATGGTGTCATATTTAGGCAATGGCATCACGAATGTTGGCCTTCAAATGCTCAATTGTCTCTAGTTTGTCGGCATAACACTATTCTTTAACGCCGCCCTACAAAAAATAGTCCAACGGTGTGAAATCGCAACTTCTTGGCGGCCAATTGACATCACCATTTCGGCTAATTAAATGGCCATCTAACGTTTGACGCAATAAATCGATTGTGGCACGAGATGTGTGGCAAATAGCACCTGTTCGAATCAAATATCGTTCATATCAACACCATGAAGAGCAGGTACAAAAAAATCGTGGTGCGATAGGTGTCTCCATTGACCTAATGGTTGCGTCGTCCTCATTTTCAAAGAAATATGGGCTAATGATGCCTGCTCTCCAAAAGACTCATCAAACAGTCGCAATGGGTGCATTGGCTTCTGTAAGACCATGTATGGGTTTTTTGAGCCCCAAATACGCCAATTTTACTTTTTAACGTACCCACCAAAATGAAAATGAGCTTCATCCGAAAAGATTGTTTGGCGAAATCGACATCATCAAAGCGAAAACGAAACGGATTGAACTTTGTAATGCGTCATAGGGAATTTTTTTTTGCAAAATTCGACGTAAATTGGTTCGTGAAATATTCAATTCTTTAGAACGATGACTAATTGATGTTGATGGATTACGATGTACGGGCGTACGCACTGTACGATTGCTAGTTTCACTAACTTTAACAATAAACTTGCGTATATCGGGCACTGTTAGTTCTACTCTGCGACTATATTTTGTACGACATTTTCGTGCAATTGCCAATTTCATTACGTTCAGTGGAGACAATATTCTGAATTTTGTGACAGAATAGAATGACATTAGTATTGCCAGATTCGAAATAACCGATGATTCAAATTTAAACCGATAGATGGCTCACCCGATATATTAGCAAAGTGAATATTGCTGCACTTTAACCTCATAAATTAATTTTAATTATATAGTTACGAAAAGGGAAACGGTGTAACATCGTTTAACATTAAAATGATAAACAAAAGCTACAAAAACCATGAATATGAAAGAAAACGGGATACACAAGTAAGCGAGAACGCAATGACATAGAATACAACCAAAATACACAAACAACAAATGAAGCGGCTTCTCGAGAAGGCGAAAGCACGAACATTCTACTTCAAGAACATTCATCAGACTGTTTACGTGGGCATATAAAAAGGCAAGACAAAGCAGGCAACCAGTAGTAAGAATTCAGTCAGTATTGTGTTAAGATGCGTTGCGTGTGAAGAGAACAATCGTGGTTTGAAGATCTGTGTTGTAAGGAAAGAAGAATAGCGAACAAGCAATTATTGTTGTTTACGTCAAGTTATAAACAGTGGCACACATAAATTGTGCGAACAATAAAGAATTTAATTGAAACTAAACACCAATATATTTTTATTTTCTCGTTTTGTCAACGAACTCATATTTTAAACGTTTTTAAAAAGGTAAAAACGTAACAATATGTTTGTTTTTCTTTATTTAAATTATAAAATTCGTCATACATATATAAGGTATGTTAGGTTAGGTTAGGTTAGAGGACGTGTACTTGTCTACTGGGACAAGTACAGTACCCGGAGGTCGAATTGACCCATTGTACAACGTCTTAACTTCTCACACCACTCGTGTTGTGTGCGTTAATTTTATACATGAGTGGCGGGACCTACAGTTTAAAGTCGACTCCGAACGACAGATTTTTGAGAAGCTTTTCATGGCAATTTTTACTCTCAGTTTCAATTTTTGCCAGAAATCTGCTGAGAGGAAGTCGCCGAATAAATATTTTCATATTTTCGTTTTGATGTCGAGCCTTTCGTCTAATAAGCCAACACACTACCTACTAGACTACGGTGACTTCATCAAAAAAAAAAATAAGGTATGTATGTATTTTGAATAATTCATTCCATTTCAGCAGTAACTTTAATTTGCTTTTGGGTCGAACAAGAGAAATAAGCGAATTTTTATCTAACAAACTCAATGAGTTAGTGTCAGTTCTGATAAAAAATCAACGCTTCAACATAAACAATTATAATTACACCGGAAGGAACATCATCAATAATAATAGCATGGTCAGCAACAACATAGTTCACAACAACAGCTTCATTAACAACGACAGCAGCATCATAAACAACAGCAACAACAATTTTAATAACCATACAAATAACATTATCAATAACTACTACATACACAGTAACAATCATAGAATCAACATTATCGATACCAACAACTTCCTGCACAACATCTACATAAGCAACAGTAACAAAATCAACAACAATGCCAGTCATAACAGTACCAATAGCAACAATCTTAGAACCCACAATTACAACAACAATAATAATATAGCCAATGGATTCAGATACTTCAATTACAACAACAGAATAATGAACAATACAGTTTAAAATAGTAGCCTAGCAAAGAAACAGCGTATTTTAAATATTAAATCTATTTTTTATATAACATTAGCAACTGAATTCTATAATGACTCAAGGTTCCTCAGAATAATTGATCATCAATAAAACACGAGGCGAAGAGCGAAAGGTAGATTTAAGACTGGTAGCTTCCATAATAATTACGGCAGAAACACCTTAGAAGTAACTCTACCACAAATTTTCAACATGTTACCAATAGAACTTTTAAATATTCAGGACAAACGTCAAAGAAAAAAACCTTTGAAAAACTTTTTCATAAGCTCGCAAGATTAACTATTGTTTCCACCTTCTTATGTCATTTTATTTTGTATAACTTTTATTTTTTTCCATTTAGTTAGTAATTTATAATTTACTTTTTATTTTATTATTTTATTTTTTAAATATTATTTGAATTGGCAAAACATATGTATTTAAAACTTCTGCAGACAAGCTATACAGCTTCGCGGATAATAATTATTAAATAAAAAAAAAATAACTCCAAAGTTAGCTAACACTCCCTTAACTTCCACAATAAAAAATTAGCAAAAGTGGCGAACAATTCGTTTCATACATTAATTGCAGAAAGAGACTTGACAATTGTATTCCATTAATTGAGATTTATGCAAAATATAACTAGAATTCATACCAGTAAGTAGACACCACATCGATTCAACTTCCCTTGGTGTTAATGGTTTCATCACTCCAAATGTGTGCGTCAATTAATTAAACAATTCTTTCTTTGCAGTTGACGAACACATTTTTAAAATTCATTTTTTTTTCTCCAATTTATAGTTGAGTGAAAAGTTTTTTATTGCATCATTACAAGTCTCAACACTGCCATAAAATTTTATTTCAAGGGACATTAATTTGAAAACTTTCTTTTGCATAGTTTTATATCAAAGAGGATATTGTTAAAATTTTTATCACCATAAATTCAATTTAAAGAATTTATTGGCAGCAAAATATTTGATGCCTCGGAGACAAATAGTAGCAATTATATTTTTATTTCTTTTTTGTTTTTATTGTTATTGAATCTTATCATTAAAAATTTATTACTTTCCCTAACTTAAGTTTTAGTTTGCGAAAAAATAAGCATGTAATTTAAGTAACACTCAAAAGGAACAAAGTATTTTCACTTTGTGCACTAAAAGTTTTTACTGCCCAGTGTAATTTACAAAGACAGTTATTAAATATATTTATCTTTGTTTTAATTTAAATAAATCCTTTATTTAAGTAAAGTGTATTCTCTATTTATTTAAAAGCACCACACGTTAATTTATTGCACTGCATTACACGACATACTAAATAAGAGCGGCAAACAGAACGTTTTCCACCGCTAAGCTTTTACGCTCTGTGGCCATACCTGAGTTTAAGTCAAAACGAAAAAAACAAGGTTATTAAAAAATATATTTAACAACAACAATCTAACATTTTCTGAAAAATAGTTACATGGTCCCAAAAATTGAAATGTATAATTTTTAATACAAAGCTCGATCGACGGTTAACAACAAAAAATCTCTAGATCTATTAGTAGTAAGGCAGATGCCATTAAAATCTGTCATACGTTAAACTTTAACTTTTCTACGTGACTCGGTCTTTAAAGAGTTGCAATAAAGGCGTGATGGTTAAACACAGTTCTGTTTCTGCATTGGAAGCTTATTCTTTGTAACAACCATCCCAAAAAAGGAGCGGCAAGCGTTTTTAAGCTGTCAAAATTTCTCATGCTAATGCAATTTGTATGGAGCACACCGAATAAAGAGGCGGCAATGCTGCGGTAAAACATTGCAATTGGAAAATTCGATTTTGACAGTGAGCTTAATAGTGAAATTGGTTGCAAAAGACAACTGAATGGTGTAATTACCAATTACGTATCAATTTTGATACATACTTGTAATACATAGAATTGAATTCATTTTAGTAATACTATTTTATATTACTACACTTTATATTACTACAATTTATCACTTTTATGAAACCTTCACCAAAATTTTTAACCTGATGGTTTTTTACGTAAAAATCAAACGCTTCATGTCAGCTTTGCGGCGATTTAGTTTTCAATACAAACTTATAAATTTATAAGAGCGTTACTGATGAGAAACGCTCTCAATTGAGGGCAGGCTGAAAGTCGCCGAATAGATAATTTTTTATATTTTATTTTGTTGGAGATGTCTGACCTGTGGTTTGAACCGTGGCCTCACGTCTAATAAGCCAGCACACTACCTACTAGACTATATGGCGTATTCAAAAAAACACCTTAATGTTTTTTTTTTACCTGCAAACCGTTTTTTATGTTGTCGGTTTCTAGATATCTTTTTGAATAAAGCTTCTAGGTGTGTTAAAAATGTATATGAAAAAGTAAAACTTTGATATTCAGTTGAAATAAATTAGAGTTATAGTAATCATACACTAGACGGCCAGATGTGGACCCATAACACAGAAAGCTTCACGCGATCCTTATAATCGCATTTGGGGGGACGGCCACTCATACCTACCTACCTACCTACAAACGCAGAAAAAGATTTACTTTCGAGTGACGGCCGCCGGCAATGTGCTAGAGTATGGTTTCTTAGAATCACAATTGAAGTTATCCAATATGGAAGGATATGATTCATTCTTAGGACCTGTACTGCATGGCCCAAGAAAGCAATGATATAGGCGCCTAGATCACGATGTAATGTGACCCGTTCCAAGGATGAGTTTGATTAGAGACTTCCTTCACCGATATCTAGCCTCCTCGGTGAATAGTTTCTGGCCTTGCCACATTATCGGGGGCAATGACCTGGTCGACCTTCCTCTCCCTCACACTCGTGAGAATCTTTTGAAGTCTGAAAATAATAAAGACTAAACTCACACACAATCTTCTGGACACAAGAATTGCAACTCTAAAGGCGGGCCCCCTGTCTCCAAATCGTTGCCCAACCCTAAAGGGGAATAATCCCAAAGTAACAAGAAACCCAATCTTCAAGGGGGTCATTCAACACAGATCGGTGGAGTTGCCAAAGTAAACCCAAACAAGGGCCACTCATCTTCGGCTAAACTTGAAGTTACGAGGCGTTATCGGCTGTCCATATGATAATAGATGGATTTCCATCTATAATATTAAATGGTTATTGTCACAAAGGCATTTGAGCATGGCTCGGCTTTCGGGAAAAAAGTGTAAATTTTAAAAGAAACCATTGTTTGACCTTTCTCAGGGAAAAAAATTCTAGTAGATTCGCTAAATATATGTAAATGTTCGACATTATGCGATAAAATTTCGTTCCAGTCTGACGAGTAAACATGACATAAACGCATGTAGCTTAATGGATCCACTATTTCATTTGGGTTTAATGTTTACGGAAACCACCACAAGATTAAAGGATAAATGAGGACTTTAATATTCCACTGCCTTTTTCCATATGATGCGAGCTTGGCCAGAATATTTTTTCCATATTTTTAATGAAAGCTGAAAATGTAAACTGTTGAAAATTAAAAATAAAAACAAATCATGCATTTGCAGACAGCAACTTGAGATAATTTTTTTCCTAGGGCGGTTAATTGCACATTTCAATGTGTACATGCATGCAAATGTCAAAGCAAAAATTTTGTGTTGAAACACAAAATGTAAAGCAACTATATTTGTAAATGTATTGATATTAACGACAGAAAATCTTACAAAAAAATTTATTCAGATGGTCTATGGTTTGAAAATGTAAGAAATTTTTGTTCTTTCAATGTGGCTGTTTGTAATTGGAACATTGCCTCAACACTATTGAACACATGGAACTAGAGATGAGCGGTCCAGTGATTTTTGAAGAACGTTGTTCTCAGTGAACGTGATTTATTAATCACTGTTCTTTAAAACAGTGATTGTGATCACAGTATTCCAATAATACAATAATGACAATAACGTATTTTATTAAGTCGTAAGAAAGAGCCAACTAGATACTACGAAAAGACTACTAAACAAAATCAGTGTTGCCGTTTTTTGTTATTTCTAACCAAAATTGGTTATTTTTTTGTTCAATGTGTAAATTTCTCCGGGTTTTCTTATAAATAGAGCTTTTGTTTTGTTTGTAGAAATGTATTAATTAGTAAGACTAAAATTTTATTTTGTTATTTTTTGTTTCTTACGCTGTTGTATTAATTATAATTTATATTTGAAAAAAATTAAATAAAAAAACTGGGAATTTAGTTTTGGTTATATTTTTTCTTATTTGGTGATTTTTTTCACAAATGTTGGTTACAATATTTTTTTTTTTCGTGGCAACACTGGTGAAGGGAAACGAAAGTTTGACGTTTACTAAAATTTTGTGAAAGGGACAGCAAATATTACCAACAAGTATTTCTGTCCCTGTCTGATTCTTTCTTTTTTGTTTATTTATGTTTGTTAAATTTTAGGGAGGGTTTTCATTTTCTATTTTGTTAGAATCTGATGATATTTTTGTAGAATAACAGAATAGTTTTGAAAGGAAATGAACTGTTGTATTGGGGAAACATAATACGGAACTAATGTATTTGGTGACACATTTCATCGATTGTCACTAACTTAGTATTTAACCAATTGAGAGGTATATTCACAAACTCCTGAAACAAAAAGTTATGAGTATATATTTCGTTATATTTTTCTTTTTACTTATCTTTTACACACGGAACTTATTTCATTGTAAAGAGAAATTGCTAAGAGTTCGATTAATAATAAAAAAATTGCCGAATTTTAATGTTTTCATTCAAGAAATTAATAAATACGAGTAATATACACAAAGTTCTGCAAGAAAAAAATTTTATGAGCAATATGTCTTGTTTGATCTTGATATATTTAGTTTCTTACTTACCTTTTGCACAAGAAATTATATTCATAGCGACCAAAGACCACATACATTTCGATTAATAATTAAATATTTAAGAATCTTTTAACTTTTCATTGAAGAAATTAAAAAATATCCCAAATTTTCCCTTTTTTAACACAAAATCAATGTTTGTTTACATTTAATTTTTCAACTTTATCCGCCAATTTTCAGTCTGTGTATCTGTTGCTTCTAACACATTTGCTTTGCAAAACTTATTCATTCATTCATTCATTTTTTTTCTCCCTCTAAATATTTTAGTAAACAAAACAAAATGAAATAAATTTGAGTATGTAACAATTTTGAAAGAACGACATTAGTAGTACCTGTTATTTGGCAATTTCAATCACTGTAGTTACCAGTGAATTATCAATCACCGTGATTAAATCACAGTTTTGAAAATATCGCTCATCTCTACATGGAACTGTGTGATTTACTTGCATGTTTCACTTACATACATACATATGTATATAAATCTCTTACAACACAATCGGACATTTGCAATACTAGGTAGGAGTATTTGAAAGCATATCAGTTCTATGGTCAAGCATAGAATGTTAAAAACTTTGAAAAAATCATTTGGTTTTCAACTTCATTATTTGTTCCATACCTCTTCAAAGGAATGGCTTAAAGATACGAGAAAAATTTGTAAACATTTGTTTCCATATGACTCTGCTTTCAACCTTATCTATCATTTATAGGTCACTGCAAGCAAAACCATAAGTTTTCTACAGAAACCTATGCAGAAAATATTTGAAAATGATTGTGTGCAAATCCCAAATACCATCAAATGTGAAATACCATCCGAATGTCATTGTCAACAGTTAAATTTTGAATAGCACTCTTGTGAACCAAATAAAAATTATTACCAGTAGCATTATCGCAAATCCACATAATTTCTTAGAAACTTAAGTTGAACTTTTTTTACATAATTAAAGAGAAATCATCTTTTTTAAATCCAATGTTTCTGGTAGATATGATTGTTTATGATTAATGCTGATATGGAATGTATTTTATATTGTTGTCATCATTAGTCATATATGTACATATATCAGTTGGAATGTAACTCGCGTTGGTGGTTGCTATTAATGTTATTGCTGTCAAGAATCACCTTTCCAAAGCAGTATTTTGTCTAAATTTGGATTTACTATTTTCGTTTACGTAGTTGAGTTTTTTTGAGATATTTCCCGTACAGCTTAAATTTCTTGGTTATGTTTTAACTGATTTTGGATTTTGAGTTCATGTGAAACAAATTACGATTATTTTTCTTCTTTCATACCAATACTGTGTTTCAACATGTGTCATACGATCGCTTTTAATTTTTATTACTTCCTATATTGTACATGCTTTCGACCTGCCATTATTAATTATTTTGTATGTCGGTACACTCGTCTGGAACATATTGTTACGTTTTTAAAACATGAGTTCGTAGTTTGCAAATAAAATAAA
Source organism: Sarcophaga caerulescens (assembly GCA_927399465.1). Classification (NCBI taxonomy): domain Eukaryota; kingdom Metazoa; phylum Arthropoda; class Insecta; order Diptera; family Sarcophagidae; genus Sarcophaga; species Sarcophaga caerulescens. Next base: position 58,401,708 of record OV656868.1, read on the forward strand.
AATAAATTTGTGTTTAGTTTTAGATAAATTCTTTATTGTTCGCACAATTCCTTGAGCCACTTGACGTAAACAACAACAATTTGCTTTGTTTCTTATTCTGCTTTACACTCATTTGCGTAAACAATAACAATTGTTCGACCGATCTTTATAGCGGAGATCAAACTACAATTATTCTCTTCACACCCAACACGTCTTCATCCAAGATTGACTGAATTTTTACTGACTCGTTGCCTGCTTTGTCTTGCCTTTTATATCGCAGGGTAAACAGTCTGATGGATGCTCTTGAAGGAGAATGACTTTGTGTTCTCGAAATCTCTGTAAATGTAAACATGGTTGTTTCATTGTTGTTTGTGTATTTTGTTTACATTTATTCTGTTAATGTTTGTTGTTGCTTCTTATTTATCCCCTTTTTATACTGATGTTGTTGTATTGTTTATTAATTTAATGTTAAACGATGTAACACCATTTCCATTTTTTTAACAATATGTTCACAGATATAGCTATGTATATATGTATATATTGCATATTTAGTTTGTTTGTGAGAGGCATAAATAAGACATGTATTATGCGATCGAAAAAATAGATCAATGAAGTTCCATCAAAAAACAGTTTTGTCAAATACATCAACTAAATGTACAACTTAGACTATGCAGTTGATCGAGTGAATTTTCACAATCGCACCGTTTTATTAATAAAATGTTGCTACATAGTATATTCCCTTATTATCCTCCAAGAACGCAATAAACATTGATTTAATTTTGACATTTATAATAGCACAAAGTTTTGTATCGAACAATTACATTTCCTACAACAGGTTTCTATTTGATTGCAAAAAACACAATATTGCTATCTATTGGCTACAATTTTTGGATAGGATTTGACATTTCACAATAGAATAACAAATGCACAACGATTCTAACCCATTGAATTTTATAATTTAAATTCATTCCGAGAGGAAAGTGTGTACTTCAACTAACGTAATTTCTGAAATTGGAATGAGCTTGAAAGTTTTAGAGCTTTTAAAGCATCCCGAGAGGCATCATATTTGGTGTCGGCATTATTGGTCTGGACTTCTTCAAGTACGATGTAAATCGAAATCGTAAATTTATATTATCGGCTTTTGTTTTCTCAAAATGGAAGAATTAGACTTGTTTGGATGAACAATTATTCCCACGCTATGGAGCAGTTTATTGGTCGCAAACATTATGTGTTTTGAACCCAAAACGCTATTTTTTATATAAACTCTCTCGTGCATTGTTGCTGCCATTGGCGTGGTAGATATTTCATTCGCTTTTACAAATTTTCTTAAATATTTAAAAAATCTTTCGCCAGTCTCTGCAAAGTTTCCATATGTTTAGTCGCGTAGTGAATTAATATTCGCTAATTCTTATTGAAATTTGTTTTCTTTTGTTGAAAAAAAGGACCTACTACCCGAAAAATAAAAAAAAAGCTTTTGATTTATTGAAATATTAAATAAATTCAAAAGACCATAATAGGCCATAACATTCAAAGGTGAGAATTATATCTGAAGCTACTCAAAATAAGATCTTTTTTATTGATTGAATTTTTAAATTAAAATATTTTTAGAGTGCAGTTGGGAAATTATATAAGCATTATGGAAGTGAATAGTTGATATACCACACAAATACTAAACTAGAAAGTCTTTTAACTTTCAATACAGCCTCGAAAGGGCTGAATTTGAATTAATTTGACTTCCTTTGGCATTAATATTGTCGCTTTAGTTTCTAGTCGTTTGTTCTGGGAATATCCATGTCGCATTGTGAACTTTACGGTAAGGATATCTGGATCTGTTAATTTCCATCATACCAAAGTATAACATCTCCCATCATTGTTCGTCATAGCATCAACACTTTTTACTTAACCAAATTGTATAACTCCTTTTTTAACTTAATTGCATTGCCAATGTTCTGAGTATAATTAGGTAAACTATTCCAAAGACTGATGGTATATATAAAAAACTGGCGTTGAGACAAAAGTCTTATATCTATGCTGGATAATTTTCCTAACGCGATTGGACCTTGCAAATCTAATCCTTCTAAATAAGTATATTGGCATTTAATATTTAATAGATTGTCAAAGCTAATTCCAAATATCTGGTAAGAAAATTGTGAAATATGATCATGATGTCCCTTAATAAATACATATCTGGCAATATTATTATAAACCAAGTTGATTTTTCGCCTATCATCAGCATCACAGTTAGTGAAAATTTCAGACCCGTATAAAATAACAGGAAACAAATACGTTTTAGCCAGTTGCATACGTATGGCAAAGGGAGTCGAATCTATAACAACCCATGAGTTTCTAAGCATACCGTAAACTTTGCCGACGTTGACATTAATGTGGTTAGTCCACGCAAGGCGACCATTGAAGAAAAGACCCAGATTGGATGGTCTTTCAACAAAATCAATTTTATTTCCCCTGATAATTATGTCTGACATAACAAATGTTCTCTTTGTTCTAGAAAGCAATAAACATTTTGATTTGGAGGGATTTAAACAAAGTCCATTAGCCTTGGCCAAGTTGTCAATTTTCCGTAAATCATAGTTAATCAAGTCTATACAAAGATTAATGTTCTCAATACGAGTACTCCTATAAAGCTGAACGTCATCAGCGTACATGTGAACGCTACAATTTACCAAGACATCAGGTTGGTCGTTAATGCATGTATGTATGTATATACAGAATAAAAGAGACCCTAATATTGATCCCTGAGGAATACCTCTTCCAACGTCTAGCGAATTTGAGATGTTTACGTTTAGGTAAACTCGTTGTGATCTGTTCACAAGATAAGAACGTATAAGACTACAAGCTGAGTTAGAAAAATTAATGAAATTCATTTTAACAAACAGAACAAAAGCTCTTTTTATAAGAAAAAAAATAACCAAAACCGGAAAAATCTACACATCTACACATTGAACAAAAAAATAACCAATTTTGGTTAGAAATAACCAAAACAGCAACACTGCATTTAATAATCCAATTTTAAAAAATCTGTTTAAAGAAAAAACTTTTTCGACAGTTGACAGTTTTAGTAATTAGCATATGAGCCAGTCTGAAATCACTTTAGAACAATTTATTTTCTAATGCTCACATTTTATTTTAACTTCTAACTGATACTCAAGCTGTATTTTAAATAAATTTGTTTCTTGTTATTTATACTTCAGTTGAATCTTGATATTATTTGTTAGGTTCAAGAACAGCAAATATGATTAAATAATTAAAATACAATTACAAGTTATATTGTAATTAATACTAGCTGAGTAACTTTGATCTTCTGCTTAGTAGTGCGAATCGAATTTATTTATCAAAAGCTTAGAAAAGATTCTGACCCTTTTATATGTTTTATTCAGCCATGTCACAGAACGCAATTTCGATCGAAAGTGGTTTCAATTCCGAAAGTCGAGTCTTTAGAAAACGAAAAATTTCTTCGGAATGAAACCACTTCAAATTTTCAAAGTGGTTTTGATATTTTTGATGATTTATTAAAGAAAAATATTAATAAAACTTAGTCAAACTGAAAGACAAAATGGTATGTTTTATTATTACATTGGTTTTCTAAGTATTTACTTAATATTTATGGTTAAGAAATTAAATTTTGTAAACTTGCTGAAAAAAACAAAACAAAGTGATATATTTTCTCATCGAAGTATTGCCACGTTATTTTTTTGAGCAAACCACTTATTTTTGGGAACAAAAATTTATTAAGTAGAACAAATTTAAGCGGTGGCAACACAAACGATGGACAAAAGAAAATACAAAAATATTTTTACGTTGCATTTAATTCAGTTTTATAAAAATGTAAGTACAGATTTAATGAAATTTTTTTGTATTAACTTATATTTTTTTAAGGGGTAAAGGGGCATTTTTCATATAAAATTTTTCCTTTTTTTTTTTATTTCAATTAAAATTTTTGTATCAGCGCTTTTTTCTTCTTTTGTTGTGGTTCTGCTTTTTATTCACCAATTATGTTTTTTTTTTTTCTTTTGTCATGCACTACGTTGCCATACTTTATTTCAAAAGTAGCAATTTTATAATTTTTGGGAATGAACAAAATTGTTCGGAATCTGAAGGACCTAAAACAAAATCGATCAGAATTGCATATACGGAATCAAAACCATTCCGATCGGAATCTGTGATATCGTCTTGTTAATCCTAATTTTTGGCCTAAAAATACAATTGTTCGAGAATTTGAATATAGAAACAATGATATTGTAACTCTTCCAAGTGTTCCTGAATCTTGCCCAAAAAACTAATAAAATTTGCAAAACCGCCGAATAAAAATGATTTCCTCGTCTTCCTTCAACTGTTCAAATGAATCTAAAAAACTTGATGTAACCTCCAATAACCAATTATTTATTAAGTACCAAAATGTTTTTGGTTTAAATACTAAATTATCTAAACTCTACGTCGACAGTTTTGATTTTGATCATCAGGTGATTATTCTTACTGAGACTTGGCTAAGCAAAAACACCTTTAACACGGAAATATTAAGTAATAATTATAATATATACATATATGTAGATTGGATAGAGAAACAAATACTAGAGGTGGTGGAGTTCTAATAGCAGTCTACAATACTTATCCATCTGATGAAATCGATTTAAATGTCCCTAAAGGTATTGAATTTATTTGCGCACGTATAAAACTGGTACACAAAACTATTTTTATTACCTGCTCATATATTCCGCCTAGCCAAAATAAGAACCAATTTATCTACAATGAACATTTAAAACTTATTGAATCTGTCGTTCTCTTGTCCAAACCTGATGACTCTATTCTTGTTTTTGGTGATTTCAATATGCCGGATATTCTATGGAAATTCTTACCAGATTCATTTTTTTATGCTCCATATAAAGCGTCTGAATGGATGGAGTTGTTCTTGAATAGAATTTATGATCTTTGTCTTTTCCAAATTAATGGATTTTCTAACATGTATGGTAAATTTCTTGACCTGTTTTTTTCAAATGAACCTACGGACTGTTTACTTACTCGATCATTGCCAATTGTTTCACCTGAAGACCGCTATCATCCTACTTTGGAAATAAGTCTAAATATTCCACGCTCCCGCTCGGAAATTTTCACCCAGAATAAAAAAGCTTTTCGTTTTAAGAAGGGAAATTATGAAGAACTAAACCATCTGTTATATAATACGAACTGGATGCAGTTATTATGCAATACTGCAGCAAATTCTTCATCTATGGATTCATTAGTACATGTGTTTTATAAAACAATTTGGTCATTCATGGATGAATGTATCCCTAAAATGAAAATTTCTTATAAAACTGGTCCTCCATGGGGCTCTAAACAATTGTCAAACCTTAAGAACATTAAAAGCAAATGCTTCAAAAGATATAAAAGGTCTGGGTCAGCTTTTGATTATGCTAAATATGTCGCCTCACGTACAGTTTATAATTCAACGAACTCACTTCTTTACAAAAACTATATAAATTCCGTGAAGAATAATTTTAAATCAGACCCCAAATCTTTTTATAATTTCGTCAACTCTAAGGGAAAAGTAACTGGTTACCCTAATGTCATGAAATATTTAAATAATGAATCTGATGATAATAAGGAAATAAGTGATTTATTTCCTGACTTTTTTCAACTACATATTCTGATATTGAATACGACGGTAACTCCTATCCTTATACAATTAAGGAAAGCCAGTCAATTCAATTTCCTCCGATCTCCACAACGCAGATTCTATCGGCTATAGGTGGAGTTAAACTTTCTTTTAATAGTGGACCTGATGGTATACCAAACTGTGTATTGAAATATTGTGCAAATGCTCTCGCTTTGCCATTGGAGATCTTATTTAATAGATCAATAAAACTTGGTTATTTTCCACAATTATGGAAAGATTCCTACATAATTCCGCTTTTCAAGTCTGGTAATAAAGCACATATAATTAATTATAGAGGTATTGCTAAGCGCAATACCAAAGCTTTTTGAAAAATGCATAACGGATAATATTATTAATCAATTATCATCTTTAATATCCTGTCATCAACATGGTTTTAGGAGAGGTTACTCAACGACCACAAATCTCTTGCAACTAACTACAATCATAAATAATGGTTTTAATAACAAACAATTAACTAATGTAATTTATACCGACTTCAGTAAGGCTTTCGATAAAGTAAATCACAACTTGCTTTTAATGAAACTTCATCTGTTCGGATTTACAACTCTTACTTTGAATTGGTTAAGGTCATATTTAACTAGAAGGAAGCAGTGCGTAGTTTTTAACAATGTAACATCTAAACACATCGTCGTAAGTTCCGGAGTCCCACAAGGAAGCCATTTGGGTCCTATATTATTTTCCCTTTTTATTAATGATGTACCATGTGTAATAAAATTCTGTAATATTTTAATGTATGCGGATGACTTGAAAATTTTCCTGAGCTGTAATAGTATTCACGAGAGAAAGAAGCTACAACATGATTTGAATATGTTTTACGATTGGTGTAATATTAATCTAATGTATCTTAATTTAAAGAAATGTAAACATATGCGATTCTCGAGAAACTTGATTACAGAAGGTCATTTTTCATTAGGCGGATTTCAGCTGGAAATAGTTACTGAGTTACTTGACTTCGGAGTTCTCCTCGATAGCAAATTAAACTTTAATAAACATATAACTATGATGATTAATAAAGCCCGTGGGGTGCTTGCTTTCATAAAACGTTGGGCTAAGGGCTGATCGTAAAATAACTACTCGATTGTATACTGCCTTGGTAAGGCCTATTTTAGAGTATGGATCGGTTATTTGGGATCCCTCTACTTCCTATCAGAAAAACAATATAGAATCTGTTCAAAAGCAGTTTCTTTTATTTTTTTTTTGGGAAACTCGACGTGGAATCCAAATGTGAACCTACAATCTTATTCTTCACGACTTGCTTTAATTAAACTACCTACGTTGGAAAGTAGACGCTTGGTACTGAGTATAAGCTTTCTGTTAAATTTATTGAATGGCTCTATTTGTTCGGAATTTCTACTGGGAAATATCTGCTTCAATGTTCCTTCTAGACCAACAAGAAATTTCGTACCCCTTCAACTTAAATATCATCAAACTAATTATGCTAACAATGATCCATTAAGGAGATTATGTAGAAACTTTAATTATTTTTACACTTATATTGATTACTCGTTGAATGTTAATATCATAAAACGTAATATTATACTTTCTTTGAACACTTTAAAATGTATATTCTAATTAATAATTTGTAAATGTAAATAGTCTGTAAGGATTTTGATCCATAGATGTTTTTTTTTTTTTTTTTAATAAATAAATAAATGCCTGTATGTATGTATATTTTTTTTTTTCAAGATGTTTGCCTTTGGTTTGAACTTACAGCAAATGAAGCAAGATCTCATGAAAAGTTACTGTCAATGCATTCAAATAAACAAAAATTCTGATTTAAACTGCGAAATAAAAAAGGGGAATTAAATGAAAACCTAACATTTTTATGACTAAATGACATTTTTATGATCTAAACAGAGGTCTAAAATTACAATAAAAATCTTAAATATTTAATTACTCTCAAGTCGTAGAAATAAATGCAAAATGTTTTCAACGTCATCAAAGCCATTAAACTGAACAAGTAGAGTCATCAAGATTATTGAAAGACAATTTAGTTTGTAATTAAGGCCACTGAGGCAAATAAATTTAAATTTGAGGCAGAAAAATGTAAAAGACTTGCAGTTGTTTATCATGATTTTTATGTAACTGGTTAAAGGCAGTGTTCAATTTTGATTACTTTTCTAGAATTTGTCTAAAATTTTCAAAGAAACCCTTTCAAAGTTTATTTTCCTTAGACTAAATTAAAAGTGAACAGTAATTGAAAATGCACACTCCATAAATTTGTTGCTTAATTGAACTTGATATGGTGAACAAAAAAGTCGATGTACCTCAATATGTGCAAGCAATTTTTTGAATTTTAAACAATAATATGTAAAAATAATTTATATTATTTATATATATTTTATTAAAATAATTCTGTTTTATTATAAAACACAAAAATTTTAAGGCTTCTCCCAAACCATAAGAAAAATTAAGTTAACTTTCTGGTGACTTCATATTTTTGCACCTCCAAGGACAACTCAGAGTTAATTTAAAATTCAAAGGCCCAATATGTTAAACTGTTATACACAATATTTAGAAGGATATTCCTTAAGGTCACATACATAATTGGTCATTACAACCCTTCAGTCAGGATTATTGACCTAGTTTCTCACACCACTTATGTTGTGTTTGTTAATTTTATACATAAGTGGCGGGACCTACAGTTTAAAGTCGACTCCGAACGACTTCCTTAAGGTCAAGCACTCCATTTAACCCTTTTGACATTGAATGTACTAGTTTTGTGATAGCGTTTTCTGTTGACATTTCCCGCTATGCATTCATGAGCAAGTTTTTCTGTTGACTTTTTTTTCGTTTTAACTACTATGTTACCATTCTACCAAATGACCTCCTAAATACTCTCTTGAGATCATATCAAGACTCTGTGCAAGAGCGTTAAGTATGTGTTACGTGGGTAAAAAGAAACTAAATGAAATTAACCTAACATGGCAAAAAACAAAACATACACATCATACGGTACTAAAGAAAACTACATACTCGTAAGTTTAAGAAGTACGAGAATATACGGAAAGGAAACAGAACAAAAATACAAAATCCGACAACAACACCTAAACATTGATCGTGAAGTCGTCAGCCAAAAATTAAAAAAGTGTAAATAAAGTGAAGGACGATGCTGCCTGTGAGTCAAGAACATTCAGTGGGTGGTGGGAAGTGACTCTCTAATTAATAACCTAGAATTATAATAAAAAGTGTGCGTTAATAAGGATTCTGAATATCTTATCTTTACTTCTTGCCCAAGAAATTTGTCGATTACAATACCACTTAACTATAATAAATCACTCCAATTCTTTCAAAAATATTTAACTGCTGAGAAGCTACTAGGCTAAAGCAGAGAAACGTGAGATAACAAAAATTTATGTTGTAATTAAAAGCCTGAAATAACTGGCTCTTGAGTAGAATTTACACAATTTTTTTTTTTAAGATTTTCTCCATTTTTCCCAGATTTAACGCTAAAAAAAGAAGTATTTATAAATTACAATACAATTACAAATTATATTTAATTATTGCGAACCGAGTAACTCCGACCTTATGCTCAGTGTAGTGCAACAGACCGGTGTCTGTAGTGGAAATCGAACCTACGACCCTCACGCTAGGCTAGAACAAAATTTTATTAAGCAATTTATATAATAGCATTAAAACACCAACAATGTGCGGAAAAGAAGTAAGGGGTGATTTTTTAAGAGCTATAGGAAAATTTTTCAAAAAAAAAACACATAAAATTCAGAAAAATGCATGAAATCTTTGAATCGATAGTACGGTCCATATAATTTAATGTTTGAAGATTATTTCATGCAAATGTTGACCGCGACTACGCCTCAAATGGCCCATCCGCTGAGTCGAATTTTGGCATACTCTTTCCAACATTTCGGCCGGTATCTCACGAATAAATGCTTCAATGTTCTCTTCCAATGCGTCAATTGAAGCGGGCTTGTCTGTATAGACATGAGCTTTAACATAGCCCCACAAAAAATTGACTAAAGGCGTTGAATCGCACGATCTAGGCGGCCAATTGACCGGTCCCGAACGTGAAATAAAATGTTCACCGAACTCGACTCTCAATAAGTCCATTGTTACGCGTGCTTGCTGCATGTGGCACCGTCTTGTTGAAACCACATGTCATGTAAGTCAAGCTCTTGCATTTTGGCCAAAGAAAAGTTGGATATCATCTCACGGTAGCGCTCAACATTCACAGTTACGTTACGATTCGCAGCATCTTTGAAGAAGTACGGTCCAATGATGCCAAATTCAATGATTTGCAAGCGTTGTTCGTTTGTAAGACGATTCATGCTTAAATTATAGACCAAACTGAAGATGTTTGACAGTGAAACAAAACACGAAACGTGCGTGAGCTGTTTAAACCAGTGTTGCCAAAAAGATAATAACTAAAAAAATAACCCTTTATTAGTTGCGAACTTAATTGCCCACAATAATAAAACAAACGGAATAAATTTGGTGAAATAATATAAATATAGAAGACAGTACGTACAGTCAATTACTTTAGACATAAAATGAGGTAAATTTAATTGAAAATCGTAAAATTTTTAATTACTCTCAAGTCATAAAAAATAAATTAAAATATTTTAAATTTCTTCTAGACAGGGAGGTCATTTTATCTAACCAAACCAATGTAATTTAAAAGTCATCAAGATGATCATCAAGAAAATATTACATTATAATCAAAGTTAATAAAACAAATAAAAGCAAATAATTCTAATAGTTGGGGTAAAAAGTTCTTGTGCTGACACACAAATGGCGCTACTAGTATTCAATTTACATGTATTTAGTTTGTAGAATTAAGCTAACCTTAAGGAAAATTAATAAAAGATATAACAATAAAAAATTGAGAAGTGATTTGCTAAGTTTTAACGAGGCAAACTAACTAAGTGTTTTCAAAGTGGTTAATGATAGTGATAACAATCGACCGTATTGTTAATTTGATGGTGTTCCACCATAAGAAACCTGAATTTATGTGATAAATATGTGTTGAATGAAATATGGCTCCATTATTTCAGATTTTCCTATGTTAACGCACTAATTTTTCAGCCCAACTATTATTTACATTTAGGCTTTCATTATATAAACGTCTTTTGTAGAATAAAATTTTTAATAACTTTGTTTCAAAAAGCGAAACAGAAAACATACAAATGTTGATTCATAATGCTCTTTTGTGGTACTCCTGCATGTATTTTCCTTAAGACTAAACCTAACGGCATATTATATTGTTGCGGCGCAAATAAAAAACAGCTACATTAGCATAAATTTATTTAATACTAAAATGTGCAACAATGTAATATTTTACTCATGTAATGATCTTCTTTTTTTTTCTTCTTTTTGTCAAATTCGTTCACTTAAATTCATATATTAAAAAACCACACTCGAGGTAGAACGAAAAATAAGTAACTGTTAAGCAAACTGGTAAAACATTACATTGGGCACAAGTATTTTAGCTGTAAATTCGAATAGCTGAAAATACGCCTTTTGTTTTACCCGACGGTTTAACATTTCTAAAATACTTTAGTCCACTTGGAAAATAATTGTGATTGGTTTTTCATATTAAAGTCACGTGAGGATCAAGTAACATAATCTTCCGTCATGTCTTCTTCAAAGGGTGACTTTAATAACAAGGCTGCAGACAAACCTCCGAATGATACATCTACACCAACGAAGCCATCCGTTGCTTCTGGCACCACCTCAACAGCATCCTCCATAGCTGAGGAACGCGCTGCAAAGGAACCAAGCAAGCTACATGATGCTCACCAACAACTTGGTAACGATCGAAACATCGAGGTAAAATTTACACAATCTCCAGCCAAAGAAAAGCCACAGGTAAGAAAATCTCCTTCATTTACACCCATACGTACTCGTTCAGGCTTATCAAGTCAGCCACTAAAACGCGTTCGCCTCGTATCCAAGCCTATTAAACGAAAAACGTCAAATAAAGAGTCTTCTGTTGTTATGCCAAGCTTTTCTACGTCGTTCGAGGTGTCGAATCCCACTTCATCAACAATTCTAAGTAAGCCATTGCCAAGTACCGTTACCCAAAATACCGTTACTCAAAATACCGATATAGTAGCTCACATGTCAAGTCTTTCACTTCAAAGGTCAAACAACAATGAGAACAACAACAACTCCACTGGGCATGGTTTAAATATACCGGTGCAAACCACGTCTGTACGAGGCCCATTTAGCTCCGCGGCGCCAAATTTACAACAGCAATATATGTTATATACACCGCTTAAAAATACTCAAACTAATACTCAACCTACCAACATGCCCGTCTTAAATAGAGATCAAAATCAAAATTCTTTAAATGATCGTACCCTTTCAAACAACGTTGTTATTTCGCAAACCTCTAATAGTCTACATCCCTATCCAACAGCTCCCAATACTTCTGCAATTCCACCTACACACAATTACGTCGAATCTTCCGGACCTTACCTTTCTCATATAAATAAACAACAAAATAATTTTCTTCATCCTCCTCCAATGCACTATAGCAGCAACACACAAGCATCAAGCCTTTACCAGTCCTATTTAAATAGTTCAACAGTCGATGTTAATTTGTCCGCCTCTCAAATTGCAGCTCGCCAGGCAATAAGCAAGGATCTACCAAATTTTAGTGGCAACCCCGAAGAGTGGCCAGTCTTTATAACAAATTATTTGCAATCGACTGAGAGATGTGGATTTACAGAACAGGAGAATCTCATACGTTTACAAAAATGCTTAAAAGGACAAGCCCTAGAAGCCGTCAGGGGAAAGCTTATGATCCCTGCTACAGTAGATTTTGCTATTGAGACCCTCCGAATGTTGTATGGCCGTCCAGAAATGATTCACTATACTCTGCAAAAAAAGCTCAAAGATCAACCACCAATACGAAAAGAGAAATTAGACACTTTAATACATTTTGCTCTTGCAGTGCAAAATTATAGAACCACAATGCAAGCTATGGGTCTTGCGGATTACTTAAACGATCCTATGTTGTTAGACGATTTAGTTCAAAAATTGCCACCCGACTTAAAATTAGATTGGGGTCGATACAGATGTTTCATCCCTAGAGTTGACATTACTACCTTTGACAGCTGGTTATACAATTTAGCTACTTGTGCTTCTCAGGTGACACCATTCGTACCTATAAGTCAATATGAATCAAGAAGATCTGTAAAAGAGCGTATTAATTTGCACGACGTCGTCAAACACGATTTTAAAAACGACAGTGTCCCGACAATCTCTTGCTTTAAATGTTCAAAAAATCATCGTTTATCCGAGTGTCCGGAATTTTTGTCGTTTACAATTAACCAGAGATGGAACTTTATTCGAGAGGGCAAGTTGTGTTTACGCTGTTTCAAGAAACATTCCGTACGTCGTTGTTATTCTAAAAGGCAATGCAATGTGGACAATTGCAAAATGCCACACAATCCTCTTTTACATGATCGGTCATATATACAGCCTGCAAATAATAACAATAGATCTCAACAACAAAACGAAAAAGTAAACACATCAGTCTTATTTCATGCAAAAGAGGACAAATCTTTATTCCGTTATGTACCAGTAACCCTATTCGGAAATTCACACTCCTTAAATACATTTGCTCTGATAGATGAAGGTTCATCGTGTACAATAATTGAAAACGAACTTGCGTTAGAGTTAGGATTAGACGGACCTAAAGAGGAGTTGTGTTTACAATGGACCGGTGATATAACTCAAAGGGATGAAAATTCAAAGTTCGTTTCTATGGAAATATCGTCACGTGAACACCCAGCAAATAAAATGTTGCTGCGCAATGTAAGAACTATCGCAAAACTCGACTTGCCAACACAGTCGCTTACGAAGAAAGATATTGATTTACGCGACCATCTTCAAAACTTATCAATCTTGCCATATTCGTCCGTAAAAGCGAGACTTTTAATTGGTATAGATAATGCAAAACTATGTGTTCCTTTGGAAATTAAAGAAAGTCCCAATGATGGATTAATTGCAATAAGATGTCGCTTAGGCTGGAGTGTTTACGGTCGTCAATGCGCAGGAAATTCGACTATATCTAGGATAATGCATGTTTGCTCTTGTGGCATGACCGATCGTATAGACGAACTATTACAAAATTATTTTTCCCTGGATTCAATAGGAATAAAACTTTCTACTAATCCACTTCGTTCTAAAGAGGATGAATATGCAAAATCGATTATGGAATCAAAAACGAAGTATATTCCTAAGGAAAAGGTGTGGGAAACTGGGCTTCTATGGAAATATAATAACATATCTCTGCCGGACTCCCTTTCCATGGCCCGTCGCCGACTGTACTGTTTAGAAGAAAAAATGAAAAAGGATCCTCAACTTAAATCATTTCTTATTGAAAAAATTCGGGACTATGAGCAAAAGGGCTACATCAGAAAGCTAGAACCAAATGAAATATCTAGTGGCGGAAAATCATGGTACATCCCAATTTTTACTGTCGTAAATAAAAATAAAAACAAAACGCGAATAGTTTGGGATGCTGCGGCCACCGTCGATAAAGTCTCCTTAAATTCAGTTCTTTTAAAAGGTCCAGACCTGTTGAAATCATTGGTGGGCATTCTGATTCGTTTTCGAGAAAGGCCTGTCGCCATTGCAGGGGACATACGTGAGATGTTTCATCAGATTCGAGTTATTAAAGATGATCAATGTGCCCAACAGTTCCTATGGCGTGACGGAGACGCCTCTAAAAAGATCGACGTGTATGTCATGACCGTGATGACCTTCGGTGCATGTTGCTCACCTTCATTAGCTAATTTTATAAAAGATAAAAATGCTGAAAGATTTTCTAAAGAGTTCCCGGAAGCGGTTCATGCTATTTTAAACAATATGTTCGTTGACGACTGGTTACAAAGTGTCGAAAAAGAGGAAGAAATGGTTTCATTGGCAAAAAGGGTATACGAAATTCACAAAGATGGTGGCTTCGAGATGCGTAATTGGCTCTCTAACTCGACATATGTTTTGAATTCGTTGAAATGTCCAACCTTAAAGGAGAAGAAATGCTTTGAAAACGCGGAAAATAGTCTTGAGAAAGTGCTAGGAATGTGGTGGATGCCTTCTACTGACGAGTTAACGTTTCTAGGAAAATTTAATTACGAAGTGTTCGACGAATGTGTTACACCAACTAAGAGAAGCGTTCTACGTGTGATCATGACTATTTTCGACCCTTTGGGGCTCTTAGGGCACTTCGTAATATGCGCAAAAATAGTTTTACAGGAAATTTGGAGGTCTAAGGTTAATTGGGACGAGCCCCTATTCGCACAAGAGCGCTCTAAATGGTTTACCTGGCTAAAATTGGTGCCTAATATAACCAAAATTAGTATTCCAAGATGTCATAAATTTTTAAGTTGCTCCGGAAACGTTCAACTTCACACCTTCGTAGACGCAAGTATTGATGCATATGCCGCCGTGGCCTTTTTAAGAGTTGAGTATAGAGGAAATACAAAATGTAGTCTTGTGTCGTCAAAAACTAGAGTTGCACCTCTAAAGCCTATTTCTATACCTAAACTCGAATTGATGGCTGCAGTACTAGGATTAAGGCTAGCAAACTTTATTGCAAATGAAATGTCAGTCAGAGTACATCGTAAAGTTTTCTGGTCCGACTCTAAAGATGTCCTGTACTGGATAAGGTCGGACGCAAGAAAGTTTCAACAGTTTGTGTCGGTACGCATAGGAGAAATACTAGAAGGTTCGCAGGTTAAACAGTGGAGATGGGTGCCATCATCACAAAATGTGGCAGATGACGCTACAAAATGGAACGGTACGCCGAAATTGAGCTCTGACGCTCGCTGGTTCACAGGCCCCCCTTTTTTAGGATATGAAGAGTCAGAATGGCCTACGTCTGAATTCACTAAACCTCCTGATACATACACGGAATGGCTGTGCCACATAGAAACTAAAAAACCTAAATTTCCCCTCTCTACTATTGTTCCAGACGCAAGCAGGATTAGCAAATGGGAAATATTTCGTTCAAGTCAACTCCTAGTGTTCAAATATATTCGCTTAGTCATGGGACTTCGTCCAATAAACGCTGAATTTAAAGCCTTTGTTTATGAAAACAACGTTGAGATGGTAGAATCATTTATTTTTAGAGCTTGCCAAGAGGAAATATATTATGATGAAATCACTGCCTTGAAATCAAACAGATACGTATCAAATAAAAGCTTAATTTACAAGTGTTCACCATATCTCGACGATTTAGGAGTCCTGCGAGTTAAAGGTCGTATCGACGCCATCTTGAATGTCCCTGTAAATGTTAAAAGGCCAATAATCATTCCTCGAAAGCACCAAATTACGAATTTAATTATTGATTTCTACCACCGTAAATATCATCACCATTATAACGAAATTGTCGTCAATGAAATCCGTCAGAAATTTTGGATTTCAGGCCTAAGAGCAGCTGTGCGAAATGTTGCAAAATCCTGTCAGCTATGTAAAATCAAGAGAGCAATTCCAAATGCGCCGAAAATGGGTGATTTGCCCGTTGAACGTCTTTCACCATATACCAGGCCTTTTCACTTCACTGGCGTCGACTATTTCGGTCCTCTGGCAATAGCTATAGGAAGACGAACGGAGAAACGGTGGGGCGTACTATTTACATGCATGACGGTACGTGCAGTGCATATAGAAATTGCACCATCTCTCTCCACCGATTCATTTTTGTTGGTCTTCAAACAGTTTACGAGCCGACGTGGGGTACCTCGCCGTGTGATTTCTGATAATGCGACAAACTTCCGAGGAGCAAGCCGGGTTATTAAAGAAGAAATTGAGAAAATATCAACAAATAAGATTGAGAAAGATTTTCCTGAAATTGAATGGCATTTTATACCACCGTCTTCGCCCCACATGGGAGGATCATGGGAGAGAATGGTACGATCAACAAAATCGGTATTAATGGACGTTTTGCCTGAACGCAACCTTCGGGAAGAAGTTTTAAGAGCAGCTCTGGCCGATATAGAAAACATCTTGAATTCGCGACCACTGACATATGTTCCTTTGGAATTAATAGATGGCGAAGCACTTACACCAAACCATTTTTTGATTGGTTCTTCTAGTGGTTTACGAGAGAGAACGAATCCAGAAGGCAGTGGCTTGGCGTTAAGTAAAAGTTACAGAATTTCAAGTATGATAGCCGATAAATTCTGGAAGCGATGGGTGAGAGAAGTGTTACCTTGTTTGGCTAGACGCACGAAGTGGCATGGAGATTCGTCGAACCCGATTGCAGTAAATGATGTAGTCATCATTGTAGATGAGCACGCTAAACGCAATACGTGGCAAAAGGGTATTGTCATCGATATTCATCGTGGAAAAGATAACATCGTTCGAAGCGCAGTGGTAAAAACTGAAAGCGGCCTCCTTACCCGGCCTGTCGTTAAGCTGGCCAAGCTAGATGTAAAGCAGTAAACTCCGAGCTGAAGCACAAAGTTTACGGGGGGACTATGTTGCGGCGCAAATAAAAAACAGCTACATTAGCATAAATTTATTTAATACTAAAATGTGCAACAATGTAATATTTTACTCATGTAATGATCTTCTTTTTTTTTCTTCTTTTTGTCAAATTCGTTCACTTAAATTCATATATTAAAAAACCACACTCGAGGTAGAACGAAAAATAAGTAACTGTTAAGCAAACTGGTAAAACATTACATTGGGCACAAGTATTTTAGCTGTAAATTCGAATAGCTGAAAATACGCCTTTTGTTTTACCCGACGGTTTAACAATATATACCTATTTCTATCGATGACGGTCAAATTACCGCTTTTGAAATAAACATTATAGTCTTTTCCAGTTGATCGTAATTAATACAGAATTTAGCATTAACAATAAACACATAGTAATTATCATATAATAATTAAAAAATATTTATATTTCGGGCTTTAGGAGTACATTTTTAGAAAGAAGGCTCAAAACTGAAAAATCATATGTTACTTCAATAATTTACATACATATCCTTATTCAACCAAAAATAAAATTTATTCGTAGTCGCACTTTTTACAGACGGATCGTCTCTCCCGTAAACATTTTCCACAAACATATTTTTTACATGTAGAACAAATGTTTATGGTTTTATTTTTTTTTTTTTTTGCAATGTCCAATTTGACACCTCTTTCGTCTTTCAGAAATTTTAGTGGAATTTGCTAAAGTTTTCGCCATACTTTAAATTTTTTCTTGTTCATGTATATCGCGGTATTCGGTGGCAAGTTCATCTGCCAGCTGAAATATTTTTTTTTATTTATTTATAAGCACATCTTTATTTACATATTATATTTACATATATACAATTCACTTGTTTCGAGATTTTATCTATAGATATTACAACGAATTATACTTATACACAAAAGCATTATATATTTAATTTTATTAAGAATATAATTTCATTTAAAGGGAAAAAAGGAAAAACCTTTATGTGATATGAAAAAAAAAAAAAAAATCAAATTTGAAAATTTAATAAGTATACATTTGTATTATTTGTTTATAATACAAGTATACATATATTTTCAACAGGTGATTTTGTCTCGATGGTGCAATTAAGCCAATTCTCTACATTCCCTTATCAAGTGATAAGAGGAATTTTCCACATTTTCAAAATATTTGCTGTTAAGTCTTTTTATATATTCGATAATATACTCATATTTAGTTTCCATATGAAGAAGTTGCGTCGAGTATCTCCAATGTTTTCCATTAATAATTTTAAGGCATTTATTTTGAATAATTTGCAATTTTTTTAAATGTGTTTTTGCAGCTTTATACCAAATTGGGCACGCATATGTCAAAGTTGGTCTAATAACACTTTTAAACAACAGATTTTAATTTTTTAAGTTTAGATATGAACGTTTGTTAAGCAATGGCCACAATGCCCTTGTAGTTTTGAGAGATTTTTTACAGATTTCCTCAATTTGTTTGAAAAAGTTTAGTTTTCTATCTAAATACACGCCTAGATACTTAACATTGTTTTGAACAGAAATAGATTCATTATTGATAATTAACTGTCGGTTTGGTAAACGTTTTGGAGACTTGTTATATGGAAATATAATAGCTTGCGTTTTGTTGGGGTTAATTTTAATCTTCCATTTATAGAAATATTTAACGCAGACTGCAAAGGCTTTTTCCATTTTCTTTAATAGTGCATTTGTAAGTTTGCTAGACGTTATAAGGGCGGTATCATCTGCATAATATGCTACCTTAATGGACGTGGGTTGTTTAAAGGTGATAATATTGAACCTTGTGGAAGACCAGCTGATATCGATTTTGGAGATGATAATGAATCATTAACTGCAACAATAAATGTCCTATTACTAAGAAAGTCAGCAATTATTTTGCATAAGTACTTGGGAATATTTGTCTGTAGTAATTTGTATATAAGACCGTTGTGCCAAACTGTATCAAAAGCTTTTTCTACATCTAAAATTATTAAGTCGATTTCTTAATTCGCTTATTTGCTTTAATCATGTTTGTGATTCGATTAATTTGGTGTACTGCACTATGTTGTTTTTTAAAGCCAAATTGTTCGCTGGCTATTACAGATGTGTTTTCAATAACCTCACACATTCGAATTATTTTTTCATACAGTTTTCCCAAGTTACTCAATAAGCTTATTGGCCTATAGTTACTGGGATTAGTTTTATTTTTGTTTGTTTTGGGAATTCCAATCACTTTTGCTGTTTTAAAATGGATGGGAAAATAGTTCAATTTTAAACAGCTATTGTAAAGATTCATTAATAATCGCACAGCTTTAGAAGGCAAATTTTTAATTAAAATATTGGGTACATCATCTAGCCCGGGTGACTTTGATGGGTTTAGGGATGCAATTAAAGAATACATATCATTTAATGAAACTAATGGCAGATTTTCAGCAAAGGCATCTAACGACTTAAATTTATTGGCTTTTGAGTTAACTTTCTTGTCAATAGAATGCTTATAAGAAGATGTTAGTTCATTAGATAGCGAGAACATATCGGAAAGTATCCTTGACTTTTCTGAATCGGTTATAATTTTCATACTTCCCTCCATAAAGTACGGAATTTTACTATTTTGATTTCCTCGTAGGCATCTGCTTATTTTCCAGAAAGATTTGTCGCCTGGTTTTAACTTTGATAATAATTTATTCCATTTTGCATTACGAAATGAATTAATTTGTTTGTTAATCATGTTGGAAAGAAGTTTTACAGATTGGTCTTAAAACTTTTGCTCCATTGTGTTTGATGATCGCTGACTTCTTCTTTTAAATGTTCTCCTTGTTCTTATTAGATTTAAAATACTCAGTGGTAAGTAGTTTTTTTCCGTTAGAACGAAATACAGGTGTGCAAAGATTTCGAGTTTGTAAAATAATTTCAGTAAATTTACTTATTTCTGCATCAATTACAGTTTTGGAGGAATAGCTATCATGATTTATGGTTATCCTGTTGTTAATACATACATACATAACATACATAATTGGTCATTACAACCCTTCAGTCAGGATTACGACCTAGCTTCTCACACCACTTATGTTGTGTGCGTTAATTTTATACATGAGTGGCGGGACCTACAGTTTAAAGTCGACTCCGAACGACAGTTTTTTGAGAAGCTTTTCATGGCAATTTTATTTACTCTCAGAGTTTTTGCCAGAAATCTGCTGAGAGGAAGTCGCCGAAGAAATATTTTCATATTTTCGTTTTGATGTCTGACCTGGGATTCGAACTCGGGCCTTCAGTCTAATAAGCCAACACACTACCTACTAGACTACGGCGACTTCCAATAATAATAATGTTTCGAAAACTTGTCCAATTTGTTAGTTTGTAGTTAAATCTTCCCACATCTGTTTCGTACAGCCTCACATTTCCAATTTTACATACAATCGGCCTATGGTCTGATGGAATCTCGTATTGAAGAACCTCCAAATTAATATTAAAAGTGGAATTGCTTAAAACCAAGTCAATAGTTGATGCGTTTCTACTTCTTTGAGATGGATAAAATGTTGGGCTGTTAGGATGGTAAATAAAAAAGTCATTTGAAAGTTCAAGTCTAAATAAAACGTTCCCAGCGGAGTTCGGTGAGTTACAATGCCAGGCAGAATGTTTAGCATTTAAATCACCTAACAAAATAAAATCTTTACGGAGTGAAATTAATTTCATAATATCATTATGAAAACTTTTTCTATATTTCGGAGAATATGCTGTAATAATAATAACGTCTTTGTTGTTTATTTTTATTTCAATTGCAAGGTTTTCTATACCTAGTGTATTTACAATTGGGAGTACTTTATGTTGGACAGTTCTGCAAACTATTAAAGCTACTCCTCCTCCTCTTGCACCTTGTCTATCGTTACGATAAATAAAATAATTCTTAAAATATGTTTTATGGTTCTCTTTCAAATGAGTTTCGTTTAAAGAGGCAATTAAAATATTCTCTCTCTCTAGTAAGGTTTCCAATTGTAGTAAATGAGAAAAGAAAGTAATGCCATTCGCATTCCAATGAAGAATTTTTACACCATTAAAGTTATTGAAGATCATAGGCATACTTAACCATTGACATAACAACTTGGATCTGTTGAATTTTTGTTGTACATTTTTGAAGATCATTTAATGCTGTAGTGAAAATATTAAATAGCTCATCTATGTTAAATAGATCATTTCTTCCTCTTACACAATCAGCATATGACATCGAGTTTTGATATGCATTGTTGTTATTATTGAAATTTGTCGCTGGTAAACCGGTTTTCAAGTCGTACGGAGAATTTTGCTTGTTGCTGTTGTTGCGAATTTGTGAGTGTTTTTTTCGTAGCTTTTGCTCTAGTTTCAAGATAAAGAGAACGTAAAGGGCAAGTAATGTCGTTTGCAGAGTGATTAGTTTTTTCTTTACCATGCTTTTTACAATTAAAACATGAAAACACTGCTGGAATTTTGTCTTGATTCCGAAGTGGGCAATCGTTTGTGTGATGCTGACCAGCACATAACATACAAGCAGGAAGTCGATTGCAATGCTCGCCTCCGTGACCATACATCAGGCAGTTCCAACATTGTGTCGGATTGTATCCCTTTTTCGGTTTATATTTTTTCCAGGTAACAATTATGTTGCATATTGAGGTTATATTATTGAGAGATTTTGGGTTGAAATTTTTTCTAACAAATTGTACCTTATACACCGCATTATTGACTGAGCTAAATTTTGTATTAATCTCAGTAACAGTTTCTGGTATTAAATTATATCCCTGTATATCTTTCATAATATCCTCGGTGCTCAATTTGGGTAGACCATGTAGAAACACAGTGTATAATCGATTTTCTTTGGAATTAAAAGAATGAAACTCAACACCCTTTTCCACTAAAATCGCCTTACATTTATTATAATTTTCCGTGCTTTGAGGAAAAATCTTTGTTCCGATGGATGTACGTTTGAATAAGTGATCCTTTCCCAGCCAAAGTCGTAAATTTTGGAGTGGAACTTTATCATCAACCACCAAAGGCGGAGGTTTCACTGTTTTCTTTTCAATTAGATTCGATTCAGATTCTAATTCCATATCATCTAAATTAGCAAGAGAACTAAACCGATTTTTAGAAGATGAAGGTAAGTTAGCAAAAACACCTAATGGAATTGAATTAGATTTTTTCTGTCTTTTCATGTTTGACTTTTTCAAGTCTAAAATGTCAGATTTGGCCCCCGGGGCCATAGCAGGTATGTTAACTCTGCAGGTACGTTGCAATTTGTTCCAAAACGCGAGAGTTCAATAAGAACACCAAAGGCAAATTGCAACAACACAACTAATTAAATAAATTTTTAAATTTTTTACTAGAATTAATCCGTAACTTTCTCAGAGACGAGTGTATGCTTCGAAATAAAGTAACCAACTCGCCAGCTGAAATAAAGAAAAAAAAAAATTCTTGTCGCGATATTATTTCTCCAGTTGTTTGCTTATATAAAATCCTAGCATTTATAGCAGCTAAGTCCAGAATGTTGAAAAATACCTGGACAAGCCATCTATTAGATTTAGATTTTGTGCTGTACTTTCAAGACATTTGATCCGTCATATCCATGCCAAATTTGGTGTTATTATAAAAAGCAACAGTTACAGGTATACATTTTTTACATATTTATGCTTCAAAATTAGTGAGAGAACTTTTTTGTTCAGTTTGCTATTAGAATACAATTATTTGATTTGTAAGGCTGCGTTAAAAAACATGCCATTTTGTCTTTCTTTTCTTTTGCATGTTGGGGTAATTCCCTCTTATTCGCCCGAATAGTTCCTACTAAGGTAGTTCTTTTTGATAAAAGTTTTGTTGCTAAAGATGTGCTCGTAAATATATATATATAAATGATTCAATGAGTTTGAGCACAACAAATTTACTAAGTATTGCTGATGACCCCGTTTCATCTTTTCCCAAAATTCGGAAGGAAATCCATTCACATCAACGTCCGATGCCAACCAGAACTTGATTCCGAACTTATCGGGTTTATTGGGCATATATTGTGTAAATCGGCATCTTGATTTTGTCTTCATCTCCTTCAGAGGCCCTATGCTCCCTAGAGGAGTAAAAGGAACATACAAATATACTTCAGAGCATACATAGTTCGCTTATATTATTTATTTCTTCCAGCAATTTTTTTTGCATTGACATTTTGGAGCTAAATTTTTGAATTTGTATTTGAATAATTCACCAATAATAAAATGCAGAAATTAGTACTTACTATTTTAATTTGTTTACTACCCAAAGTTTGTAGCCTATTTTATTTTTACAAATAGAACTAATCACGTCGCAAATATTTATAATGAAGCGTACAGAGGCAGTAATCTAATTTGAATGATCGTTATTTTACCTCACATCATGGGTTGCCAGCAGTCGCTCTGTACCCAGCATAAAAAAACTGTAAGCACATGGCGTTTTCCTAGCACACAATCGGATGGCATTTTCTTGGAAAACTACTGTTTTGTGAGAGAGAGATTTTGATATTTCAATGCAGATAACATCATAATAACTTTATTTCATATATGTATATTATAGCAGTCAAAGACCGCTCAGGGTAGACGACGGTAGAGTACATATTATTATCAGGAAAACCGAAAGAAGAAGAGAAATATATATTGAAAAACTAGCAGATTGTACCCGGCGTTGCGCGCGTTATGTAGTTTGGATTAGTTTAAAAAATGATAAATGTTTTTAAATTAAAAAAAAACAGTGATTATTTGTTGTTGTTAAAGAAATTTAAAAATTTTTATTATGAACACTTAAAAAAATACAAAAATCAGTAACTTAAGTATATATATTAAAAATACAAAAATTAAACTTATTCTATTATTAATACTTATAGGAATATTGAATACATACATATAACTATTAAATAAATGCAATACAAACTTATTCTACAATTAAATTAAATAGTATTATTATTTTGATAAAACGCTTCTATACATAATATTAGCTGTTTTACCAGTTGGGGCAAAAATATATAAATTTTTCCCACTTGGTACCCGTGAGCAGGCTACATACAATTGACCATGAGAAAAACATGGTGTCTCCAAATTTAAACCAGCCACCTTCAATGTTTGACCCTGAGACTTATTAATGGTCATAGCAAATGCTAGTAATACCATAATATTATTACAAAAAAAATATATTTTTCTCGTAATCAGTGCATTAACAGGCAACGTTTGGGAGGTATTTCTACAAAAAAGGTGGCCATGTAACACCCTATTGTATAAATTTTTCTTTAAATTTAAAATAAAATTATTATTGGGTCATTTTTGCATTAAAAATAACAATAAATAAAAAACCGGTTTATCGGTTTCGAAACCGGTTTTGAAATCGGTTTCTTAAAAAATGCAATTTTTTCAAATTATTCGGAAACCGGTTTAACTAACAAACCAGTTTTTTTAATACTCTAAGTCCTAAATATAAATGCACTCAATTTGCCCGTTTTTCGCCCCTTTCACCCTTTTTGGACCCCTTTTATTCCAACTTTATAAACGGAACACCTCCAATAGCTATTTGGGAAACTTAACCAAGCTAAATCGTAAAAAAATACCTTTAAAACAGATAAAATGCAGCATTTATGAATAAAGTACTAATTTTTGCCCATTTTTTCTCCCTTTGTCCCATTTTTTCCCCTTTGGGTCAAAATTTTGAAAAGATTTATTGCCTATAACCTGCACCGACAAAAGCTCGATCAATATCCCAAATTTCAAGAAAATCGGTCCAGGCGTGATTGGCTATGCACTCAATTTGCCCGTTTTTGGCCTCTTTCCCCCTTTTTGGACCCCTTTTGGTTCAACTTTAGAAACGGAACACCTCCAATAGCTATTTGGGAAACTTAACCAAGCTAAATCGTAAGAAATTACCTATAAAAC
The DNA here is from genome assembly GCA_927399465.1 of Sarcophaga caerulescens. Classification (NCBI taxonomy): domain Eukaryota; kingdom Metazoa; phylum Arthropoda; class Insecta; order Diptera; family Sarcophagidae; genus Sarcophaga; species Sarcophaga caerulescens. Next base: position 58,426,707 of record OV656868.1, read on the forward strand.
AGATAAAATACAGCATTAATGCATAAAAGTACTAATTTTTTCTCCCTTTGTCCCATTTTTTCTCCCCTTTTGGTCAAAATTTTTAAAAGACTATATAACCTGCACCGACAAAAGCTCGATCTATATCCCAAATTTCAAGAAAATCGGTCCAGGCGTGATTGGCTAACAAACAAACCAACAAACAAACAAACAAAAAAAAAACAGACTTACAGAAAGATTTATAATGCATATATATTAGGATTAGGATTAAACAGCTATATATTGTAGAAACAGTCGTGCAATAAGTTAAAAAAATATAAACCTTGAATTTAACAATTTTCATTAATGTCTCAAAAGCGGTCACTAGACCGCTCTGGTAGGTTGAGTGTTAATTGAAGGTGGTTTTAAATTCGCTTAGTCGAGTTATGAATGTTGTTCCTTTGAGGTGTACAACGACATTCGAAATATACAGATGTACGTTGTATAATATGCAAGATAAAGAGACGAGGTGGATCTTCGAGCGTCTTGGTACCAATACGCTTGTATATAATCCTGCCTGAGCTGTAAAGAAAAGAGATCCTAAACTGCTACAGTCAGTGTGGCCAGATAACCAGCGTCGCTGGTATGCTCGCGTTCTGCCGGGCTGTGGCTCGCCGGATGGGGTAGTTCTTGCTGGTCATCTGAACCTGATGTCCTCTCACATTTATAAAAAAGTCACTACCAGCTTTGGACAAAAGATTAAAAAAAAAACAAATATGCTAAGGGACCCGAAAGTGAAACGTACAACAGAAACTATAACTAACCGACACCGGCTACGGTTACACAACCACAATGAGGAGAGACTGCCGATGTTATTGCAGCTCTACGACCCACCCACAGGAATCCAAAAGGATTCCAACTTGATAGCTCTATCCCTAACTTGCCTTAAACTACGCTTACCCTACCACCTTCCTATCGACTTACCTGCTTTCTTTTACTGACTACTCATTATTACAATAAAAATACGTGAAACTGTAAAAAATTCATCTTCAGGATAAAAATACAATTTATTAAATACCAAATATTACAAAAATCTAATTCTAATTAGAAATTTTCCCAAAAAAAAAAAATTAATAGGTTGTTCCTTCTTATTTTCTTTTGCTACTATCTATAGACTTATAGGTACGCTAAAAGAAAAATATAACGTCAACCCCTACAATCCGAGCTCGGTTTATATGGTCTGGACGGGTACCTCAATTCAACGAATCGATAAAACACGGAAATAAAAAAAAACCGAAAATACTTAACTTCAAATAACACAAACTCAGAAGTACTTAAAATTAGAGCAAAAGTAAAATTAAAAGTAATTAGACTCAGAGAAAAGGTAAAAATTATAAATACTTAAGTTTAAATAATAAAATAAAAGTAGAACTTGAAGTACTTAAATTTAAATAATTAAAGTTCCAACGAGAAACTTTAAAACAAAAAAACAAAAGAAAAAAAAATCTAAAATAAACAGAACTTCCGTATAAAAAAAATTTATAATGAATACTTAACCACTGGCTTAACCCTCAAGGTTAGTAGAGCGGGTAGAGGTTACTCAACGTAAGCAGGAGTTGAGCTGGTACTGACCTTACTGCTGGCTACGGTAGATATTTAGTATATAGATGATTTCATTAATGGTAAGTACATAGATGATCACTTTAATGATGAGTGTATAGATGATTTAGAACATAGATATATAGATGACTTCGTCGATGGTAAGTATATAGCTGGTTCCTTTAATCGACTGCTGCTTTTGCTGACTACTAGTATGGATATTGTTTAGTGTTTTTTCTTTTTGTTCAATACATTTCCTTTTTATTTTTTAAAAAAAATTTCACTGTTTAAAAATAAGTTTTGTTTTATTTTTTTTTTTTTGTTACGCACGCGTATCACCACCTTACCATCTCGCTGTTTCGCAAATCAAAGAGACCGCGTCGTTCCTCTTTTTGCCTTTTATTACCTCGTCTTTTGTTCTGGAATGTTCGATACCGTTATTTATTTTTTTCTTCTTCCACTTATTAAAGAATATATCTGTCCTTTTCCCGCTTCTACGTTCGTCTCTTTTTCTGTATCGCCTTACCAACTGTTGCACACACCGTTAGGGTTGCCAGACCGTTCCTCATTAACCCTCAAACTTGACACACCTGAGAGTTGTTTTTGTTCGCTTACATAAGTTAATTTTTTCACATGTCCCTTTGAATGCTCCAGAGCATTCAGGTGACGATTAAGTTTTCGTCTTTTTAGATTGTTTCTTCTTTTTATTGTTTTGAAGTATTGGATATGATATGGAGCAGCATTTCTTCTATACGAATTAACATTTTCAGAATTGTTTTATCTAATTGTTCGTAGCTTCTGTTCACGATTTCCAATGGACTGTATTTTCAAAGTTCAAATAAAACACAACACTCTATATTCATTTAAATATTATTAATTAGTTTTTATTCAACAAAAATAGATGCGGTAGGTTGGTAAAAGCTTATCAAAACTGTCATTTGTTATAGTTATCTGTGTTGCATAAAGTTAACAGAGTTGTGTTTCAAAGTTATAAAAAAAGGGAAACATTTAGGTACATTTATGTTAGTATTAAATTAAATAAATCCATTAATGTATGTTTATGTCCGACAGTCCAAACTTCCCATCCTTGCCGACATAAACAGGATTGTTTAAACGAGGGTAAATTGGCAACAGAGGGCGCTGCAGTCTAGATTTAAGCTTTTTTAGATTTTATCATTAATGTGGTTTTTGGCTTTAGACTTTTTTGATTATTAACTAAATTGTTCGGTTTTTGATCGCCTGGAGAGATTTGGAGCTCCAGAAATATAAATAATTAATTTTGAATTGAAATTTTGTGAAATTAATAAAAAATAATAAAATAATTTAGTGTATTTTAAAATTATTGTGGAAAAAACCAAGAAATAAAAGAAATACGGTGTACAACAAAAAAGTGTACAAATAAAAAGGAAAGTGATATGTGTTTGATTTTTTTGTGCTTGCAGTCCTACATATAATATTTGCCTTTTTTGTTGTGACCTGTAATCCCAATCGGAGGAACTGACGATTTTTTCGTGTTGGTGCACCCCTCATACAGTCCACAATCGAACATTTGGTCCTTCGGGCCGGATTTTGGAACCTTTTGGATATTTTTATGCCACCAATTTAAACAAGGTAAAGTTTTTTTTTGTTTTACTTTTTTTATTCTTCTATATGGTGGTGATTCATATGCTAGTAAAGTTTTGTTGTCTAGTCTAACAGAACTTTACTTGATATAACAGTGTATGGTTTCATAAAGTATTGGTGTTATAACTTCCATAGCACAGACATACTTTAGGAATTTATCGAATATTAAAACCAGCTCGGTTTTAGTAAGCTGGTTTTAATATACACTGTTAATCCCTTTTGTCTTGGGTTATAAGGGAGTGAAATTGTAAATTAAAGGATCAAATTAGGATGGGAACAAATGGTTGAAAATCGAGTTCAACAACCTAATTTGATTTTTGTCCAAAGTTTTATAATAATTGGTAATTGTGCGTTGGGTTGATAGCAAAGTCTATTACCATTAATGACGATCCTTGAAATCCACCTTTTACATGACAGCGATACCCATAAATTAATTTTATTTATTTTTATTATTGGTAAATCTGAATTTTAATAGATTTTTGATTGACTGAAAGTTTTAAATTTTTTTTATTCAATTTCTGAATTGAAGAACCAAGCATTTATTTATGGGACTCGTTTCTTGATCTTTAATATTTTGATTTATTTACTTTATATTTTTTATTGGGAATTTTTGGTTCCATTAAATCTAGAGTAAATTTGTTTATTCAATTTGATGAATTGAAAAGTTGTTGGATTGTTTACTAGATTGCTATAACAATAATTTGTTGATATTTTTGAAACGAAAGTGATTATTGGAGTTTTGCCATTCGTCGTTTTAGCTTAATTTCGAATAGCGCGTAACATTGGGGATATATGGCAGTCTATTAGTGGACCTTTCTGTATTGATTTGTTGTTAAACGTCGAGCTAGCCGCGTTGAAGAGTCTATTTACTATTTACGGAGTACTTTTTATTTGATTTCGCTGAGGTAGCAAACGATCGTAGTGCTACTATATTTCGGGCATAATCTATTATTTCGGTTATATATCAATATTATCTGATAATTTCATTGAAATATTTATCGGTGGTTCTGTAGTTCCCCTTTTAGTTTCCTTATATTATTTTTTTTCCGTTTAATTGTGAATTTGAATTCAATATGCCCAAGTCAAGAAAATTATTGACTTTTGAAACATTTGCCCAAATGTTTCTAGATTTTGAAAAGGAATTTGACGCGACTCGGGAGAGTAATACGGCCTTCTCAATCGAAATTCAGATGGAGGAATTTAAGTTGTTATGGGCAAAGGTCAAGGACGCTTATGAAACCTTTGCCACAGGAGATGAGGAGGACTTAGAATATGATCGAGAAGCAGCACGGGTACTTTTCGGACATTGTAGGTTAGGGTACATAACTGTTGCCTCGCTAATGGGTGAACTTTCCCAGACTTTGGTCAGCCAAGCTAGGATGTCGTCGACACAATGTCTCTATGGTCAGAGCAACGAGAACCGCATTAGGCACAATATGCAGCTGCCCCCATGTACTATGGAGGTATTTCATGGTGACTACAAATCTTGGCCATCTTTTCGCGATATGTTCACCGCTGTTTATGTGAACGGGGCTAACATTTCACCAGTGGAACAGCTCTTTTATTTGAGGCAGTTCACGCGTGGTGAAGCCTTGGAGATTGTAAAGAAATCTCCCCTGACGGTTAATGGATTCCAGGAGGCGTGGAATAACTTGAAGGACAGGTACGAGAATAAGAGGATTTTGGTGAATTCTCAGCTGAAGGTGTTGTTTACCCTCGCACCGGTCAAATCCGAAGCAGCCCAGGACATCAAGAGGTTGCAACGAGATATTAATAATTCGATATCGGCACTTCGGATGCACGATGTTAATATCTCTAATTGGGATCCGATTTTTGTCTATTTATGTTCCACCAAGTTGCCAGTGCTGACTTTGTCTCTCTGGGAACAAACAATCCAGAACAAGGTGGAGATCCCCAAGTGGAAGGACTTGGACAATTTTTTAACTTCACGGTTTCAATCTCTGGAAACTGTTTCCGAAATTCGCAATTTTGAACCAGTTGGTAGTGGTTCTAGGTCTGCCCCAGAAACTTTTTCTAATTCGAAAAGGGAAGTTCGATCCTTTTCCATTACGTTGAATAGGAGAGTTTGTAAGACTTGTTCGGGGAACCATTTGATGAATATTTGTCCTAAATTTTTGCATTTGTCTCCCAAAAGACGGTTTTTGGTTTTGAAGAAGAACCGTCTTTGTATCAACTGTCTCACAAGTGGTCATAGACTCAATGAGTGCAAAAGTACCTTTAGTTGTTCGGTGTGTAAGCTGAAACACCACACATTACTGCATCGGAAGGTGTCTGGATCCTCTTTGGGAATGGGCGTTTTGGATGCGCCAGGTTCTAGCGGTGCAGTCCAATCGAGTGGTGAGGTTCGAAATTGTTTTGCTGCCACATCTAGGCAGATTCTTTTAGGGACAGCCATAGTTGGTATTTCCTATCGAGGGCAAATGTTTGAAGCTAGGGCCCTAATAGATTCAGGATCTCAGGCAACCTTCATTTCAGAAGGATTACGGAGGAAATTAGGATTGCCAACAGTGAATATACATGCTAGAGTCTCCGGTTTGAATGGAGCATATGCTGGTGCTGTCCAAAGACAATGTTCGTTTGTCTTGACTTCGCTGTTGGATGGCCAATCTCGTGTAAAGGCAACGGGTTTTGTATTACCCAAATTGACTGGGATGTTGCCCAATTCGAGGGTTGATATTTCTAGATCAGCAGCCTTTTCGGGGATTTCGTTGGCTGATCCGGAATTCGATAGAAGCGGCCATATTGATATCCTTATTGGTGGTGACTTATATCCTGACATCTTGTTGGAAGGTGTCAGAAAGAATATTTTAGGAAACCTAATGGCACAAGAAAGCATCTTTGGCTGGATTGTGACCGGAGCTGAAGCCGAACGAGCGTTCAACTTTTGAATCAGGTTACTCGAATGTAGAAGTTGGAAGAAAATCCGGACAAATTTTTAAGCCAACTGGTCGAGGGCCTCAGGTGTTGCCAAATAGACCCAAGTCCCACTCCAATGGAATGGATAATTCTATTTGTAGAAAGACTTACTGTCAAAATTCAAAGAGGGATGTTAAAGTTGGTGACACAGCAGCAATAAAAGAAGGTATAGGACCTACCACTAAGTGGCGTTTAGGTCGCATTCGAAACTTACGTTTGCAACAGACTGTGAAACAATTACAAGGCCGATTGGAAGTCTTGTAATTCTTCCAACGAATTAAATATTTGGAAAAACAACTTAGCTCATAGTGTCATGGTACCCCGAGGAAATCCAGGAGAGGTGAAGATGTCGAGGACGATAAATTCAAGGGTTGATTGAGCCACGACCATACCTGGTGGACGTGTGAGTATACGGGCCGCTGAAGGTAAATCTTCCATTTACCGGGCAATAGACCTAGTCCGTCTGTCCCTAGGAAGGTTAAATTCGAAAACTGAAGCATTGGAGGACAACCCGTCCACTAGGCCAGAAAAAAACGGACCTCGTTCGTCCTAATAATCCACCAGTGGACCTAGTTCGTCCCATGGTCGCGAGAGCTGAAGACCTAGTTCGTCGGAAGCTCTAGTTCCAATTTAGTGGAGGAACAATAAGACTCAAGAATTCGTTACCCAATCTTAGACCATGACACTTATTCTGAATGATTCTTATTTCATTTTTACTTTTCTTTCTGACGGATCAGAGTTGGAACTGGTGCAAGATGTCAAGTTTTGGTTTCCTATTGTTTTGAAATATTAACCTAATATGAAAGTTTTTTCTTTGATTTTTTTTTCCTTTCTTTAGTTATTAGATGGAGGACATCTTTTTTGGTTGCAGTACTGCAAGGGCGCCGGCATGTTTATGTCTGACAGTCCAAACTTCCCATCCTTGCCGACATAAACAGGATTGTTTAAACGAGGGTAAATTGGCAACAGAGGGCGCTGCAGTCTAGATTTAAGCTTTTTTAGATTTTATCATTAATGTGGTTTTTGGCTTTAGACTTTTTTGATTATTAACTAAATTGTTCGGTTTTTGATCGCCTGGAGAGATTTGGAGCTCCAGAAATATAAATAATTAATTTTGAATTGAAATTTTGTGAAATTAATAAAAAATAATAAAATAATTTAGTGTATTTTAAAATTATTGTGGAAAAAACCAAGAAATAAAAGAAATACGGTGTACAACAAAAAAGTGTACAAATAAAAAGGAAAGTGATATGTGTTTGATTTTTTTGTGCTTGCAGTCCTACATATAATATTTGCCTTTTTTGTAGTGACCTGTAATCCCAATCGGAGGAACTGACGATTTTTTCGTGTTGGTGCACCCCTCATACAGTCCACAATCGAACAATGTATCAATTAATAAAGAAAACAAAAGACAAAGACAATCAATTATAAAATGAAGCTAATTATTATGATACTCTCAAACAGCTTCATATTTCGCTCTTGCAGTTGTATACATGTTTGTTGCTATTCTTTGATAAGTTGATTTAATTGCTCTTTTCCAACTTTTTAACTTTGGTAATTGAGAAAGTTCCAACTGGTTTTGAAAAGGTTGTTTGGCAAAACTGAAGTTGTCGTAGTCTAGTAGGTAGTGTGTTGGCTTATTAGACGTAAAGCCAGTGTTCGAGCCCCAGGCCAGACATCAAAACAAAAATACAAAAAGTATTTCTTCGGCGATTTCCACTCAGCAGATTTCTGGCAAAAACTCTGAGAGTAAATAAATTGCCATGAAAAGTTTCTCAAAAAATCTGTCGTTCGGAGTCGACTTTAAACTGTAGGTCCCGCCACTTATGTATAAAATTAACACACACAACATTAGTGGTGAGTAACATATGACCTCTATTTGTCCTCTGCAGTAATTTTCTATCCTTTCTGAAACACATTTTCAAAATCAAAAATCTTACGATTTCTGATCATGACCTTTAACTCCGTTAAGATCAAACGTCGTATGATTTCTTACATTTCTTACATTACATATAGTACATATTTAATACGTTATTTATTCCTATTTCCCTTTCGGACCTTGGTCTCTCCTACAGAATGATGTCGTATGATTCTTGACTTTGATTTTAAAATCGTTTTTTGTTATTATGTATACATAAGTACTTTATTGTTATTGATGGATTTAAACTTAACGGTTGAATTTTGGATATTGTTTTTTTATCTTATTTATATTGTTTAAGTACGAATATATGCTAAGAGTTGTTTTTAGATCATAGAGATAAGTTAAATAAATAAGAATTAAATAAAAAAGTAAAAAAAGAAAATTAAAACTTTAAAGTATTTTCCTAATCTCGAATAGAGAAATTATTTTTAATAAAAAAATATAACTGGTGTGAGATGGTGTGTATGTTTGGCAAAACTTTATATTCGCATATTTTTTTTTTACTTCGCTACTCATTACATCTTCAGCTTCAGAAACTACTAAGAATGATATTGATGAACTGCCGTCTTGCCAGCACTTTGATAGGAAAGAGTTGCATAAGCAGAACACGTAGATCTATGTCGTAATCTTTTGTATTTTCATTCTTTGATACTATTATAACTACTTTATTCTGTGCCAGGACTTAACTTCTTAAACAAAAGTATGTGCACTGAATTGAAAGTTTTAATTTTTTCTTTTTTATATTAAAATGCTTTTGGCCATCCATAGGTACAATTTTCATAGTTCTTATTAAAGATTGTGGGCATCCATAGAAGAGCAAATGTTGGTGTAAAACTTGGTTTAATCCCAATAAGTTTTTTTATTTATCTGAAATAGCAGAGGACAAAAATTAAAAAAATTTCTCTTTTAACGAATTACGCAAAATTTTTCTGTAAGTTTTTGATTCATTTGTGTAAGCTGAGATTTATATTAAATTTTTACTTAAAGTTTGCATGGAAAATACTAAAAATAATGTACGAGTAAGTAAGTAAATGGGTAAAAAAAAGAAAGAAAAAATTGAGAGTCTTGAAATACCATTCAAGTCGAAAACAAAGAAATGGTGATAACTTAAGCCAAAAAAACCTTAAAACGTAAATTTTCACAAACATCTTTTGAGTGCTTAATACTGCATTATTTTTATTATCTCCTGTTACATGTAGTTAAAGTTTCAGTATTTCTTATGCATACATATTCTTCTTTTGTAATGAAAAAATCGTGATAACAACGTCATCATAATTTAGTGCGGCTGTCAAGCATGTAACAAAGAAATATGTTGCATAGTTAAGCAGAGTAACCAAAGAAAATTAATATTTAATTTATACAGATTTAATTTATATATGTATGTATATCTACCATATACGTAATTCACATTTTCAATGTCTCACTTATGAAAAATGTTCGACTATGTTGACAAGAATAGATGCTGGTTTAAATTCAAAATCTTTTAGTCTAAAAACGGATAAGCCATTAGATATCAACCCAAGAAATTTTCTCATAAGAATTGTTGTACTCTCCCTTTCTGAATTCGATTTTGCGAATGAGGCTCTTACCTATACAAATTGAAGGCATAAGCTAAAAATTTTTCATCATTTGTTTATTCGTCTTCGGAAAGACGAGTATTTGGTAGAAACAAATGGAAACCTCCATAGAGACACTTAGGTGTTGATGGCTTTAGTCGAACCGATCTGCTTCCGTATCAACAGGGAAACTGTTTCGTTATCTTTTTTTCTTTTGTGTGCTCATCGTTAATTAATAAAGGTCTGCTCTAGCATTCCGTCGGCTAACTGTGGAAAATCTCAAAACTCAAAGTCACCCTTTACGGAAGTGTCCTAATTTCATTGCATGAAACCGTTCGGAATGCTGAGCATCGAAAGAAAATCAAAAATGTTTGATCTTCAACCAACAAACGACCTACCAGCCGTTCAGCATAAGAATTTCTTGTACACAATTATAAAATTTTACAACCAGACACAACGTGATTTTATCTTTAATTTTTTTAATTTATAATTTGTAAAATTAACAACTCACCTCGTATGAACTCCAACTCATATGATATTTTTATCTTAAAATCAATTGAAATATTTAATTGAACGACCTTTGGGGCCAATAACAACAGACTGACAAAAGGTATTCTCGTAACATTATTGTCAATTTTGTTAAGCGAGTCCTGTGGAATTGTAAAATAAATTGAATCATATTGATTTACTCATTCCAACATATGCCATCCGCATGAAAGAAGAGTATTGAATGTGCGTGGAGTAATATGTTCTTAAACACACATACACACATATATATTTCAGATACAAACAAACTCCAGAGAATTTATAACTTCACTTCAGACTCTAAAGTTTAGACTTCTTTAAAAGACAACAAAAACAAAACTTAATCACCTTCAGGGAAAAAATTCTGACGCAAAATTGAAATAAAAACTCCAGAAAAAAGTTCAAAATGGCAATGTGAAAAGAAACTCGATCAATTTAATGTAGTTTTCATCGTAAGAGAAAAAAATGTGAATGTAAGCTGCATGCATACGTCCAAGACTTCGTACATATGTAAACAAGCTTGAAAGTAATACTGCAGTTTATGAATTCACATTTGTTGCGTTTGTTATTTAAAAGAACAATTCACAATTCAAATATAACGAAGCAACATAAATGTTTGGGATTGCACAAATTTATTACAGACTGGAACACATACAAAATTTATACGACAATAGTTGTATTGTATATAAGGCGAGATAAATTCTGGAGAATATTTAACATATTATTCCTTTTATTTTTTTATTTTATTTATAAATTACAAATAATATTAAATTATGTACGAGCTGAGTAACATCGGTCATATTCTCAGTGTAATTTAACAGACCAGAGTCTCTGCTCGGAATCGAAACTACCTAATAGTCTAGTACACTACCCACTCGACTACAAAGGCAGCCCTCTCTCTCGCTCTTTTATTTTTAATACATAATTTTGCACTGAAATTTACAAAAGGCGACAAATAGGTATGATCATATAAAAGTAATCAAAGTTAAGGTATAGCAGAAGCAGGAATCTCACAAATTAATGGGCTAATCACCGCTTTCCGGCATTTAATATCGGTTAACCAAAGAGGTTACACCACACGAACTGTTATACGATATGTCAACATCTGTTGAAATCTAAATCATCTGTAGTAAAACGAATAAAAAATGGTTATTTTGAAAAAAAAAAAAAATACAATATAAGTATGTAAATAATATCTTTATTAAATATACAGTGGACAGCAAAAGTCTTAGTACAGCAACATATTTTAGCAATTTCATGAATTTTAGCCCAAAAGTTTGTGTAAAAATGTATAGTTTATATATATATTTTATTAATTTATTTCTGTTTTATTATAAAACAAACAATTTTTTAATGTTTTTCATAAAACAAGACAAAAATAAGGAAAAGTTTCAGATGACTCCAGAGGTACCCCCAAGGAGAACCCTGAATAAATTTAAAATTCAAAGGCCTAATATATGAAAATGTTATCCTTAGTAGAATATCCCTTAAGGTCAAGCACTCCAGTTAACCCATTTGGAATTGAATGTACAAGTTTTGTTTAATGTTTTCTGGTGGCACCATGAGCAAGTTTTTCGGTTGACTTTTGTTTGAGGTTTAGCGATTACGTTACCGTTCTTTCAAATGATCTCCTAAATTCTATCTTGAAGTCATTTCGGGACTTTGTACAAGAGTATTAAGCTTGTGAGGACTTTTTTGGTCAAAATATATTTGAGGTCTAAGACTTTTGCTGTCCAATCAAATGTTTAATGAAAACTCGTTTGAGAGAATATAATACATAATTTGAACAACAATTACAAATGGGCCAAATGTAATGAAAAAGTTTGTTACGGAAAGCCCAGTCGATTAGTCATAGCATGCACTTAGAAGTTGTGGACACTTTATATAAAAAAGAAATTGCTCTTTCTGATGAGTTAACAGATGACAATGACGGCTTCGATAGTGATTCTAGTGATTGAACAATTATATGTAAATTGTCTTGCGTAAATTACTTTTTTAATTTTTAATTATTTTATATTTTTATAGTATCTAAGTATGCATTTACTTCGTTTTTAAATAGAAATTTCATTTCTTTATACAAGAAATTTTTTTTTTATTTTTTCCATAGACCTACCCTAAAAAAAATTCCCGCTTTTCTAATTCATTCTCTCAAAAGCAATTCATTATATTTTTTAAATTCTCAAATGTTTTCAAGTTTTTAGTGTAACATATATAATGAAATAAAGTTTATTATTCTGAAGTTATTTTTCTTTGCATTAATTAAATTTGTTTGTGTTAGAGGATGCAATATAGAAACCATCAAGCATTTGTTTTCTGAATTCTTTCTTTTAATTTTTTGGTTATTCCTTCATTTTAAGTTCCCGAGCGAAGTGATTTCATTGCAGCAAGAATTTTTTAAATTATAGAAGTTTTTCTCTTTAGTTTTAATTGGAATGTATACATATATTTTCTTAGTTGTTTATTTCTTGATTTTTAGATTTATTTAATTTATTGTTAATGATGGTTTTTGATTATATTGCACAATATTAACTAAGTTTGTTTGAAATTTTAAGTTTTTATTCGAGCTGTAAGAGAAATTAAACAAATGCTATTTTAATTAAATGATTAAAATTCGCAGTACTTCCCCTTCATTCTGTTTTTCGTCATTGCTTTCCTTATACGTCGCCCTTGTACTTATTTCTTGCACAAAATTCCATTGAAGTTTTTTTTTGTTCTTTTGCTTCCTCCTACAAATACATTCATGCCGCGAATACTTTTGGTATGAATTATATTTAGTTTAATATGAGTATACATATGTATGTGTATTCATGTACATGAAAATCCTTATAATTCAATTATTTTAAAATTATTCCTGCAAAATTGATGATAAGGGGACGATGGAATACATGTTAAGTTTGAATTATTTTACCTTGCATAAATACAATTTGTAAAATTATTGTGAAAAATATTATAATTTTGTTAAAAACTCTTCATATCTTTGATTTCATTCAAGTTAATTGGTGTTGAAATGGGTAATTTAATTGATTCAGAAACTTAAGTTTTTAATTTGCCTTTTAAACTGTCGAATATTATCTATCTTAGTGTAATCACAAGTCAATTATTTATTAGGCAATTATTCATTTGATATAAGAGAATGTTTAAAGCAATTTTGTGAAATGATGGGATAAAATTGTAAACAATCACATTGAATCACAAAGAAGGTCACTTAAAATTGCATTTACATTTAATAAATATTTCAATTCATACACATTCCACTTCTAGCACAAGTATTTTATTTACGAAAATGGAATCTGTGTAATATCGTTTAACATTAAAACGATAAACAAAAGCTACACAAACAAATGCAACGAACTTGTTACAAATAAACCAACAACATCAGTATGAGAGAAAAGGGGATAGACAAGTAAGCGAACGCAACAACAAGCAATGTGAACAAAATACACAAACAACAATGAAGTCGCTATAGAGTTCTCGAGAAAGCGAAAACACTAACATTATACTTCAAGAATATTTGTCAGACTGATAACTTGGGCATATCAAAAGGCAGGCAAAGCAGGCAACGAGTAGTAAAAATTCAGTCAGCCTTGTGTGAAGTCGCGTTGCGTGTGAAGAGAATAGTCGTGGTTTGAAGATCTCCGTTGTAAAGCGAAAAAGGCAATTATTGTTGTTTTCATCAAGTTGTGTACAGTGACACACAAAATATTGCGAACAATAAAGAATTTAATTGAAACTAAACACAAATTTATTTTTATTTTGTTTGCAATCAACGAACTCATATTTTAAACGAATGATTTCTTTGGCTTTCTCTCTCTCTCTCTCTGCTGTTTTTTAAAACACGGTCTTCATTTCTTATGTTTCTCAAATAATAGCTCAGGAACTTATCATTCAAAAAAATTTGATTTTATAATTAACAACCAATGAATCTAGATAGAAATATATGAATTTTTTGCCTCTTACGCTTTTCTCCTGAAATTTTTTTCTGTACATATTTGTGATAAAAACGGCACTTAACTGATTTTTAAAGTTGAGTCCTAGACGATGCACTTAATTGGACTGGATTTCCAAAAACTCGTCTCCACAAAATGCTACTCTTATCATAAAAAGTCTTCCGTCAAATTCTTCACAACAAATTTTCAATTTCTCTGCATGAAATTTTCGATTTCCCTAAAAGAAATTTTAATTCTAGATCCTTACGCAATAAAGAAAGAAATTTTAAATTTCCATTCCATTTTCGATTTCCCTAAAAGAAATTTTAATTCTAGAGCCTTACGCAATAAAGAAAGAAATTTTAAATTTCCATTCCAAAAATGTTTGTCTTGACTCTCATATCGAATGGAGAGGTGAATGAATAACTTCTTTTTAATGAAGGAGAGGATTTTGTGTGCGCAGATTGCTTTCAATTCAATTTGTTTCATGTCGAATCGATCCATCCTCAACTTTGAAAATTAGTTTAGTGCCATTGTTATCACAAGTTATTTTAAAATTAAATTAAAAATTTAAAATTTTTACAAGAGAAGCCGCCATAGCCTAGTAGTTAGTGTGTTCGCTTTTTAGACGAGAGCCCAATGTTCAAATCCTGACACACATATCCAACAAAATGAAATTTGAAAAAAACTATTTCTTCGGCGACTTCCTCTCAGCAGTTTTCAGAAAAAAAATTTGAGGGTAAATAAAATTTCAAGGAAAAGTATCTCAATCATCTGTGATGCCGAAGCATAATGTTATTTACTCTCATTATTTTTATTTACACTCTGAACTGTGACAACCGTAAGAGTGCGGTGGCTGAGAACACTATTCGGGGAAAGATGTAAATTAGTCGTCTTATTCAGATCTTTCCAGCAGAACCTAGGAATATTACAAATGCCCTCATGTTACAAATGTCTATATATTGACCGTGAGATATTAGGCTCCTAAAAGAAATTCCATTGCCCGGTGATAGTTCGAATGCATATCCTTCCGTTTTGGGCTCATGTATGAGTTACCTTTAAATGCACCGAATTGCAACACCTATCAAGCATTGCGCTGCCTTCAGTACAGTGCTTTATAAAAATCGACGGCAGAAGCAGATAATGATTTGACTGTATCTCGACAATGACGCGTTTGATCTCGAATTTGTGGTCAGGAATTGTTTCTGGTTATTTCCGATAAATAAATCCGATATTTCAAGCTGGCTTGGGCTCTAACTAACGCATGAAAGTGAAGGTTTTTTAAATATTTGAGACATAATTACTATTTCATCTGTAATAAAAAAATTTATCCTACTCAAATGCTGGATATCCACAGTGTAAATTAAACTGCAATTAAACCTGAAACAAATGAATTGAAATTTCTGAAATTTTATGCTTTTATCCACGCTCTGTTACGCGTATTCATTTATTTATTTGCATAATTAATTGCAAAATTTAATGAAATGAAGGATACTTCAATTTTTTTTAATAATTTTATGAGTTTTTCAATTTATTGAGGTTTTGTGTTAAAATAAGATAAACAAAAACATTAAAGCGGATACGTCTATCCGCAAAAAAGTATTAAAATCAACTTTTCAAGATATTTTTTTTTTATTTATTGAAATATTTAACTTCTGTTTTTTTTTTTGTTTCAAATGAATTCAGTCCCAACCTAGTTGTAATGCTGTAAAAATAAGTGAAACATGGATTTATAAAATTTATTAGACAGCATTGGTGGATGGAAAAATTTAATTCCTCAGTGTTATTGTAAATTGTTTTTAGTCAAATAACGAACGTGATGATAATATGGCATTATAATTACAAAGGGAAAAATGGATCGATTTCAATAATTGGATATTTAAAAAAATATAACGCAAAGTGCCGATAAGGTAAACATATTGGACACATTTTCCTTCTACTAGCACAACTATCCGTATCATACTGTTACATTTTTACATTTTAAAAACGTTTGAAATATGAGCTCATAGATTGCAAATAAAAATACAAATAAATTTATGTTCAGTTTTAATTAAATTCTTTATTGTTCGCACAATTCTGTGTGGTGCCACTATTCACAACTTGATGTAAACAACAATTATTTCCTTTGTTTGCTATAATTCTTTACACTCTTCTGCGTAAACACTAACACTTGTTCGTTAGATCTTTACAACAGATATCTTCAAACCACGATTATTCCCTTCACACGCAACGCGTCTTCACACAAGGCTGACTGAATTATTACTGATCTCGTTGCCTGCTTTGTCTTGCCTTTTATATCGCAGGGTAAACAGTCTGATGAATGCTCCTGAAGGAAAATGACTTTGCCTTCGCTAAATCTCTATAAATGTAAGCATGTTTTTTACGTTATTGTTATTTGTCTATTTTGTTTACGTTTGTCCTTGCAGTGTTGTTGTTACCTATTTGTTTACTTGTTTATCCCTTTTTTATACTGATGTTTTTGCTATATTTTTGTTTATTTGTTGATCATGTAAACAAGTCCATAGTTTTTATTTCTGTAGCTTTTGTTTGTCATTTTAATGTTAAACGATGTAACACCATTTCAAATTTCGTAACAATACTTTACACGTTGCTAAGTTGTGTCTAATCCACAATTGTCCTAAATTACTTCAAATAATTGAGCATTTTTGAGAAAAACTCGCCCGTATGTATAAATCCACTTTCAGTACAGTGGAGCAGTTTGTAGAAGGAATAAGACAAGAATGGAAGAACATAATCCAGGAATCGGCTTATCTTCTTTTATTTTTGAATAAAACATGCTAAGAATTACAGAATAAGTCGCTGTAGTCTAGTATACTGGCTACTTGGCTTATTAGACGTGAGGCCAGGCTTCAAACCCCAGGTCAGACATCTCCAACAAAAAAAAAATTCCTTCGGCGACATGCTCTCAGCAGATTTTTGGCAAAAATTCTGAGAGTAAATGAAATTGCCATGAAAAGTTTCTCACAAATCAGTCGTACGGAGTCCATTTTAAACTGTAAGTCCCGCAACTCATGTATAAAATTAACACACACAACATCAGTAGTGTGAGAACCCAGGTCATAATCCTGACTGCCTGGATTGTAATGTATGTACGTATGTAAGAATTATACATTGTTTTAAAGCTTTTTTAATTATCTACAAATCATCATTTTTTTTAAATATTTCCATTGGAGTGGAAAAATCGTTCAATAAGTTCATTCAAAATACATTTAAAAAAATTAACACATCCGTATGAATAACAATTTTTTAATATGAAATATAGAAACTTTAATACGACATTACAAATGAATTATCGTCAATACCTGCAAGCATTGTGTACCTTAAAATATCACCTACTGAGTGTTATTATGTACTCCAAATTTATTCGCACACAATTATCTGCTTATTATATGCGTTATTATAAAATAAGGAAAATTTATGCCTAATAAATTATCGCATTTACAAATTTGACGTGTGTAATAAATTGTCACGTAGTCTAGTAGGTAGTGTGTTGGCTTATTAGACTGAAGGACCGAGTTCGAATCCCAGGTCAGACATCAAAACGAAAATATGAAAATATTTCTTCGGCGACTTCCTCTCAGCAGATTTCTGGCAAAAACTCTGAGAGTAAATAAAATTGCCATGAAAAGCTTCTCAAAATACTGTCGTTAGGAGTCGACTTTAAACTGAAGGTCCCGCCACTCATGTATAAAATTAACGCACACAACATAAGTGGTGTGAGAAGCTAGGTCGTAATCCTGACTGAAGGGTTGTAATGACCAATTATGTATGTAATAAATTGTCACCATAATTGTTACTATATTTTTAATTTTTTTTATGGTATGAGAAAATAATGTTTATCCATCTGAATTAAAAAGTTATAGTCTAGATTTGGGCTTAAATGTTAAGTTAAATTTAATTTTCAGATAAAGTCCTAATTTAAGAAAAAATTTAAATTAGCGTTTTTTTAATCCCGAGCTTTTATTATAAAATACTGTTACGTTATTACTTTTCAAAATGAGTTCGTTGATTGCAAACAAAATAAAAATAAATTGGTGTTTAGTTTCAATTAAATTCTTTATTGTTCGTACGAGTTTTGTGTGCCACTGTTTATAATTTGTCGTATACAACAATAATTGCTTTTTCGCTATTCTTCTCTGCTTACAACGGAGATCTTCAAACCATGACTGTTCTTTTCACACAAGCGTCTTCACACAAGATTGACTGAATTCTTACTACTCGTTGCCTGCTTTGTCTTGCCTTTTTACATGCCCACGTAAACAGTCTGACGAACATTCTTGAAGTAGAATGTTCGTGTTTTCGTTTTCTCGAGAACTCTATCGCGACTTCATTGTTGTTTGTGTATTTTGTTCACATTGCTTGTTGTTGCGTTCGCTTACTTGTCTATCCCCTTTTATCTCATACTCATTTTGTTGGCTTACTTGTAACAAGTTCGTTGTATTTGTTTGTGTAGCTTTTTTGTTTATCGTTTTAATGCTAAACGATGGTACACCATTGTACTACAATTTTCTATTCTTGAACTTACTCTTAAAACCATAATGTTGTTATTCAATAAACTTTTAAAGACCTGCATCTGCTTCTCGCATTGAATAAATTCAAAGATGAAAAAATTAACGAATTCTTGCAGCTACACGGTTGTTGATTAAAAATTCGAAGATTGATAAGGACCTCAACATGCTGTCAGCTAAAGGATAAATTGAGAAATTTGCGAAGGAATATCTGATATTTAAATCGAAATATCCTAAAATATCGTGATCGTGGTAGTCTCGCAAATAGAGTTTCCTCACATCTCAAAGCAACAACTTCGAAAATTGAACTTAGTCCTGGTTGATCGGCTGTATTTTGTTTAACAAGAGATAAAATATGAATATCTATTGTCAGTTCAATTATTAAGGATACCGTATACATATAAATTATGGGAAACAAAAATTAAAAAGAAAGAAAATAACAAATTGTAACAGACCTTTTCTTTTAATCCACAAAATTATTAGTAGGCTGCTACTATAATTTTTTCACTAAATTACTTTCCTATTGATTCAATTACACATTCATCGTCGTCGAAAATATCCTTCATACGACTTCCAGTAAATGCTGTCAAAAGTTGAAACCTGCTGGTTTTATACCATTGTGGGGTATTTGTTACCGTACGTACTTCCTATTATATGTAATTTGTTAACATTTATTTTTCGTACCAAGAACAGTTGAAATACATTCTGTAGAAATAATGCCTGAAAGCTGGCGTTATCTTCTAAAACTCGGATTTCACCCTAATTGCCAAAACAGACATTATATTTAGCGTTATTCTATTATTATCTTTACTCGCTGTAGTCTATTAGGCCTATTAGACGACAGTCCATAGATCCTTGGCTCATGAAATTGCCACAAAATGTTTCTCAAAATCTGTCATTCGGATGTCATGCCACTTATGGATACAAAATTAACACACCCCACATGGGTAGTGTCAGAAGTTAGGTCGTAATCCTGTCTAAAGGATTGTAATGACCAATTAAGTAAATAATTACTTACTTATAATTACATACATACATAATTGGTTATTACAACCCTTTAGTCAGGATTATGACCTAGCTTCTCACACCACTTATGTTGTGTGTGGTAATTTTATACATGAGCGGCGGGACCTACAGTTCAAAGTCGATCCCGAACGACATATTTTTAAGAAACTTTTCATCGCAGTCTCATTTACTCTTATGGTGTTTTCTTTTCTACCAAAAAATGTGCATTTTATTAACGCAAAATGCAATTTTGCGTTTGTTTCTTAAAAATGTTTCGCCCTCTAAAAGGGTGGTATGTTTTATTCTAAACAATTCGTACTTGCCAATGGTGGAGGGCATTGCATTTTATGCCCTGTATAAATCGAGAGTGCTGCTAATGCCCTGTAAAGCAGATGACTTTTGTTTATTTAAAGGGCTACCAGATGAAATTTAAAAAAAGTTGCCTGGTATTGTTATCCAATTTGAAGTTAATTTTTTCATTGTTTTGTGGAGTAATCTTAAGGAAATATTACATTATTAAAGCTACATGGTCAGCAATATAAAAAATTGCATTCAATGTTAGAACAGTGTTAAAATATTTTTTTTTGTTATAAAAAAAGCGTGCAAAAAATGAAGTCTTAAAATTAGCGATCTGGCAACACCTTTGAATAAATTGGCATTTCCTCATTCATTTTCTTAAAAAGTGGTAAACACAGGGCATAACCTTTTTTAATATTTGTGTTATGTTCTTCTCAAATAAAAAATGACATTACAACAGGGTTGGTCAACAATTTTTTTAATGCACCTTGTAAGAGGGTGACATTTTCTTTGTAGAAAAGAAAACACCATTAGAGTTTTTGTCAGAAATCTGCTGAGAGGAAGTCGCGAAGAAATATTTATTTTCATATTTTCCTTTTTCAGCCGCAAAATATTTTTCTAAATGGAAAATTAAAATCAATGAAGAAAAGTCTCAGGCCATTTTGTTTCCTTACAACAAGTCACCTAAGAGAATTCCTTGTAGGAAACTTAGGATACAAGGCAATGAAATAGAGTTCGCGAAATCCGTATAATATCTAGGTATTACATTGGACCAAAAACTAAATTTTAAAGAGCACCTAGAGAATACATGTCTTAAAGCAATCAGGTGCGGGCGATCTTTATATCCTCTTCTGAATAGGAAGTCAAAATTGAATTTTAAAAATAAATTACTTTTATTCAAAATAAGTATAAGGCTAATTCTTACGTATGGCTGCCAAATCTGGTATGATTGTGCCAGGTCACACCTGAGAAAGTTACAAGTAATACAGAATAAGAATTTGAAAATAATTTACAATCTGCCTTCAAGATTTCCTACCGTTGAACTGCATTCAAAGGCTAACATCCAGATGATTGAAAACTTTATAACTGACTTGGCGCTGTCATTTAGAGAAAAATGCAGAAGGTCAAACTACGCCCATCTGAGAGGTTTGATTTGATAACTTCTAATTTCAGCTATACTATTATGTATAGCATTCATTAGATGTTGTCTTAGAGCTTCTCAGTTTTCTTATGTGATATTTAATTTTAGGTTTTTTACTATCTTTTTCCTATTAAATAGATAATTTTAATAAGTATTTAGTAATAATCAAAATGTGATAATTTGTTGAAATATCCTTAAGATAGAAACTCAAAACATTGTAAATAATTTCACTTATGTTCCTATGATAGAAAATAAATAAATAAATAAAAAATATTTTCCTTTTGATGTCTGACTTGGGGTTTGAACCCGGGCCTTACGTTTAATAAGCCAACACACTACCTACTAAACTACGACGACTTCAACTTTATAATTATAATTACTTACTTATAACTACTTACTTAATTATAATTAAATCAAACCAACAACACCCGCACGAGCTGATTAGTTACTCACTGTAATCAGAATCCGATTACATTTAAGACAAAATTATATTTTTCTTATATCGGGTCTTTCAGCAGGAATAAAGGCTATCTTGTTGAAGCTACTTTTGTCAAATTAGTTGCTATATATTCAGTCTGTTTTGCCAAATCACCATTAATACGACAATGTGTGTGCGTTGAATAGGCTCTGGAGCAGTTGGCAAATGACCTTAATTTGCATCGAAAAGTCATCTTCAGTGATGAAGTTCGTTTCTGGATGCATGGGTATTCGAACAAACAAAATTGTCGTATTTGGGACTACAGCTATCCAAATGAGAACTAAAGACGTTCAATGGGTTCCGAAAAAGTCACTGTTTGATGAGGATTTATTTCATTTCGGAATATTCTACATGAGCAAATTGAGGTCAAGATCATCTCATGCGGGGATGATGTCAACCGAAATCATGCAATTTGACCCATTAGCCGTTCTCTTGTGCAATTTTCATCACAAGTCACAGCTGTATACAAAAAAGCCACAAACTATAGCGGTGTTCAAAGCCAACACACTCATGAAATTGATTTATTGGTTGGAAAGTTTAGCCAGAAAAGCCAAGCTAGACATTTGAGCGATTATATATTCCACACATAATGGCATCAATGAAGTAGCCGTACACAGTAGCACAGTAGCAGTACACATTCAAAGTTACTTGTATAAGTACAAACTTGTAGAAAATTTTTAATAACATCGGGCTTTAAGTAGCGTTATTTGCTAAATATGGTAGAGGCTGTACAGTAATAACTTGTAATTTCATGATGTTTAAAGAACATCAATAACGTACTGGCTGTTATATGTTCACATAAATATTGTATTCCTTTAAATATTGTTGTTTCCTTCGTACTCAGCAAATGAAAAACAGATTTAAATTTTTTTTTTAAATCACAACAAAGCAAATAAAATTTTAAAAATATCTTTAAGTGTACGAATGATGATTGAGAACAAATTTTTCTTTGTTGCAAATATTTTAAAATGATTTTGTTTAGCTTTTCTAATCCATTTGGCTTAAAGAAGGGTACAATGGATTGAGAGCATAAAGTCTTATGCAAATTATTCATAATTTATTTGATTTTCTTCCTTTTATTTCCATTGTTTTTTTTTTTTTTTTTTTTTTTCTAAAACAATACAACGTAACAATAAAACGAAGTTGGCTACGTATTAGCGGAAGACGATATGCAAAACTGTGTGTCCTTTAGAATTTCTAATTTTGAATTATATTTGCCTTCTGCTTTGATTATGTCTTATTTAGTAAGCTAATGCTGAGTGTTGTTTAATTCTTTAGTTAATACCACTTAAATTTTATTTTACAAAAGTCGAAATGGCCACAATTTCTAGTGCTGCTGAAAACGCCACTCTACGACTCCAATGATCAATATTATGACAGCAAATTTGTTGAAATCTCTTGCGTTAAGAGTTTACATCTTAGAAATAATTTTTAAATGCATAATTTTTCCTCTCTTCTTAGACTTTCAAACGCGACAGATTTTTATTTTGTTTCCTGTTTTTCTCTTCTTTTAAAAGAAACTGTTAAAACGGAATATGTTGTACCTGTAAATAAAAGATGACATCCTTAAGGTTTGCGTCTCTGTCTTATGAAAGTTAAAAAGAGATTAAAGGCCTTTCAGTTAGTTCGATGGTAAATTCACTAAATAACCACGGCAAAACAAAATAATAATTTCAACAATAATAGCAAGGCTTAGAATTGGAAACTGTTAAACCATTCAAACCCAAATAAAGAAAGAAAATTAATTTTAATAAGGGTGTACTTAAGAAAGTTTCACTAAGATTTTGAATTTATTTTAGTCGATTCATTTTTTCTTTTCTTGTATTTCGAAATTTTTATTACGACTGAAAGATATTCTACTGGTTTTACGGTCTTGATTTTACTTGATTTACTTTATTTGCCTTAAATATACAACTTTTGTATATTGAAGGAAATTCCAGGTGAAGAACAACAAAACACAGAAAATTAAAAACTTTAAAATTTTACATTTTAGCTAACTTTTATTATAAAAATGGTACAATAACTTAATTTGAAAATTATTTTAGAATTTTTTTTTATTTTTTCGTAAAAGCCTCTCCTGTAGGCTTTTATTATCGAGGAGCTCAAGTAGTATGACTCAAATGAATTTTTCGTAAATTTTGTACATTTCGTTTTCGATCTCTGAATTTAAATAAAACGAAGTGTATGTGAGATATCCATTCCCTTGCATCCAATTCCGGCCAAAAGAAGTTGGTGATCATCTACCTATTGTGCTCATCTATAGTGCTCTTTGACGGTGATGGCCTGGCCATCGTCCGATTTCATTAATGCATCTATACATCTGGACATAACACTTCGATAAAGCCTTTGCTATCAAAAGAAATATTTAACATCAGTAGAAGGCAATATTTCAACTTTCGCGACCGCAGGTGAAGGCATATTTTTCAGTGAAATCAGTCAAAAAACAAGTGTTTGTTTTAGTCTTCAGGGACTTACCTTAAGCGTTGATAAAATAAATAATTGATTATCCTAATATATATTATAAATCTTTCTGTAAGTCTGTTTTTTTGTTTGTTTGTTTGTTTGTTGGTTTGTTTGTTAGCCAATCACGCCTGAACGCCTGGACCAATTTTCTTGAAATTTGGGATATAGATCGAGCCATTGCCGGTGCAGGTTATAGGCTATAAATCTTTTCAAAATTTTGACCCAAAGGGAGAAAAAATGGGTCAAAGGGGAGAAAAAATGGGCAAAAATTAGTACTTTATGCATAAATGCTGTATTTTATCTGTTTTAAAGGTATTTTTTTACGATTTAGCTTGGTTAAGTTTCCCAAATAGCTATTGGAGGTGTTCCGTTTCAAAAGTTGAACCAAAAGGGGTCCAAAAATGGGGAAAGGGGCGAAAAACGGGAAAATTGAGTGCATTTATATTTAGGACTTAGAGTATTCAAAAAACAGGGTTGTTTGTTAAACCGGTTTCCGAATAATTTGAAAAATTGCATTTTTTAAGAAACCGGTTTCAAAACCGGTTTCGAAACCGATAAACCGGTTTTTTATTTATTGTTATTTTTAATGCAAAAATTACCCAATAATTTTTTTTAATTTTTTAAACTAATCCAAACTACATAACCCGCGCAACGCCGGGTACAATCTGCTAGTAATATAATAAATACACTGTTAGCAATACACGGTACTATTGTAATTCAAATTATAAGGTGAATTTTCAAATTTCGAGGGCTACGTGTATTCGACTTTAGTTTGTCTGTAAGGGTAATATATAAGACAAGTGCGATTTTCTGCTATCGAAAAAAATTTATCAATGAAGTTGAATCAAATTTTGGGTAAAGAATTCAATTAAAAGCTTAAAAACACTTGAAATATTGACAGTGGCACACGGTGAGATTGCTCTGAGTCGAAAAACTGTTTACGAGTGGTCCAAGCTTTTCACTGAAGGACGAAAGGATGTGATTGACGACTCCTGCCCTAGACGCCCCAGCACATCAATAACCGATGAAAATGTTCAAGTACCTATTCATCCAGTAATGAGCCTTATCGCTGAAGATGATTTTTTGCTTTGTTGGCTCACTAGACGAAAGTTTCGAATCCATATTTCAGTTCTGACATCTTGTAAAGAGAAACTAAAAAAAATTCTTTCGACGAACGCTTTTAAGCAGTATTTTGATAAATCCATTGAAAAAGTTTTTAAATTTGTTGTTATCGCAGGATAAACTTTAGGCCCGTCACTCACGTATTGTTACGAAAATGGAAATGGTGTTGTTAAAAATGATAAACAAAAGCTCCAAAATCAAAAATAATGGACTTGTTTTCAAGATCAGCGAATAAACAAAAATATAGCAACAACATCAGTATAAAAAAAATAAAAGGTATCAAGATGTAAACAGGCAACAACAAAATGCAGCGGACAAAGAAGTAAACAACCAACAACAAAGTGCAGTATAAAAAAGCGGATAGACAAGTAAACAGGCAACAACAACTCTACAAGGACGAACGTAAATAAGATACATAAACAACAATAATGAAAACAACTTGTTTACATTTTTAGATATTTCCCAAAGGCAGTCATTCTCCTTCGAGAGTATTCATCACACTATTGATCCAGCGATATAAAAGGCAAGACAGAGCAGGCAAATGTGATTCAGTAGGAATTCAGTCAGTCTTGTGTGTAGACACGGGATTCAGTAAGAATTCGGTCAGTCGTGTGTGAAGACACGTTGCGTATGAAGTGAATAATTGTGGTTTGAAGATCTCTGAATTAAAGATCTAACGAAGAATTGTTATTACGTATGCGGAAGAGTGTGAAAGAAGAATAACAATTAAAGTAAATTTTTGTTGTTTAAGTCAAATCGTTAAAGGTGACACACGGAATTGTGCGAATAATAAAGAATTGATTTAAAATTAAACATATATTTATTTTTATTTTATTTGCAACTCATATTTTTAACGTTTTTAAATGGGTAAAAACATAACAGTATTTAATAATATGAGGTCATTAACTGTTAAAGTTATACACTTTTTATGTGAATATGGATTAGGTGTGAAAACAACTGTTTATTTTTAGTTCAAGAACGAATTAAGTCACTTTCGAATACCCAATTCTAAATTGTTGCATGTTACAGTTGAAGTAGGTGGGAGTCGTATAGGGTACGTTATTATATCTGGTTGCACCTTATAGTTCCATGTTCGCTTCATGATGCAATACGTATTCGAGTATTTTCATTTATTTATACATTACAATACAATTAAAAATTATAATTTATTATTAAGAGCTGAATAACTTAGACCATGTACTCGATATAGTGTAAGAGACCAGAGTCTCTGGTGAGAATCGCACCCACAACAAGCACGCATTATTGGTAGTATACTTTAAAAACTTTGGGCCATAATCATAGTCATCAAAAAAGTATACTTTAAGTATCATTTATTAAAAAGTCTACTTTTCACCTACTATAGACGATAACAAGCATACTTTTTCCGCTAAAGTCAGTTTTATACTTAAAACAAGCTGAAGTTGTTTTTAACAAAGTTAACATCACTTCAGCTCTATCAGCTGTTTGTCATTTATCAAAAGTTACAAAGTTAAAACAAAACAAAAACAAATGATGTATGAAAAAAACTGCGGATGCCATTGACTCTGTAATGGCGTTCCAAGCATTTTTTTGTTATTAATCATAGAGGTGTCATTGCCATTGGACAGGTGGTTATTGATTCACTCGCACAAAAATCCTTTTCGCTGATGCTCCAGTTTGCCTCTCGCTCCCTTTCCTTTTGATACTTTTCCAAATTTTCCATTGAGAAAATAGTTTATTTTCCCCGGATTAATTTTTTGCAATTGTTGTTTTCAAAATAACAATTTATATTTTGTTTATTTTTTTGGCGCTTTTATTGTATCAGCTGTGCAGAGATGCCACTTATACAGTATTTATATCAGTTTATATGCAAAATTTCAAACATTATACTAATCACCCACTTAAAGCTGGTTCAACTTAAAACAATTATTAATTTTCACTATAGTTAAGAAACATTTAGTAACAGGTTTAAATATTAAAGTTGTTTTTAAAAAGAACCGACTTTAGTGTTTGACTATGATTATGGGCCTCTGTATTTACATTAGATGGCACCAATTATTTGTTGTTTGTGCTATTTTATTTCAAGGATACGTCATTTTAAAGAGCAATTCTTGAGTTGCCACATTTTAATTTTTATCTCGACAGAAAATCTTTCAAACTGTTTAAAGTTTTGTTGAGCCAAGCAGAACAACATTTGGCCCAAGTAATATCCTGTAGTTGGTGGTAGCCAGTCATCTAGAAATGGGCCAGGTCGTTCAAGATGATTTTTTCGATAAAAATTAAGGTCAGTTGCCGATTGTTCCAGATCACATTCAGCGAAAACACGTCGTTGCCTTCGGTCGTTTACCTTTACTTTCTGGGTACGTTGTATTTTGTACGGGTATATGCGTCCGTTCTTCTGAGCGAGGTGAAATCGACTACTTTGGATTCTTTTGTATAAAACAGGTTCAGCGTTTCGTAGACGCACGGATAGTGAACTCAATCGTTGATTGTTATTTCAAATTTCGATTTTGCAAGAGAAAAATTTTCTTTCTTTCTTGAAAATATTTTTACCTCAATAGTTTTTTTCACATGTGTTTCATAACATCGAGGCACGTAGCATCCGCAGTACGTTTTAATTTTTTCAACTGACAGGAAAGTTAAAATGATTTCTTATGTCTTTTATTATATTTGCTTATTTTCTGTTAATGCAACGAATTTTAACTTTAAGCGTTCGTCGCGTAGTTAGCTAGTTTTGCTTATTTTCTATAAATTTTTGGAAATACTGGTATAAGAGAGATGACTTTTCCACGGCTCATTGCCCAGGCACATACATATGTAGTCGATGATAAATCTTTAATTAACATTTTGCTTCAGCAAACACAACTATTGCAGTAAATAAAATCGAGCAATGGATTACTGACTGCGCTACTGATACCATAGACCTAAATGAAGAAAATTCTATAGACGATGATAGTAAATCTGTTGGTGAATAAGTTCAAGACATATTGGTTGCTTAAAAAAAATTACAAAGGATGAGAATGAATATTGTTACGTTTTTACCTTTTTAAAAACGTTTAAAATATAAGTTCGTTGATTGCAAACAAAATACAAAAAAATATATTTGTGTTCAATTTTAGATAAGTTCTTTATTGTTCGCACTATTTTATGTGCCACTGTTCACAACCAGTGATGCCAGGAGATTTTTTTCAAAAATCGCTACGTCAATGAAAAAAAAATCCCTTTTTTCCCTACACCCACTTTTAATTTTCCCTACAAAATTCCCTACGCCACTTTTTCCGTTTTTTTTTTTTTTCAAAAATTAAATGTATATTTTAAATTTGTATTTTTTAAATTCAGGTACATACATTTATTATACAAAAATAACAAAAACAAATAAAAATAACATAAAAATAACAAACACAAATTAATGGAAAAAGAATTATTTTATTTATACAATTCTGTATAAATTATTTTTTGTAAATGACTCGATTTGCATTTAAAATTTTCACAATTATTTAAATTTGCTTGTAAATGAGATCTTATAATGCAAATAGAATTTAACAACTCATGGCTTAATTTGTTCCTTTTTTTCGTACGTACGTCAGTTACAACAGAAAAAATTCTTTCAGCGTCAGCGTTGGCATGTGGCAGACTTAGTAAAATTTTTGTAATTTTTGCAAAATTTGGAAATATCAAATTGTCATTAAAATTTTTTGTTTTGCATATTTGAGACCAAAATGCTTCAACATCTAATTTAGACAATGTTTCTTTTTCATATTCAGAAAAACTATATTCTAAAGTTAACCATTCATGCGTAAGTAAATTTAAGTCAACTTTTTACTTATCACATATCAATTTAAATTGATAGACACTTTTGTTACTTGTTCCAATGGCCACTTCGGGGTTTAAAAATTCCATTTCTTGGAAAACTGATTTGTCATTAAGTGGCAGTCTTCTTTGCATTTCTTCAAGTGCAGTTATGTAGAATTGTAGACAATCAGATTTTACCTGATGAGCACTGGCTTTTGGAAAAGTTTTCAACAATTCTTCACATTCACTGCCGACGTAAACGTCATCTATTGGTAATGAATCATGAGGAGACCTTATGATACAATCAATTTTCAAGCATTCTTTTTTAATAAAATTTTGGCCAAGTTTATAAAAAAAATTTTTGTTAACTCTGAATGCAAAACATGAACCAACATTTTTTTCGACTGAAAAAGTGCATTTAACGATTTAAAATAATTTAGCACATATTTCAAAAAAAGTAAGTAAGCTTTATTACACTCATTGGTAAGTTCAGTCAGTATAACGTCTGCAGATTTCAACTTGTCCTGTTTAATTGCAAATTCAAAATATTCAAATAGAACTTGCCAATTATACAATATTCTTTCGATGCATTTTTGATGAAACAAAATGGTTGTTGATGTTCTTAATATTTTTCTTTTTTCTTCATTCATCTTTTCTTGGAACTCCGCCAACTGAGAACATCTTTTAGAACTGCCGGAAATGTACGATCCTATTTGTCTTACCAAATCTTCTGGGGCTCTTGGCAACATTAAGCAAGATTTGTTTGCTATGATGGCGGCAGTGTGCAAATACATTTGATTGTTATTACGTCGGGATTATCCAGCAAAAGTCTGGATGCGAACGAATTGTTTTGTCTGACCATAACACTAGCGCCATCGCAACACAGTCCAATGATGTTATCAAAGGGAATATTGTATGATAAAACTTTGTTGCCAAACTTTAATTTTTTTCTGATGCCCAGATTGTTTTAAATTTAAATATAGGGTTTCTCCTTAAGCATTTGGTTTAGTAAACAAACTTTAATAATGTTTGTACAAAAAACTTGGCATACAGAAAAAAAACCTACAAATCGCTTTAAAAAAACTGTCCTTTTTTCCCTACGCCTCAAATTTTTTGGAAAAAAAAACCCTACAAAAGGGATAAAACCCTACATTTGGCATCACTGTTCACAACTTGATACAACAACAATTTGTTTAGTTCGCTGTTCTTCTTTGCTTACATCGCAGATCTTTTAAACGACGATCTTCAAACCACGACTGTTTTCTTCACACGCAACGCGACTTCACACAAGACTGACTGAATTCTTACTACTCGTCGTCTAATTTGTCTTGCCTTTTCATAGGCCCACGTAACCAGTCTGACGAACATTCTTGAAGTAGAATGTTCGTGTTTTCGCTTTCTCGAAAACTCTCGTAGTTTCATTGTTGTTTGCGTATTTCGGTTGCATTCTTTGTTGTTGCGTTCTCGCTTACTTGTGTCTATCCTCTTCTCTTTCATACTAATGGTTTGTTGGTTTACTTGTAACAAGTCGTTGTATTTGTTTTAATGGTAAACGATGGTACAGCGTTTCCATTTTTGTAACACTATTTTCTGTCGAATAAAAATATACCACTTCGATGCGTCTTCCAGCAGGTGAATAACCCAAATTGTGATGTAATGGTTCGAACAAAATCGACGTATTTTAAAATGTATGAAACCGCAATGAAATTTACTTGTGAAAAATTTTCTCATCAAATCTTTAACTGTCGCTTGCTTTCCTTATTATTTTTCATTTCACTGTGTAAAATATATATGTATATGTATATACAATTGTTTCTTTATATATGTATGTCTTTAATCTTTAAATTCAATTCCATTTTGTTCTGTTTTTCTTTTGTTTCCTCATAAGCAATTCTTGAAAACTCGCAAAAAGAGTTAACTGGGAAATCTAATAAAAGAAATGAAAGTCTTACAATCGTGCGTTTCGTTTAATCAGACGTGAGCAAAATAAAATTTGTGCTCAGTTCCTTTTCTGT
Organism: Sarcophaga caerulescens; assembly: GCA_927399465.1. Classification (NCBI taxonomy): domain Eukaryota; kingdom Metazoa; phylum Arthropoda; class Insecta; order Diptera; family Sarcophagidae; genus Sarcophaga; species Sarcophaga caerulescens. The sequence continues at coordinate 58,457,573 of OV656868.1, forward strand.
ATGTTTGATTATCAACAAACTTACAAAAAATTTTTGTGAGTATAACTTACGTTAAAACTTGATAAACTTTTAAGAAAAATTCGTGTTCAAAAACATCACGTTATCTAAGGACACATTTAAGAAATTTTTTGTTTGAGGTAACTCCATTAATAATAACTGCATAAATAAATCTTTGAATGTTATTTAAGATAGCTTAACTGTATCTATTGAAATGTCATTTACACATTGTCATCATCAAGTAAAACCGTGTAAATATAAAAATAATTTTTCTATTATTTTCCACAATTGATTTTTTTAATAATCTCTTTAACATATTGTTACGTTTCTAAAAACTTTTAAAATATGAGTTCGTTGATTGCAAACAAAATAAAAATAAATTTGTGTTTAGTTTCAATTAAATTCTTTAATGTTCGCACAATTTTTATGTGCCACTGTGTCCAACTTGATGTACACAACAATAATTTGCTTGTTCGTTATTCTTCTTTACTTACACCTTTTGCATGAACACAACACTTCTTCGTTAGCTCTGTATAGCGGAGATCTTCAAACCACGATTGTTCTCTTCACACGCAACGCGTCTTCACACAAGACTGACTGTATTCTTACTACTACTCGTTGCCTGCTTTGTCTTGCCTTTTTATATGTCCACATAAACAATCTGATGAATGTTCTTGAAGTTTAAAATTCGTGGCTTCGTCTTCTCAAAAACTCTCGTAGTTTCATTGTTGTTTGTGTATTTTATTTACATTCTTTGTTGTTGCATTCTCGCTTACTTGTCTATCCCATTTCCTTTCATACTCATGGTTTTTGTTTTTGCAGTTTTTGTTTATCATTTTAGTGTTAAACGATGTTACACCGTTTCCATTTTCGTAACAATATTGTATAAATGCAAATAAAACGCAGGCCTTAAAAAATGTAATATTAAAACAAACACCTTAAAGCAAAAAATTAACTCATGTTCATGGATGTTAGACTGTGAACTACTTAAAAAGGGATTTGGGTGAAAAAGAAGCTGTATTTTTTCATTTTCTATTTTAACCGAATACTTAGTGTACTGCATTACACTTTAGATGTAATATGTAAGATTCTGTTTTGGCGTCTTTGGAGTGTTTCTATATTAATAATTTTGTGTGTTAGCGATGACATCTGTCAAACATATTGAGTATACATCAAATCAGTGAAAAAACAACATCATACTTTTTCCATAGTATTGTAGCGAATTTTGAACAGCTTATAGTTAAAGGCGTTCATGGAAATCGTAAAAAAAAATCGTCACAAAAAATACATAAATTAAAAGTTAAAAAAAATTGCAGTGAAACATATAAAGTTAAGTCAACCTACATATCTTAGTTCAAAAATAAATAAAGAAAAAAAATTTAACATAAAAATTTAACAAGTCCTTTTAACGCTTTAATTATAAAAATAAACTTTAAAAACGAGTGTTTTATACAATATAATAATAATATAATAAATATATAATCCTAATATATATTATAAATCTTTCTGTAAGTCTGTTTGTTTGTTTGTTTGTTGGTTTGTTTGTTAGCCAATCAGGCCTGAATGCCTGGACCGATTTTCTTGAAATTTGGAATATAGATCGCGCTTTTGCCGGTGCAGGTTCTAGGCTATAAATCTTTTCAAAATTTTGACTAAAATGTGAAAAAAATGGGACAAAGGGAGAAAAAATGGACAGAAATTAGTACTTTTATGCATAAATGCTGTATTTTATCTGTTTTAAAGCTAATTTTTTACGATTTAGCTTGGTTAAGTTTCCCAAATAGCTATTGGAGGTGTTCCGTTTCTAAAGTTGAACCAAAATGGGTCCAAAAAGGGGAAAGGGGCCAAAAACGGGCAAACTGAGTGCATAGCCAATCACGCCTGAATGCCTGGACCGATTTTCTTGGGATATAGATCGAGCTTTTGTCGGTGCAGGTTCTAGGCTATAAATCTTTTCAAAATTTTGACCCAAATGGGAAAAAAATGGGACAAAGGGAGAAAAAATGGGCAAAAATTTGTACTTTTATGCATAAATGCTGTATTTTATCTGTTTTAAAGGTAATTTTTTACGATTTAGCTTGGTTGAGTTTCCCAAATAGCTATTGGAGGTGTTCCGTTTCTAAAGTTGAACCAAAAGGGGTCCAAAAAGCGGGAAAGGGGCCAAAAACGGGCAAATTCAGTGCATAGCCAATCACACCTGAACGCCTGGACGCCAGGTTCTAGGCTATAAATCTTTCCAAAATTTTGACCCAAATGGGAAAAAAATGGGACAAAGGGAGAAAAAATGGCCAAAAATTAGTACTTTTATGAATAAATGCTGTATTTTATCTGTTTTAAAGGTAATTTTTTACGATTTAGCTTAGTTAAGTTTCCCAAATAGCTATTGGAGTGCATTTATATTTAGGACTTAGAGTATTAAAAAAACTGGGTTGTTTGTTAAACCGGTTCCCGAATAATTTGAAAAATTGAATTTTTTAAGAAACTGGTTTCAAAACCGGTTACAAAACCGATAAACCGGTTTTTTATTTATTGTTATTTTTAATGCAAAAATGACCCAATAATAATTTTTTTTTCATTTTTTAAACTAATCCAAACTACATAACCCGCGCAACGCCGGGTACAATTTGCTAGCATAATATAATAATATAACATACATATATATTACAATTAAACCTTTCAATCAAATCAGATACAATATTAAAGTCGAAGCAGTTACGACTGTTAAGTTTTAAATAACATTTTTATATAATATTGCTTCTAAGGAATTTAGTTTAATTTAAATTAACTTGGTTTAATACTCTTTCTACATTAGTTGAAGTATGTAATAATACTAATATTTGTTAATAAATTTAAAGCTACCATTTCTTATTTTCATTTCGGAATTTTTTCCAACCGGACTAGGTAGATAGGCAGGTAGAGGTAACTGTCTACCCAAAGAAGTTGAGTGTGGATACTTAGGCCTCATAAGGCGCATTGTGATATAGTCCTGGAACAACTCCGAGCGTCTGATGAAGCGATTCGACTGCCAATGTCAATCATATCATCTATATAGTAGGCACCAAGGTGACCTTTTCTCCTTCGACAGGGAATTGATGAACAATCGCCTCCCGGTAGTTTCAAGGCGGGGAAGAATGCAATGCTCTGGTATGGCTTAGACGACAATACTAAATGTGTGCCTCTAAAGTTTAAACACACTTATCCTCTATCCATTCTTGGCCAGATTTTCTTCACGTCCTGCCAGTGTCCAAAATTTCCGATCTGGATCTATGATTACATTGTCCATTATAAGCTTGCAGATCCTCAGAGTGATTCCAAAAGTCGACAATTTATCGGATAGTTCGTTGATTGTGTCACACCTGCCTGTTCACCCGCTCTGCAGTTACCTTGAATGTCACTGTGCCCTGGTACTTATATGATATGATGTCCTTTAGTTCCAGCCATCAAAATGCAGATTGATTTCTGATAAGTAAGACATTACAAGAGAGCCAATAGCATTTGATAGGATAGAGTTAAATATATTTGATGGGGTATTTTTCGGGAACTTAAACTCTTTCACTAGTTCGTTAATGCATTCTACTTTATTGGGAAGTGTTTGTAACTCATTTCTTTGACTTTTTTCGATAACTTGGGCTGCCTCTGTTATGTGTGTTGAAATCATCTACTTCTGAATTCATTCCTGGCAAAAAACTTTAGATTTATTTGTACTCAAAGTTAAATTTCATAAATGAATATGTGGAATTTATTTTGTTCCTTGTTTAACGGAAAGCCATAAAATAAATAATTTAATATGTGTTTAAGACTTATTCTTAAGTGATATAAGAATACATAAAAGTCTCTTGATGGTTGGCACTTGATAGTTGCTTAACCCTCTCATGCCCGATGTTGCGTATATGCAACATTGTGTTTATGAGCGTCTAACTTCCGCTATTTTAAATATTTTTTTTTTGGTTCTTTCGCAAAAATATAGCCTCATGTGTTGTTTAAGCTTACAGCTAATTGGTTGGTAGTCAACTGCGCAAGTGTTCAGTTAGTAGCTATTTTCCCGAGAGCGAAGTTAACAAATTCATTTTGCAAACAATCCTTGTTTTAAAAAGTGTTAAAAAACATTAATATAATGAAGTCATCCCAAACTCAAGTTCAATAACTAAATAATGAAAGGTGGGTGAGTAATTAAAAAAAAAAAAATCGGCATGAAAATATTATTTAGTTTGTCTGTAATAATTTTGTAAATGTAGTGTTGCGTATATGCAACATTGGTCTATTATGGTAAGTTTCGAAAAATAAAAACTTTGATTGGGATGATTCGGCTGACGAGGAAAATGAATAAGAAGAAGATGATAATAAGAGTGTACAACTAATTTCAAACTATGCAGGTAAGAACCCTATGAGTGAATGCAAGAGATGGTGTCGCAAAGACAGGAAGTTTATAAATACACCTCGTCCAGGTATAGCAGAATGCTACAACAAGCACATGGGAGGAGTTGATCTTCCGGACATGATGCTTGAATTGTACAAGTCAAACTATGGTTGTCGCAAAAAAGAGAGGTCGTCCGTCATCACTCCTTTTGAGAATGAATTCAGGAACTTCATCAACTTCTCCATCGACCCCGTCATCACCAGCTCCTTCTACGGGTTCTGAATCAATCCCCTATAAAAGAGCATATGTTGCAATGTGCACTTGTGCTCCAATCCTCAAAAATATTGTTTTGTATCCTTCCAGACATAAATTGGAATAAACGGCATTTGAAAAAAATCAACTTGTATTGAAATTTATAATACCATTGCCCAATGTTGCCTATACGCAACATCATGTAGCTCTTAAACCGGGACACCTAGAACGTTGAAATTTTTGTCAGTTGTATTGAGGTCAACTCTATCTTATATGTCGACTCAAAAAAAATTTAAGCCACGCCCATTTTAATTCGGAAATAAGGGGGTTAAGTACATTTTGAGTCATATTTATAAAAAAAAATTAACTAACAAAAGAATTAACAGGTTATCAAAAAATCCCTTAAAAGCTTATGGTATGTAAAAAATCCACTGTAGTTGGTATTGACTAACATCATATTGACAGTATATTTTATATTGAATTCTATTTCAAATGTATTACTCATACGCACCTATACTATCTGTACTCTACTACAGTAATTTCTCTGAAAAGTATGCAATAAAATAATATTTAATTTTGTTCTATACGGTATTGATAGAATTTAATATCACTCATACGTTACGTTACATGCATTCCTGTCAGATAAAGAAAGCATCAAATCGTCAAATATTATAAAAAAAACATAATAGTTACAAACACAAAAAATAAATAATTAAATTAAAAGTCAAAAAAAAATCATAGTGAAACATATAAAGTTACGGCAATATGAACATATTTTAGTTCAAAAATAAATAACAAAAACATTTAACAAAAAAATATAACAAGTCCTTTTAACGCTTTAATTTAAAAAAATTTGTTGCTGATTTGATTTTGCCGAATGTCGTTTACTTTATATAGCAGATCCTTAAACCTAACCGGACTGATACAGCTCTTATGCGTAGACCCCTGATAAGTGTGCCCGGGTACCAACGCATGTTTAAATTGTAATCTCGTAAATTTTGTTTAATTTCAAAGGAAGAACTGGATACATTTATTGCAATTTTACGGGTTATGTGTTAAAATGATGGCAGCGATGGTACTCCTTCAGCTCTTTGAAGAAATTCCCTCATTCACTACATAAAGTATCCTTAATTCGTGACAGATTTCAACGAGTAATACGTTTAATAGGTTTTGACAATGCATTGACACGATCAGCACGAAAAAAAGATAAAGTCGCTCGTATTTCTAATATTTGAAATATGCTAATGAAGAACCGACAGGAAATGAAAATGTGACAATTGATTAACAATAATTTCAAGGACTTGACAGCATTACACAATACGTTCCCATTGAATGGAATTTTAAAGCAAGTAAACCATCTATAAGTCATCGGCAACCAAACGTGGGATAACAACAGATAATTGTTTTACATCACTCTCTTTGTTCAATCAGTTTCAAATGAAAGAAATTAACCTTGTCGGAACCCTTCGTCGAAACAAAGCTTACATTCCTAGGGTCTGTGGCCAAACCTTACAGATAATATATTAGCGCAGCGTTATGGTTTCAGTTATAGCGGTATTCTTTAATCCGTTGTAACGAAGAAGAAAAGCGTTTATTTTTTATCGACAATGCACTATACTTGGGGGAGCCTGATTTTAATGGTAAGTGAGAAATAAACGATTATTATAACCAGACGTCGACACAAATAGAACATGATAAAAATGTCAGTGCATTTGTGAGAGGCATGTGTATAACCCAGAGGAATATTGTTAGTAATACATACTTTCAAGTGCAACCAAATAAGGTGAGGCCGGGGACGTTCGAAAAAAAAAATAAAAAAAGCGACAGTTGCTGACAAGCAACTTAATGCATTTTTAAGCTCTTTTTAACGAACATTGTTGATGTTCGTGTCCTATGTGTGTAAAAAGTCGAAGATGTTCGGCCTCCGGGGGCAATTGGTCCCGACGTCTGATTATAACAGAACAAAAGGTGGAGTAGATGTTAAAAGTGTCAATATATAGCACTGAACGTAAAACAAACAGATGACTTTTGGTCCTTGTTAACATGGTTGACGTAGATAAAATAAAATAAATAAATAAAAGTGCCATAAAAGTTCAAAGACCTTGTCTTGCATTTTTGACGTCACTTGGAGTGGAAACTGAAAATATTAAAAAAGGAGCCAATGAGAAATGCATATACTGTATACGGTATTGTATATACGATAACGTGCGAGTGAATTATTTATTAATTGTTTTTTGTTTGATCCGTAAATATACGACTTAATTTTTTTTTTGAACGTATGAGTGTTAATATTTCCTTATCTTATCTTATTGCTGCATTGAAAAACTGACTTAAAGTTTCAGGGCAAGTTACAGCTATAAAAAGGAAAGAACCATTTCGATTCTGTTTGGAGTAAATGTTTCGAAAAAATTGTCGAAATATAAAAAAATTTAATGTTTTACTGCTAGCAGTCGTCGTAGTCTAGTATGTTGGCTTATTAGACGTGAGGCCTCGGCCCTAGGTCATGCATTTCCAACAAAGAGAAAAATGGAAAAATATTTCTCCGGCGACTACCTCTCAGCAGATTTCTGGCAAAAACTCTGAGAGTAAATAAAATTGCCATGATAAATTGTCTCAAAAATCAATCATTCCGAATCGACTTTAAATTGTATGTACCGCCACTCATGTATAAAATAAACACACACAACTTTAGCGGTGTTAGAAGCTAGGCCCTAATCCTTACTGAAGGGTTGTAACGACTAATTATGTATGTATAAGTATGTATGTGTTATCTCTGTGTTCACTCACAAATACAAACACTAAAAATCATGACATAATTTTAAAGCGTGTTTCATAAAATTTATCTCTGAAATTAAAATTTGAAATCCTTAAATACTGTTTTCCGCCAAATGTAATTTTGTGAGCTTACAGATGAAAAAAAAATTATTTTATTTTTATGCCTGGCCATGCCAGCAAGGTTTATTGCTGATTGTGGTGATGGTAGACCGAGAAATTTTGTTTATGATTATTACAATTGTAAAAATGTGTGTAATGCTTGTTTCGTTTGCTAAACTATTTCAGCGCTCTTCCTATGTTTACCATTTTGTTGTCGCAAGATTATCATTTTTCACTTTTGTCATCGTCCACACATAAACACTTTTTTATTATGCCGAGGAATTTAATCTTCTTTTGATTGCACGAGTATTATATTTGTGTTGCCTCAGTTTCCATTAAAATTATTTATAATAATGATGTTAAGAAAAAAATATTTTTTAAGAGGAAATTAAAGCAACACGATAAAAAACATGGAAACAAACGTGCAGTAGACGGAATGTTGTTGATATAGCTGCTGTAACAGCTGTTGCATTGCGACAAAAACAGTAGTTTCATAGCCAACATAAGCGGCGACAAAATTGTGTGTTTTGTATACATATAAATATATATGTATGTAGGTATTATACAGTGTTTGTTCTTTTATTCTGCTGTGCTTTCTGTGACATTATAAACTTATTTTTATTTTGCGCATACTTTTAACCTTTTGTTTGAATCTAATCTCTTTAAAATCTGTAACAACAATCTTACAGCAACTACAACATTTCAGCAACTATTGAAACTCCTTTAACACCACAATCGCTGATATTTCGTAAAAAGTGAAATTGTAAGACTCCTTCTTTTTAACTGCTCTCTTTAAGTAAATTGAATACTACCGTTGTATTATTATATGGTAATTCGTTAAGCCCAACCGTTTCACTTGAAAATCATTGGTCTTTAAACCCAAAAGTTTTAAAACAGGAAAATATACAATTCATATATTTTCTATTTAAATTTATATGTATTACATTAAGAGGAACAAGGAATATAGCATTTATACTCGTATTTGCTGAAGCTGATGACTATAAAAAAATTCTTTTATCTGAGCGAAACTAATTCTTTTTTTGTGTATTTTTTAATAAATCTTCAATAAAACTTAAATATTAAAAACAAATTACACAGTGCGACAGTCAAAATACACTCAGCCATACATAGTGATATAGTGTAGGTTGTGAGTTTTGTGGAGTAGAACTCAAAAACATTTTTTTTATATTTCTCGAAAGGGGACAGATGAGCCTTTAAAATGGTACACATCACATAAACATATGAGTTTTGAGTTTTGATCGGGTAATCTTAGAAAATGTGACTTCTTTTCTCATTTTTTATAATATAATATAAAATAATTATAATTATAATTCTTGTGAAGAGATTAGCACTTTATCTGACAAAAATTGCCGTAGTTATTATTTAAATAGTATAACAGTCGTGTTACATTTCATCAAATGAACTTTTAGTTCAAGAATTTTTCAAAATTTTTGATAGATTTTGATTGTTTATCGACAATCAGAAGTCGGCTAATATTTGTGTTTTTTGAAAATATTATTATTTCTCTTTGCGCAAACATTGGCAAACATCTGGTTGTCGCTCAAACGCTCGTATATAAAAAATTTAACTCGACTGTTAGACTCTTAAAATAATAACTACGGTAATTTTTGTCCGATTTGATCAAACAAATTGTCAATATCTTCACAAGATAATGTACGTTCAGAATGTCATCAATTACTTACTTCATATTTTTTAATTAAAGTTTGCTACTATGAACGGACAAACTTGAAAAAATATGAAAAACAAATTAGCATTTGTCAAGTTTACCTCATCAAATCCTATAGCATATTAAGTCAAATAATGTACATTTGTATATCGTTTTAAAGGCCCATCCTTCTCCTTTCTAAAGTTTGGACAACGGTTCAGAAATGTTTGTGTAATCAATAAATTTTAGCGTAAAGTAAAAAAAACAGTTTTTGTCAAATAAAACAAGTTTGGAGGATTCAAGAAATATAAAAAAATATTTTTGAGTTCTACTCAATAAAACTAACAACTTACACTTACTTATGTTATTAGCTGGGTGTATTTCATTTTTATTTTATTTTGTCGCATAGTGTTATTAATGCCTGCTCAACACTAGGAATAAATTCAATTATTGTAGTAATAATATTTGAATGAAATTAATAATCTTTTATACCGATGAGCGTTCAAGATGTTGCGACCCAAAGAATGTTGGTGTAGTAGCAGTTGTTCTAAGCTGTTATTTTTTTAATCGTTCTAACAATATTTTTCAATTTGAATATTTGAGTTTTTAATGTACTGCGGAACATCTTTAATAATACGCAATATTTTGCTCTGCGTCATTGAATTTTATGTATATGAGAAGCAGAGGACGTTTTCTACAATTGTATTGCATAACACCACATTGATGGTACGGAATTGGTCATTACAACCCTTCAGTTAATTTTATAAATGAGTGGCGGGAGCTAATGTTTCAAGTCGAACGATAGATTTTTAAGAAATTTTTCATGGCATTTTTATTTACTCTCAGTGTTTTTTCCAGATATCTGCTAAAAAGAAGGAAGTGGCCGAAGAAATATTTTTTCAAATAACGTTTTGCTGGAGATCTTTGACCTGGGGCATCTAATAATCCTATACACTAGACTACGGCGACTACAAATTAATAATATGCAGTTCAGTAAATTCCTTCCTTTTTTAGCTCTATAGATGTGATTTCCTTGATTTTGTTTTCAGGTTTTTTTTTTTTTTTAATTTGGTCGAATCGATCTGATGTATTTTTTACTCTGCCTGGTCTTATTTAATTCAATTTTGGTTTTCCAAATTGGTTTTATCCTAAATTGAGAAAAATGTGTCTCTTTCAATATTCCCTTTATTTCATTGTAAAAAAACACCGCACAGTAATTAAATACAATTTTACGAAATAACTGTAGAGTAGAGAAGAGTAAAGCAGAGAAGAATATTATTAAGACATCATTCAAAGAGGGCCAACGTAGTAGTAGGGAAGCGACCCAAAATAAGAAAAAAAACTGTAAAATTAATAAAAATGAAAAAGTTTTTCACTCAATTTAAATTTAAAACGTTGGGAATAACATTTCAACTACACAAAAAATTAACAATCGAGTCACAACAAAAGAGCAAATTAGTATAACTTAAAAAAATCGACTTTTCTGAATAAAAATATAAATTTTTAAAGAAACCAAAAATGGCTTCTTTATGGTTCCTTATATATACATACATATATTATATAGTAAGTTAAATCTAAAATCCATCAAAATGGACTAGTGATTCAGCGTTCCGAATGTCTCTACATTAACTTTATGCCTGTAAGTTGAATGTACGTATGTTGCATATACACCTGTCCCTCGTTTTGCACGATAGATACGTTACTGAGAAAATCGTGTAAAACGAATTCAAAAAAAATGTGTATGGAAAATCGTGTAAATCGAAAAAGTGACAAAAACTGGTATATGTAGTATTTTTTAATAAAATTTTATTTGTTTCAATGTGAATAACGTAACAAAGCAAACAAAAGAAAATAATTTCATTTTATTTAACAAGCAAAATAGTTATAAAATTCATAAAACTTAAAAATTAAATGCAATACAAATAAGAGAAAACACAAAAATATACATATAAAAATGTTATTAGCAAAAAATCGATACATAAACTGTTAAGCAAAAAAAAATAAAAATAAGTTATATTCAACCAATTTCAGTATAAGGACCTACATGCATTTATTCGTCATTACTTTCTTCGACAACTAATCGTATTTCTTCGGTTGGTGACGAATCATCGCTCGATACCTAAAATGTTTTCTGGTTCGATGTGGGGACGTGGGGATTTTGAGATATATTTAGTTATAAGTATTTGTGAGGAGTTTTTGTTTAATTCTTTATATACCTCTCGAAATTGGGCCAAGCCTTGAGAAATGTATTTTTGAAACTTAAGAGCTCTTTCAACATTTGAATCATATTGTAGAAAATGATTTCCTAATTTCCGGCCTAATTCAAGACCTTCAGAAATATTTTGTGATGCCATTTCAACGATTTGTGAATCATCTTCATCAGACTCATTATTTTCCTCATCAGTTTCATTAACTATACCAACTAGTTCATCTATATACAATTCTTTGTCAGCCATTAATTCAAAAATATCTCCCTCAGCAAAGTCAACAAAACCTTCACCTTCAATTGTTCGGGCTAAATCAATTTGTGTTCGTTCATGTTCTAAAATATCACCAGAATTATTATTGTCACATATTCCGATCCATTATTTTTTAACCGTTGTTTTTTTATTTCGGTGTATGATAATCCTACAATCTAATATTGTAAATTTTTTCCATGCTTCCCTTACTTCAACACATGTATTATTATCAATTTGCTCTAAAATATATGCAAATGCACGTTTAATATAAAGCGTCTTAAATGTTGAAATAATTCCCTCGTCTAAGGGCTGTAGTAGAGAAGTTGTGTAATAATGTAATAGAGAAGTGTGTTGTCCTGAGGATGGCCTGGTGCATTATAAATTACAAGGAGCACTTTAAAGGGCAATCCTTTTCCATTTACTATAAATTGTGTCAAAAGCTTGTTTTCATTTAAATAAAAAAATCGTGCAAAACGAGTTATTTTTCATCCCTCGATTTACACGAGAAATAAAAAAATCGTGTTAAATCGAAATCGTGCAAAACAAGTATCGTGCAAAACGAGGGATGCCTGCATCTAGACTTAATGATTTTTTCTTGTATATTATTGAAAAATACAACTCTTTAATTACGCCAAAAGAAATGGATAATGGAACATAGAAATTCATATACTGGATTCAAAAATTTTATTTTGAAAGCTATTCTGTAGCAATGTATAAAGTTCTTCCAATAAAAATCGGTTTGGAAAGATTTTATCGACAAGTATACAAGTAAGAGGGAGATAGCAGTATAACACAGTATAGCAGTATAGCAGTGTAACACAGTATCAGTGTGACCAGGTCTCAAAAATTTTTGCAGCTAAATCCTATCCAAAATAATGCCAAAAAAAAAAATGCTAAATGGATTTTTAAAAGCCAAAAAAATGCTAAATTTTTTTTTAATAATATTATGAAGAAATTCTTCACTATTTGTGCAGCTGTTTCCACAAATTAAGTTTTATTATATAAATAAAACCAAATCGAACTCAAAAACAAATTATTTATTCTCTTCAAGAATCGTAACCTAAAATTATAAAACAAAAATTAAAAATATATATTTTGCAGTCTTTATACATATATGTACATATGTAAATAGATATGTCTTCATATATAAATACATAAAACAATTTTGGACATAAGCGACCATTAATTAATGTAACGTTTTATGTATTTTATATATTTTAAAATGGCAAAAAAAAAAGAACAGAACTATACTGCTATTTAATAGCATTTGTACTTCACAAATAAATTAGTTTAAACAAAAATACCAACTTTTGGCTACATATCAAATACTTCATCAAAAGTGTATTCTTCACTTTCTGATTTGTATCACATTTTTGGATTAATTCTTTAGTTATTTGAAAACTTTTTCAGCATTTATTCAATCTTTTCAATCCACATCTTTTCATCGTTTTCGTGGTTACGATTAAACTATGTACAATCAATAAAATTTTAATTGTAACAGGGGTAAAAATGAAAAATAAATTGAAGCTAGAAAATGCTAAACAAATTATTAAAAAATGCTAAAAAAAAATGCCAAATGCTAAATCGAAAATTTGCAGATAAATCAAAATAAAAAATGCTAAATCTAGCTGCAAAAATGCTAAATTGGTCACACTGCACAGTATAGCAGTGGGTGTATCAGTCGAGAGCTTCAGCAGAATTATCCCTGATTTTGATGGAGAGTCCATTCCAGTCGAAAAATGGTTTGCTAATTTTGAACAGAATGCAGAGGCATATGGCTTGAATCCAAAACAAAAATTTATACTAGAAACAAGATGGTGAAAACTGCAAACATTTTCTTAGAAGCTGAAATGGTAAGCAATTACGATGACCTCAAACCCATCGTCATTGGAGAATTCAGAAAAGAATACGACAGCAGCGAGATACATAAACGGTTAAGTGCACGAAAAAAGAACGACAACGAAACTTTCCACAAATACATGCTCAGTATGAAACAAATTGCGTCGTTGGGCAACGTAGAGGAAAGAGCGACAATACAGTACATAGTCGATGGAATTAGAATAAAAACGAATTGAAATATGCATTATATAGTTCAAAAAATTTTAAAGAATTAAGAGAAAACTATGAAATAGCAGAAAAAATACTAACAACACAGAATAGTCGGACAAAAAATTACAACAATAACTATGATAACTACAACACTGCAGACCACAAAGAAGAGAGGAAAAGAGAGCGCTGCTACAGCTGCGGCGCAGTAGAGCACAAAAGAGCAGAGTGCAGAGTAGAGGTAAATGTTTTTATTGCAACAATAATGGACATATTTCGAAAGACTGCCACATAAAGAAACAGAAAGAATCGCAAAATAAAAAAGTGCATTTGTTAACAGAAAAGCGACGAATTAAAAAAGTAAACATTAATGGTACAGACGTTGACTGTTTTATCGACACCGGCTCTGACGTAACACTACTGAAACAAAGCATAATTGATGAGAAAATTGATGCAAAAATTAAGAGAAAATACACAACATTATGTCTATTATAAAGTATAAACACTACACAGAATTTCCTTATAGTACCAGACGACAAATTAGAGTTCGACTCTTTACTTGGCTATGATTTTATTAAACGGTTTACAATGACGCTGAACGAAAATGGATACGAGTTTACTGAGAAAAATAGAAACGAGAGTGAAATAGGAGATCAACAGCTGTCTGTGTACAGCATAATGGAGACACCAAGAGAATTTGATGTAGACAAAAGGTACTATGCAGAAATAGAAGATCTAATCAATAATTGCAGTAAAATCAGGAAAGAGTTCAACAGTCCAATTAAAATGGAAATAATCCCAAATCAATTTGTTCCGTTTCGTCAATCACCCAGCAGATTACCACCTCAGCAACAAGAAATAGTTAAACAGCAAGTCACAGACTGGATTAAAAATGGAATAGTGAGAGCCTCAGCTGCTAACAACGTTAGCAGAGTCGTTGTAACTAAGAAGAAGGACGGTTCATTACGAGTTTGTATAGATTATAGAAAATTAAACAAAATGGTTATGAAGGATGTGTTCCCAGTTCCACTAATCGATGATGTGCTGGAGAAGCTGCAGGCGGCAACTTATTTCTCAATAATGGATTTAGAAAATGGTTTTTTTCATGTGCCCATCGCGGAGGAAAGCAAAAAATTTACAGCTTTCATAACAAAAGAAGGTACGTATGAATTTAATGTGGCACCATTTGGATTTTGTAATTCGCCAGCGGCCTTCATTAAATACGTAAATTTTATATTTCAACCACTAATAAACGAAAACATTATGGAGCTTTACATGGACGATATAATCGTTTATAGCAGCACCGTTGAAGAACATTTTTTTAAGTTGAAGAGGGTACTACAAATGGCAGCAAGATATGGCTTGAAGATGAAATGGAAGAAATGCAGTTTCTTGAAAATAAAGATTGATTTTTTAGGGCATTCAATAGTAGCGGGAAACATTTGGCCTAGTGTAGAAAAAACTAAAGCGGTGGAAAAATTTCAAATACCGAAAAATATTAAAGCAGTCCAGTCATTTTTGGGACTCACTGGATATTTCAGAAAATTTATTAAAAATTACGCGCAGCTGGCCAGGCCATTAACAAATTTATTGAAAAAGGATGCAGTTTTTAAAATTGGCGAAAGTGAGATGCTGTCCATACAGAATTTGAAAGCCGCTTTGAGTTGTGAACCGGTTCTTAAAATATATTGTCAGACAGCAGAGACCGAATTGCACACAGATGCTTCTAAGGATGGTTATGGGGCTACGCTCTTGCAAAAATTTGAAAATCAGTGGCACCCAGTATTTTACTGGAGTAAACCAACTTCAACTGCAGATGAAAATCAGCACAGCTACATACTGGAAGTTAAGGCAGCATACCTAGCAATGAGAAAATTCCGTCACTATTTATTGAATAAAAAATTTAAATTAGTAACAGACTGTGTCGCATTTAAACAGACCACAACAAAAAAAGAAATTCCACGACATGTGGCTCAATGGATACTTTACCTACAAGAATTTGATTTCTCCGTAGAGCATCGTCAGGATGGCAGAATGCGTCATGTTGATTGTCTAAGCCGTTACCCATTAAAAGTCTACAATATTTCGACAGAACTTACAGCAAAGTTTAAAACAGCTCAGCAGAAAGATGATCACATAAAGGCAATAATTGAAGTACTAAAGGAAAAGGCATATGGCGACTATAAGATGAAAGGTGAGTTGCTTTATAAAACTATAGGTGGCAATGATTTATTAGTTATACCAAAGACGATGGAAAGGGAAATAATACGTAGTTGCCATGACGTTGGTCATTTTGCTTTAAAGAAAACCCATCCATGCTATACAACAGAAATATTTTATTCCCCATATTGAAATTAAGGTACAACATTTTATCGATAATTGCATACGGTGTATAATTTTTAAAAAAAGACTGGGAAGAAAGGAAGGTTTTCTAAACTGTATTGATAAAGGTGACATACCCTTGGAAACTATTCATGTGGATCACCTGGGCCCAATGGACACAACATCAAAGCAATACAAATACATATTTGTTATGGTGGATGCCTTTTCAAAGTTCATTTGGCTTTTCCCCACAAAGACTACGAACAGCCAGGAAGTAATAAACAAGTTAGAGTTTTGGTCAGAGGTTTTTGGTCAACCAGCCCGTTTAGTGAGCGATAGAGGCACGGCTTTCACTTCGAATATGTTTAAGGATTACTGTCAATCGAATAATATACAGCATGTTCTGACTACTACGGGTGTTCCTCGCGGAAACGGTCAAGTGGAGCGGGTGAACCGAGCAATTTTATCCGTGATCGCTAAACTTTCTGCAGACGATCCAAAAAGGTGGTATAAATACGTTGGAAAAGTGCAGACTGCTGTTAATTCACATGTGCACTGCTCAACAAACTTCACGCCGTTCGAGGTAATGTTTGGTATGCAAATGAGGTCCAAAATCGATGATAATTTACTCCAACAGTTGCAAGAGGAAATTATGGTTAATTTTGATAAGAATCGAAAAGAAATTCGTGAAGATGTGAAACAACAAATTGTAAGAGCGCAGCAAATGTATAAGAAACACTTTGATAAAAAACGCAAGGAAGATAGAAGATAAAAAGTAGGCGATCTTGTAGCAGTGAAACGAACACAATTTGTGGCAGGTAAAAAGTTGGCAAGTGAATTTTGTGGACCATACCAGGTCACAAAGGTAAACGGAAACGGGCGTTATGACGTTGCCAAAGTAGGTGATTTCGAAGGCGTTAATAGGACAAGCACAAGTTGCGACCACATGAAGCGATGGAGTTGTTCTGGTGTTGATGATTGTGAACTTCTGTCTTCTGGGTCGGACGAGGAGCTATCATCCGGGGCGGATGAACTGCAGGATGGCCGGATGTAAGAATGTAGAAACACACTACAGGAGATAGCAGTATAACACAGTATAGCAGTGTAACACAGTATAGCAGTATAACACAATGTAGTATGTGCACTTTACACATACAGGAGGTCAGTCGTCAAGTGGAAGTAGGCCTGATCGGTTGTTCTGCCGATTACATTACACATTTTTTTATATCTTTTTTGAACTGTTAACTTAAAATATTAATTGAATTGAATTTAAATAAAATAACTAAAATCAAACATTTTACATACAATATATACAAGTATAGAGTGAGCAAAAACATACATAATTTTTGGTGTACATATCCTGTTAAAAAATTAACAAATTTGTTCATTACATTGCAAACTTAAGAGATTTTATATCTTGAAGCCACAATCAAAAGTAGGTTAAATTCGGAAAAATAGCAAGTTTGTTAATCCTTTTTTCTCAATAAAGTTCTTTTCTAAAACGAACAAAACATTAAACACTGTTTACCCACGTGTTCATTCAACTGAAATAAATAAATGAAAACATTTGTAAAGGATGTGCCAAAAAAAAGGCCAATGTAATGATATTATGATAACGTTTTTAAAAATTCGCATTTTATAGATGACATTGCAGTTTATTTTCAACTTTTTGTATTCGATATTATTATGCAATAATGATTTTTCTAGTGTTATGCAATTATATAATGGGGATACAAATGATAGTAGATTTTCCATTATCATCCTAAACATGTTGGAAATTTGCTGGTCATTGAGAAGATGAGAAAACTTTATTAAGGGTACTTATGGAATAATCTCTAAAGTTTGCTTTTTTAATACAACAAATAATGATTAAAGAATACTTTGCACGATATTTTCTATTTCGAAAGGCTGAATAATTGTAATCCACTTCATTACTTAGAACAATTTGTACAGTAGCAAAATTATGATAAATTCAATACAAATAACTCAAAATGAATTTTTAATGAATTCAAATCATTTTCATTCTGATTATAATCCTGCATTAATTAGAGCGATTAAGGGCCATTACTACAACATGCCGTTAACTAAAGGGAGGCTTTTAACGGGCAGATAAATTGCTTTTCATTATTATAAGTGGACAATAAAGTAGGACTAAGCATCAAGCTAAAGGGACGATCATCCTACGGGCAACATTTAAAGTTAAATTTATGTTCGAACTTGCCATATTATATACATATTGTTACGAAAATGGAAATGGTGTTGATAAACAAAAGCTCTAAAAACAAAGATAATGGACAGATCGATTAATAAACAAAAATGTAGTAAAAACATCAGTATAAAAAAATATGGGGACAAAGAAGTAAACAAGCAACAAAAAAATGCAGTATAAAAAAGGGGGAATAACAGTAAACAGGCAACAACAACACTGCAGGCAACTTGTTTACATTTATAGAGATTTCGCAAAGACATTCTCATATAAGTCCATTCATCAGACTGCTGACCCTTGTGATATAAAAGGCAAGACAGAGCAGGCAACGGCGATTCAGTAGGAATTCAGTCAGTCGTGTGTGAAGACACTTGACCCAGTAGGAATTCAGTCAGTCGTGTGTGAAGACACGTGATTCAGTAAGAATTCAGTGAGTCGTGTGTGAAGACACGTGAGTTGAGAAAGAATTCAGTCAGTTTTGTGTGAAGACACGTTGCGTTGCGTGCGAAGAGGATCGTGGTTTGAAGTTCTAACGAACGAGTGTAAAAGAAAGAATAACAACTAAAACAAATTGTTATTGTGTAAAATCAAGATCCAAATTATATTTTATCTGTAAGTTGTAATAACGAAAATAAGTTAAAGGTAACTTTACAGTTCCCTTTAGCTAATGTTACCTTTAACTTTACTAACCTTTAACTTAACTGAGGTAACTTTACAGTTCCCTTTAGCTAAAGTTACCTTTAACTAAACCAACCCAAGCTTAACGGCGAGTTGTTATAATGGCCCTAAAAGTCGAATATAAAATATTTGAAATTCTTATAGCTTTTTTGAATTAAACTTTATTTAATCCAATTGAGTATTAATTTGCGTTATAATTTTCGTGTTCTCTCACTCAGTAATTAAGTAGAATGAAGTTATTTTTGTCTTCTTTTTTGACTGTCGTTGTTGTTGTTTCATTTTGATATTGCTACTTCGACAACATATTCACTTAATAACATCCTTATTCAACATACTGCATATAGCGTGGTTTGAAGTTCTAACGAACCAGTGTAAAAGAAAGAATAACAACTAAAACAAATTGTTATTGTGTAAAATCAAGATCCAAAGGTGGCGCACGGAATTGTGCGAACAATAAAGAATTGATTAAAAATTAAACACAAATTTATTTTTATTTTATTTGCAATATACGCACTCATATTTTTGACGTTTTTAAAAGAGTAAAAGCGTAACAATATTATTTTCAATATGGCATCTTCAAATATAAACAAAATGAGCATATACAACAAAAAAACGAAGCCCGTCGTTGACACTGCTTTAAAAAAAAAAACTTGTTTAATTGAGCAGTGTTATCGACATTGCTCTGGCACAGCCATATTTTTGGAAAAAGTTAATTATATTTTATCTGTAAGTTGTAATAACGAAAATAAGTTAAAGGTAACTTTACAGTTCCCTTTAGCTAATGTTACCTTTAACTTTACTAACCTTTAACTTAACTGAGGTAAATTTACAGTTCCCTTTAGCTAAAGTTACCTTTAACTAAACCAACCCAAGCTTAACGGCGAGTTGTTATAACGGCCCTAAAAGTCGAATATAAAATATTTGAAATTCTTATAGCTTTTTTGAATTAAACTTTATTTAATCCAATTGAGTATTAATTTGCGTTATAATTTTCGTGTTCTCTCACTCAGTAATTAAGTAGAATTAAGTTATTTTTGTCTTCTTTTTTGACTGTCGTTGTTGTTGTTTCATTTTGATATTGTTACTTCAACAACATATTCACTTAATAACATCCTTATTCAACATACTGCATATAGCGTTGCATTTAAAAATTAACTCAGATGGTTGGACAGTTAAGTATTAATTAGGATTAGTTAATTTTTTTATAATAACTTAAATTACCAAAAAATTATAAAACCAAAATTAAATTAAAAAGCCAGACATAAATTACGCAATTAATGTTTTTGTGTGAACATGACCCTTTACAATTCTACCTTACAGAGATCATACGTAAAACTTTCTGCTACTTTGTAGTGATGTGAATGTACATATATATATATATATATATATATATATATACATATATATATACATATATATATATATATATATATATATACATATATATTGTTACGTTTTTACCTTTTAAAAACATTAAAAATATGAGTTCATAGATTGCAAATAAAATAAAAATAAATATGTGTTTAATTTTAAGTCAATTCTTTATTATCTGCACAACTTTTGTGCCACTGTTCGAACTTATTCCACGTATACAATGATAACTTTCACAATATGTGCTTATTCGTGATATTTCTCTGCTTACAACCTTTTTGTAAGCAACAACAACACTTGTTAGTTATTCTTCTTTGCTCACAACCTTTTTTGTAAGCACAACACTAACAACTGTTTTCTTCACGCAACTTGTCTGCACACACGTCTGACTGAATTATAACTGAATCTCGTATCTTCACACACCACTGGTTGAATTCTCACTCTAACTCGAACTCCGAGAACCACGTGTCTTCATACACGACTGACTGAATTCTAACTGAATCCTCCTTGCTCGCTTTATCTTGCCTTTTATATCACTGGATCAACAGTGTGATGAATGCCCTTGAAGGATGATGACGGCCTTCGGGAACAATCCAAAAATGTAAACAACTTGTTTCCATTTTTGTTGTTTGTATTTTTGCTTATTTACTTCTTTATTTGCTGCACTTTGTTGTTGGTTGTTTATTTCTCTGATCGCTATACTTTGTTGTTGGCCATTTACATCTTTTATCTTTTATATTTTTTTATGCTGATCACGTGAACAACTGCTTTGTTTTGTTTTTGGAGCTTTTGTTTATCATTTTATGCGTGATCAAGTCCACTGTGTTGTTTTTGGAGCTTTTGCTTATTATTCTAATAACACCATTTCCATTTTCGTAAAGAATGGTGGATTAAAAAAGAGAATAAATATAGCAGATTTTTTAGAGCTCAAGTTGAGAGCTCTGTATGCTTTATTCAATTGATTTTGATGTGGGAATAATTTCCTCTTTTATACAATATTTTAGCTGATTCGTCAATTACGAATCAACTCCCTATACTATAACTATATAATTCTTAACTTATTACATATATTCGAGTGACCTATATTCTATCGATTAATAATATATGGGTTTGTGTGCATGCAACACGATCCAAGCCTTCAGTCCAACACCAGTAATGCAAGCAAAGCATAATTGCTACGCTAGCCAGCGGAGAATACACAACAACAGCAACATGCATTGACGGCTTGAGCACGCGTCAAAAGCAGCGAGAGTCAATGTCCCAGAATTATGTTAGTGACACAATCACTTATGTTATTTGATATTCATTTGTTTATACATGTTGTGTCGTTAATGATCATTAGCTATACAGAACATTGTGTTGGCATAAACGGCAGTAGGGTCGTGCTACACCTCCCTTTTTCAGAAGAATGTTCATATAACTGAGAGTTCTATAGACATTCTTTTACAATAATTCTTAAAGTAAATTTATTACTATCTTTTAGTTTCTTAATTAATTTAATATATTATTTACTTAGTTACTAAAAAAAATAATTTTATTTTAAAGATTATTATTTCACTTTTCTGGCCAGTTTATTGGTATATTTAAAACTATTTGTTATATAGCTTAAGTCTATTCTTATGAACTACTTGTTCTTTATTGTTTTTCTTATCAACTATGGTTACATTATTTATTAAATCTAATTTCTTAATTTTATATGGACCTTTATATTGGTTATCCAATTTGTGTCCTACTTCATTTTTAACTAAAACTAAGTCACCTATTTTAAAATTGTAGTCTAATATATCCTTATCGTAATTGTTTTTCTGCTAATTTTATTTACATCTAATAATTGTTTTGCTTTCTTAAGTGCCATCTCTAACCTAAATTTTGCCTCTTTGGCATAGTTATCTGCATTAGAGATGAGCGATCCAGTGATTTTTGAAGAACGTTGTTCTCAGTGAACGTGATTTGTTAATCACTGTTCTTTAAAACAGTGATTGTGATCACAGTATTCCAAAAGAAAACAAAAATATTTTTTTTTATTTTTATTCCAACAATAAAAAATAACTACACCCAAACCTTTTTTTACACGGTAGATACGTTCCAGTGTATACCGTGTAAAAAAAAACGCGTAAAAAAAGACAAATATTATGTATGTATGTAAGTGTATAAACAAACTGAAAAGATATACATAGGATTGATGCAGCAGCCTATAAAATTGAATAACTTTATAAAAACGCACAGATGTAGTTCAATAGTATACACAGAGTTTTTATTTTATTTCATTTTATGATTATAAAAAAATAAAGAAAAAACTTAAAAATTCTCTTCCATTTATAAAAATAAAATTAGTTATCAAACTCTTAAGACAATTAGGAACGGAATTATTTTCAATAAAAAATTTTTTTTATTTTATTCGGAGTTAGTTGCTGATAGCAAGCGCATTCTCTTTTGCTGGGGTGATTCAATATCAGTCTCGTCAATTTGTTAAAAAAACCGTGTTATTTCAAATTCGCGTAAAAAAAAACCGTGTAAAACAGGTTTGGGTGTATAAGGGCGGAAACTAATAACAAAACAAAAATTCAATAAATTCATATAAATTAATGTAAAATAAACAAGAAATATACATACAAATTAAGAAAATTTAAACTTTATGTACATTACAAAATAATATATTGTTACGAAAATGGAAATGGTGTTGTTAAAATAATAAGCAAAAGCTCCAAAAACAACACAATGGACTTGATCACGCATAAAAACAAAAGCTCCAAAAACAAAACAATGCAGTTGTTCACGTGATCAACGAATGAGTAAGCATATAGCAACAAAAACAACAGGGCTTGTTTACAAAATCGATGAATAAACAAATATAGCAACAACGACCGCGTATAAAAAAATATAGCAGAAAGACAAACAAACAAAACAACAACAACTCTGCCTTGACGAAAGTATATAAGATACACGAACAACAAAAATGGAAACAAGTTGTTTACATTTTTGGATTGTTCCCGAAGGTCGTCATCATCCTTCAAGGGCATTCATCACACTGTTGATCCAGTGATATAAAAGGCAAGATAAAGCGAGCAACGATGATTCAGTTAGAATTCAGTCAGTCGTGTATGAAGACACGTTATTCTCGGAGTTCGAGTGAAGTTAGTCGTGTGACGACGTCGCGTTGAATTGAGTGAAACCCTAGTTATGCTACCGTAACGGAATGTAACAGTAACGTAATGTAACGTGTACGGAACGTAAAAATGTAAGTGCAATTATAGATCGTAAAAACGTTTCATATGTTTTTATGTAAACAAAACAAATAAAGAAATAAAAATTGCAAAAACTAAAAGACAAAAATTCAGATATGGATATAGAAGTCATGTTTTTGGGTTTGAGTTTTTATTTTGTTATTGTTTTTTATACAAATGTAATATTAATTTTGTAGGGAGAAGTTACCCGGCTGGGTGGACCCTCAATAATATGTGGGGAAATTTTATTAATTTATTTGCTGTTTTTAGTGATTTTTCGAAAAAAAGGGACAACAGCAGCCAATACAGTCTAGCTGTGTCCACTTTTTTTATATTTTTCTATGTATATTATATTTAAAACCGATCCACAAGAGTCAAAAAGCCTACTTGTGTGTTCAAGTTTTTTCTATTATTTATTTTAATTAAAAAGCCGCTTAATTGTTTTCAGAGATCTTTATTGCTTAACTGCTGGTCAACGAATGAATGTTCTAAAAATATCTCTCTTACATTAAAGTTCACATTTCAACATTTTCCAAAAACAAAGATATGACAGAGTTGCAATAAAAAGCAGCTCTTTAACCCTTAAGGGCAAAAATAAACAAAATTAAGTAATAAATGGTTTTTAATGATAATAGTAGTAATTTTTGGTTAAAATTTAAAGTTAAACAAAACAAACATAAAGAAATATAAAAATGTTTACTAAACAAAATAAGACAATATAGCCATAACGGCCGTTACAACCTCCCCCTCTGTTGCTGAAGGCGTCCCGACGATGCGACAGCACCGTATATTAATTAGGCTTTCTTGGTCTCAAATTCCATGATGTTGAGGGTTTATCATCTGGATTATCAAGTGTTGTATTAAGATCAGGATTTTCGTTTTTATTCTTGTTTATTGCTCGAGTTTGGTTTAATCGTTTCTTTGGTCTTCCACGACCTTTGATTGGGTAGATTGGTTTAGTGTACGAACCACTATAAGGAGTGAGAGCCGATACATGATGAGTTGCAATTGGTATATCAGGTTGTTCTTCTGAGGCCACTATATAGCAAGAGGATCCCTTTTTGGATAATATGATGTATGGGCCATCTCTTTTTGGAACAAATTTTGATGTAAGATTATCCTTTGCTTTACTGAGGACGTGTGTGTTTACCAAAACTTTATCACCAATATTTAATTCGACTTGGGGTCTTCTCTTTCGATCTGCATACATTTTATTGTGGTCTTGCATTTTCTCTTCTGCTTCTTTAACATCCTTAAGTGTTTCTGCCAAACGTAGTAGGTGTGGGGTGATTTGAGGTATGTAATTTTCAGCTTCAACAATTGCCTTTAAGTCATGGTGAGCCTCTAATGGACTTCGCAATTCTCTAGCAAATGTAAGATATGCTGGTGTGTATCCAGTGCTTTCACATTTAGCACTATTCATAGCAAAGCGAATCATCGGTAGCTTAAGATTCCAATCAGTATGATCTCTACCCACACAAATGGATAGTTGAATTTTGAGGTCTCTATTTTTACGCTCCACAGGATTTGCTTCAGGGTGGTATACTGGAGTAAATGATTGCTTAATATCTAGACAATAGGCAAGTTTTTGCATAATTGATGATATAAATTGGCAACCGTTATCGGAATGAATGCGTCTTGGTATGCCATATCTAAGTAGAATTTCGTTTAGGATAGTTACCGCACAGTTTTCAGCCGTAGCTTCTTTCATTGCAAAGAGTTCAACCCATCTGCTGCATATATCTTCCACTACTAATATCCACTGAAGACCTTCTTTTGTTTTCGGTAACGGGCCAAATAGATCAATGGCTATTATTTCAAAACGTTTGTTACTGGAAACGGTCTGAAGTAAACCAGCTGGCTTAAGATTTGTCGGCTTATAACGTTTACAGGTGATGCACGACTTTACATACTCAGTGATTTCTTTTCGCATACCAGACCAATAATAATTAGGTGTAATACGATTCATAGTTCTTTCAACGCCATAATGGCCAGCCATTGGATCATCATGAAATTTTGAAATAATATGATTTCTCATATCTTTTGGCACAACTAATTGTCCATTTTCTGAATCTCTGTCAGCACAAAAACGATAAAGTACACCATTAATCATAATGTAACCACGCTGATTGTAGTAAACACCATTATCATCATTATTCTCAAAGGAATCAATTATTTTCTTTAATTCGGGATCAGCTAATTGTTCGTTGCGAAAATCTTCTGCACCTTTGCATGGGAAATCAATATGTATGGAATTACATTCGCATGAAATTTCATGATTTTTAGATTCACAAGGAGGGCGAGACAGCATGTCTGCTACTAAATTTTGCTTTCCTGGAGTGTATCCGAATTTTAAATTAAAGGTTTGTAATTGTAAGGCCCAGCGGGCAAGACGGCCAGTGGGTGACTTTAAGCCAAACAGCCATTTAAGAGGTTGATGGTCTGTTAAAATGGTAACTTCAGCACCCTCTATATATCCTCTGAACTTATTTACGGCCCAAACTACTGCTAAAGCTTCTCGCTCTGTAGTTGAGTAATTTCGCTCTGCAGATAGTAGTAAACGGCTTGCGTACTCAATTGGGTGTTCTTCTTCCTTCTCCCCCTGGATCAACACAGCTCCTAAAGCATAATTGCTGGCATCAGATTTTATGAAAAATGGTTTATTAATGTCCACTTGTTGTAGTATTGGCGGTGATGCTAACAGTTGCTTAAGTTTATCAAATGCAATCTGTTGTTCGTTGGTCCACATCCATTTTATATTCTTTTTAGTGAGCATTGATAATGATTTTGAAACCTCAGCAAAATTAGGAATGAATCTGCGGTACCAAGAACAAGTTTGTAGGAAGGAAATTAGTTGTTTCAAGTTTTGTGGTCTTTTACGATTTATTATTACTTCTGTTTTGCCGGGATCCGGTATTAGACCATTCGTGGTAAGTATATGACCAAGGTATTTTACGCTAGGTCTACAAAAACAACATTTTTCTCTGTTTAAGTGAAAACCGAAATCTTTTATTCTTTCAAATGTTTCTTTTAAATCCGAAATGTGTGCTTTAAAATTTTGTGAACACACAATAATATCATCTAAATAAGCCAGTATTAGAATTTGTGGCAATCCATTTCTGAACTTATCAATTAGCCGTTGAAACGTGGCTGGAGCGTTTTTCAGGCCAAACGGCATCCGGTTGAAAACGTATATACCAAAAGGTGTTGTGAAAGCGGTTTTTAGCTTATCACTTTCGGCCATTTTGATCTGCCAATAACCTGTTTTTAAGTCAATCGTGGACATGTATGGTGTAGCCTTTGCCGCATGTAATAAGTCGTCCATTCTAGGGAGAGGATAGGTGTCCGTAACAGTAACTTTATTTAACTTGCGATAATCTACGCAAACGCGTACCCCACCTGTGCCTTTGGGGACAAGGACAACGGGAAAAGCCCATGGAGACTCCTTTTCTTCAATTATTCCCTTTGCTATCATATCATCTAATTCAACTTTTAATTTCGTTTTCATTACTGGTGATATACGGTACGGAGCACAAGCTATAGGTTCACTTGATGTTTTTATAAAATGTTCAATATGTGGTATAGGTTTTAGTAATCGCTCATCAAATATTTTAATTTCATTTTTTAATAATTCTTCCAGGATTTCTCTCTGGCTTACTGATAGGTTAGTTGCTTCGTTTTCACGTAGTTTAACGTCTATCATATTTAGTAATATTGATTCAAAACTATTGTCCGCTCCTTTATCAGAAAATTTTGCTTTTTTGATTGGAGGGAATAAATTCGACTGCTCGGGAATTTGATAATCCTCCGGTAAACTGTCTTTAAACAATCTGTTTATAAATCCTGGAGAATAGTCATTGTTAATACTTGTATTTTCCTTTGGCGTCTTACAACCATCGCTGCCTACTGACCCAAGCTTTTCAAACCAATTTGTAAAGTCATTTATATTAGTGTATTTGATTTCTTGTATTTCATTATGAATTTCCAAGTTTGTCTTCGATAGAGTAAATGTATTTTCCACGGTAGCATACTGCATTTTAAACTCAAAAATCGTCTTTGGATCGTCCTTAAAATGCCAAGTACGTTGAGCAAGATCCATTACTATACCGCATTGCTCAAGGAAATCAATTCCAATTAAGGTACGATTATTTTTCGCCTTTGGCAAATATATAAATCGAATACGCTTAAAGCGTTTTCCAATAATGATATCGACTATGGTCGAATACACAGTTTCATGTTTAGCTATACCATCAGCTAAAGTGATTTCGGCAGTTACTTTCTGAAATTCTACGCCTTTTTGTTTTAATTGTGAGTATAACGAAGATCCAGCTACGCTAGTACGCGCGGCAGTATCAAAATACGCCTCTCCGTTAAGACCCATTACATTAATACTCATAGTTGGCACATTTCTTCCTACTAAACTTGTGTGAAGTGAATTAAAGTCCAATTTCTGTGGACTATTAACTACTTTTTTACCATTGCAATGAGGACAATTAGATCTATAGTACCCAGCTGCACCACAGCCGTAGCAATTCAATGTGGCTTCCTGAGTATTTGGGACCTTCTTTTCATTTTCTATACGTTTATAACAGGTTTCGGCTGTATGATTACGTTTTCTGCAAAAAGAACAACGAACAGGTTTATCATGGGTAATATGGGGCTTTGCTAACATTTCGCCATTTTCCTTCAGTAGTACTTCGGCATCCCGTGCTCTTTGCAACAAATCTTGAAAAGTTACTACTGTTTCCCTAGGGACCTTTTCCCTTATAGATAATAGAATCTGAGAAAAAATCATGTCTATCATAGTTTTTTCCTTTAGTTTCTCACTGAGTTGTGCAAATAGTTGCCGTTTTTTACATATAAAAGTATCAATGGTTTCATTCAATCTCTGCTTTTCCTGGAAAATCTCATTATAAATTCGCCAGTCTGGCCTTGGGGGGGAAAAAGTCTTTCTCATAAGTTCCATGGCTTCATTAAACGTAGTAACCTCTTGCTGAACACCCTGCCACCATGATGAGGCATAGCCCTCAAGCAAAAGCGGTAAACTAGTAAGAGCATTTTGGTCAGAAACATTTTCCGCAATTTTATAAACTTTAATTGTAGCTATAAAGTCTTCAATTTTTGTTGTACTTTTACCACCATTGAAACGTGCATTACATTTGCTAAACGTAGCATTTCGCTCCCTAGCGATGTTTAAAGTACCCAACAAATCCATAAACTGATCCTGTGAAAGGGTTACATTTACAGGACTAGGATTCACATCGGCACGATTTGTCTGACTAACGTTTTGGCTACCAGAAGCTTGCATACTGTTTGTAGTGGTTCTTTTCATTTCATAGAATCAAAATAAATTCTTTATTAAAATGTTCGATATGGTCACCCCAATTTCTATTTTCAATGCTTAATAAACAAGATAAAATTGCAGCTCTTTTTATTTTGTAATTATTTTCCCGTTTTAAATATACTAATAACCAATTCTCGAAAGCAACAACAAGTTAAACGCAACAGCAAGAAACAACACAAACCATACGTAAAAGCAAGTAAACAGAATTACGCATGTATATTTAACAACAAAAGGGAGAGGTATAACTTCGCAGTTGACGTAAGCTTCGCTGCTATGCAGTTGAACGTTATTAATTTGAAGTAGTGTTGTTGTTGTTTTTCTCTCTTCTCCTTTTTCCTTTTTCTTGTAGGCTAACGGTATATTTCACACAGCAGTGGTTTATTACAAAAAATCTTGTTCGAATTATGTAGCAAATGATTACAAAATTTTCAAATTTATTCAGCAACAAATTTTTTTAGCAAAATTATTCCCAAAAGTAATTTTCGTTGGGCGCCAATTGTAGGGAGAAGTTACCCGGCTGGGTGGACCCTCAATAATATGTGGGGAAATTTTATTAATTTATTTGCTGTTTTTAGTGATTTTTCGAAAAAAAGGGACAACAGCAGCCAATACAGTCTAGCTGTGTCCACTTTTTTTATATTTTTCTATGTATATTATATTTAAAACCGATCCACAAGAGTCAAAAAGCCTACTTGTGTGTTCAAGTTTTTTCTATTATTTATTTTAATTAAAAAGCCGCTTAATTGTTTTCAGAGATCTTTATTGCTTAACTGCTGGTCAACGAATGAATGTTCTAAAAATATCTCTCTTACATTAAAGTTCACATTTCAACATTTTCCAAAAACAAAGATATGACAGAGTTGCAATAAAAAGCAGCTCTTTAACCCTTAAGGGCAAAAATAAACAAAATTAAGTAATAAATGGTTTTTAATGATAATAGTAGTAATTTTTGGTTAAAATTTAAAGTTAAACAAAACAAACATAAAGAAATAAATATAAAAATGTTTACTAAACAAAATAAGACAATATAGCCATAACGGCCGTTACAATTTCAGATTTTAAAAACTTTGTTTTCACTCTTTTATCACTTTCAATATGGCGCCTTTTGTTTTGCTTTAATTCAGCTATTAACCAGTGTTATCACTACAGACTTTTTAGGTTCAATTTAACGATTTTTTATTTATTTAAAGGTACTTATTAAAAGTTTTATGTACTGTTTCTGTAAGAGAAACAATTTCACTTTCACACAAACACACTCAATTTAGTTTGTGTTTGTTTGTTGAGGAAAACACAAAATTTAGTGATTTTGTTTATATTTTGCATATAAATAGACGAGCAAGTGAAATTGTTTATCCTACAGAAACAGGTCAGGTATTTCGGAAACCAAATTTGTACGAAAGTTAAAACATTTTTATCTTCTCTAGTAAAAGTTAAATGCAAATTAAATAATTAGTTTAATTAGTTAAAAATCGATAACTATATTTTTCTAAATAAAAAAAAAAATTAAAAATAAAAATAAACACCACCTACATAATGTAATAGTAAAATAGTGTTTATTTTTATTTTAAATTATAAAAGTTAATAATGAAATAAATTATAATTTGGGTTTTTTAAAATATGTGAAGTTTTATTTAAAGTGAATACCACATAAAGACAAACATAACATAAGTAGAAAATTTAAATTCTGTTTATAATTTCAATTTTCAGTTTTGGTGGTTTTTTATATTGACATGTTGTTAACACTGCTAAACAGATGTCACGTAAAAATGTAAGAAAATTATATTTTTTACAGATTCTTACGTTCCGGTTACGTTACATTACATTTCTATAACCATTCGTATTGCTTTATACATAACAAAAACGATCAGCTGTTTCTTACTGTTGCGGTTACGTTCCGTTACGGATGCATAACTTGGGCTTGAGAATTCAACCAGTGGTGTGTGAAGTTACGCACATATTGTGGAAGTTATCATTGTATGCTTAGAATAAGTTCGAACAGTGGCACGAAAGTTGTGCAGAAAATAAAGAATTGACTTAAAATTAAACACAGATTTATTTTTATTTTATTTGCAATCTACGAGCTCATATTTTTAACGTTTTTAAAAGGTAAAAACGTAACAATATACAAAGAAAAAACCCTTCAGTCAGGATTATTGACCTAGTTTCTCACACCACTTATGTTGTGTGTGTTAATTTTATACATAGTAAGTGGCGGGACCTACAGTTTAAAGTCTACTCCGAACGACAGATTTTTTTGAGAAACTTTTTATGGCAATTTTATTTTACTCTCAGAGTTTTTGCCAGAAATCTGCTGAGAGGAAATCGCCGAAGAAATACTTTTTGTATTTTGTTTTGATGTCTGGCCTGGGGCTCGAACCCTGGCTTTACGTCTAATAAGCCAACACACTACCTATTAGACTACGGCGACTTCAAATATGTACATTGTACTTATTAAATATATTCATAATTTGAGTTTAAAAACAATAACATTTTTGCTTTATTGTCACTTAAACGCGTTCGTCGCTCATTTAATACTTGTACAGCTTTTGAGAAGACCCTTTCGCATGGTACAGAAGAACCAAGGGCACAAAGTTTTTCTTGAGCAATTTTATAAAGTTTTGGATATTTTAATTTATTAGTACGCCGCCAATTTAATGGGTCTTTATTTCGTGGAATAACATCATCTTCCAAATAACTATGTACTTCATTAATAGCACGCGATGCTGCTGTTCTTCTTGGTTTAAAGTAAGCAATATTCGAATCAAAAGAGTTCCATATTGAAAATTCTTTCGGGGTGTCATCTTCAATAATTGTATCTTCTTGTATCTGATGTTCTAATTCAGAATTATATATTAAAGAGACAGAAGATATAACAATTTCTTTAATGCGTTCTGCACAAGCCGGATCGCAAAAGGCAAACGTTTTAAATCTCGTTAAAAAAAAGTAGTTATTCCTAATATATCGTTCTATTCTACATTACTGAGGCGATCAATGTTATTATTTTTAATGTATTTTTTTTTTATATGAAGTTTGACAATTAAGTTTCACAGAAAGTTCATGTATAAAAGACAAAAGTAAATAATCAGCATCATCTAATAGTAATTCTGCCTCGCTCAAAATAAAATGAAATAAATTTGAGTATGTAACAATTTTGAAAGAACGACATTATTAGTAACTGTTATTTGGCAATTTCAATCACTGCAGTTATTACCAGTGAATTATCAATCACCGTAATTAAATCACAGTTTTGAAAATATCGCTCATCTCTAATCTACATTGTATAGTGGTGCAACTCTATCTATTTCACTAAAATCTTTAAAACTATTTGGTATTTTACTGAAGATCAACTCAATAGGACAGTAATTGTGCACAGTTGATGGTGTTGTATTAAAGCAATATGTAAAATACTTTAGCCATTCATCCCAGTCGTCTTTATCTACTGATATATGTATATGAGCGTACGTATTCATTAAAAGTTCTATGACTTCTCTCTATCGTACCTAAAGTCTGGTGATGATGTGCTGTTGACGTTAGTTTTTCAATTTTGAATAGGTTGCAAAGTTCAGTCAGTATAGAATTCTTGTATTATGTACCCATGTCCGAAATGAACGTTTTCATTGGACCATAGGTAAGTACAAAGTTCTCGAATATCGCTTTTGCGACAGCTTTTGCTGATTTATCTGGTATTGGTATCGTTACCAAATATTTGGTTAGGTCACATACTAGCATGACTGCGTATTCATTTCCATGAAGTGATTTTTGAAATGGTCCGATTGTGTCCACATAGACCGTATCAAATGGTTTATTGGGTGTCTCTGTGATAATCATTGGACATTTAATGTGCCTGTTTGTTTTTGCTAACTGACATTTGTGACATGCTTTAACGTATTTAGCTATGTCCTTTGTCATGTTTTTCCAGTAGTAATATCTTTTGATTTTTTCAGCGGTTCTGTATATCCCGCAATGACCTACTTCAATGGGATCATCATGATATTTCAGCATAATATCAATTACAGTTACTTTGTTCAATAGCGCTATTCCAATTCTCTTCAATAATTTATTTCCCGTAGATATCTTTAAAATCATTTATTGATATAAATTCGAAAATTTTCTCACTAGGTGCTACTTGTAATTTGCTGATATTTAGGTTACCGGCCACTTTTTCAGGCCTAGAGAAAGATCAAAATTCTCTGAAGTAAACGTATCATTCATTTTTATGCTAGCTAATATTGATTTTCCTTTCTTTATGTAGCATTTATTAGGAAAAATCTTTAATTTATAAAACTCTCTGACGTCACTATTCTTAATTGGTATATACATTTTGGGCTTCTCTATTTTATCTTCTTTATGCTGATTTTTTATTTCACTACTGGTTTTTTGTTTAGTCATCGATCTTGTCGAGACTCTTAATACGCACAATACCTGTTTATTTATGTTTTTAAAATCTTCAATTGTAATTCGCGACAATGCATCCGCGACATAGTTATCCTTTCCCTAGTCTCCCAAGTCCTTCCTTTTCTATATCTATTTTCCTACTACAAAGGTCCATAATTCTTAAAATATCTTAATTTTTACTAACAAAATTGCATTTATTATGTTATTTTTTTTTTTTGTATATATTATCTTCTAATTAAGACAAAGTTTGCCACAATAAAACAATTACAATATAAATTTATAAATTTCATTTAAAACTAACTTTATAGGATAACACATAATTAATCTTTTAGGTTTTTTTTTTGTCTTGTGTAATTAAAAATTTTATAATTATTATTACAAAAAATTTTGCCAAGAGCGGTTAACGCTTTCTGGCCTATGAGGCGGCTGGAACGCTCCATTTTTTTTTTTAAGCTAAACTAAATTTTTTTATTTTTGTGCTGTTTGTTACCCTTTTGTTTTAGTTATTCTCCTTTTTTTTCGATTCACTTTTGGTGTCCTTGATGTCTTTGGTGTCCTTGATATCCTTAGTGACCTTGGTGTAACTGAGCCGTAGGGAATATTTCACTGTCTCTCGGCCAGACAGTATCTTCCTTCATTCATCTGACGGATCTTCGGCTGTCCGTCAGGATAAAAAATTTATTTCGGGTGCTTTTGAGCACACCAGTTGTTGTTTATTTTTTTCCGGTCCTTGGGTGCTTTAAATTTAGCACACCAAGACCCAGGCAGGATTGACCTGCTTTTTGTGGGTGCTTAATGAACTAGCACTCCAGGACTGGCTGGATCGCCATGTAAAGGATGGTGGATTAAAAATGGGAATAAATATAGCAGATTTTTTAGAGCTCACGTTGAGAGCTCTGTATGCTTTATTCAATTGATTTTGATGTGGGAATAATTTCCTCTTTTATACAATATTTTAGCTGATTCGACAATTACGAATCAACTCCATTAATTCTATATAATTCTTAACTTATTACATATGTTCTAGTGACCTATATTCTATCGATTAATAATATATGGGTTTGTGTGTATGCAACACGATCCAAGCCTTCAGTCCAACACCAGTAATGCAAGCAAAGCAAAATTCCCACGCTAGCCAGCGGAGAATACACAACAACAACAACATGCATTGACGGCTTGAGCACGCGTCAAAAGCAGCGAGAGTCAATGCCCCAGAATTATGTTAGTGACACTATCACTTATGTTATTTGATATTCATTTGTTTATACATGTTGTGTCGTTAATGATCATTAGCTATACAGAACATTGTGTTCTCATAAACGGCAGTAGGGTCGTGCTACACTGCCGCCCACTTAATTATCTCCTCTCCCGTAAATAACCTTGGCGGTTGATCTAGCTGTGGGATCATGCATCGCAGATGGAATGTGTTCATCCCAATCCCTTTGTTGCTCGCTCACTACTTTTCTCGAGTATTCCTCCAGGCTTCGACCAAATTGTTCTACCATTCCATACACCTCACACATTCCCTTGAATACGGCTGGCTCGAACTTCTGCCTCGGAATGTAGCTCTATTGGCACCTTGTAGCAGCATTCCCAGTGGCTCTCAAAAACCTTTTCTACTGTGTTTGCCTCTTGATTGGGTATGGCATACACTTCCGGCCATTAGCTGAAGTAATCCGTCTCGACGAGAAAATATCGGTTTCTGGCAATACAAAGGACCTGCTGTTGTTATCCGCTCCAAAATTGCGACCGACTTATATCGTGCAGCTGACCTCGACTTCGCTTTACTAGACCTTGTGGGAATCTCGCTTCTAGGAAACCAGCACTTGCCCCTCTGATGATGATGATGGCTGGTCTCCCGCCCGTTTGATGGTGAGTCGGATCTTGACCTTCCTCGTGGCGCGTTCCAGTTTCTTCGGGACGTGACCGCTCTTTCCACAGTTGAGACACCTCAGCTTGACCTTTCGTCCGGCTTCTGCCACAACTTGCTTTAACAACTTTTTAATTTTACTGAATAGGCGTCCTTTTTCCTCCGCGATTTCCACTCCTCGAAGTTTTCTCATTTGTGCTGTAGTCTCCTGGGCTAATACCAAGGTCATGGTCTCTTCAAAGATTGTCTCTCGTGTAGTCCACACCGCCAATCCGACATCATCGGCGCGTATACCATTTACACACGCCTCCGTCTTACAATTGTCTACCAGTAGACGGTTTTCTCCCTGGTATGTGGACTGCACTAATCTGTCGTCCTCCACTACAAGGGCTTGCAGTGACTCATTACCCTTTTGCGCACGGCACCCCAACTCCATAGGGTACAGTTCTCCTTCATGCTCGTCGCCCAATTCACGCTGTAACGCCACCATTAAATTTTTTTTTTTTTATATATTTATTTTATTTATTTATTTATTTTTTTAATTTTTTTTAAATTTCTTTTTAATTTCGCTATTCCTACGATACTTTATGTATTTATGTATATTCCAATATAAATGAATTATTATCACACTAATTATAAATTAATTACTATTTCCGCGAAGCATTATAGCTTGTCTGCAGAAGTATTAAAATAAATAAGATTTGCCATTCAAATAATATTTATAAATATGTAAAATTAAAAATTAAATATTAAAATTTAACTAAATGGAGAAAAAAAATAAATAAATAAATAAAAGTTATACAAAACAAAAATTGAAATAGTTAACCTTGCGTGCTTAAGAAAAAGTTTTTCAAAAGTCATTTTCTTTTTAGTTTGTTCTGAATATTTACAAGTTCTATTGTTAACATATTAAAAATTTGTGGTAGAGTTACTTCCAAGGTGTTTTTGCCGTAATTGTTATGGAAGCTGCCAGTCTTAAATCTACCTGTCGCTCTTCGCCTTGTGTTGTACTGATGATCAATTATTTTGAGAAACCTTGAGTCATTATAGAATTCAGTTACTAATGTTATGTAAAAAATAGATTTAATGTTTAATATGTGCTGTTCCTTTGCTAGGCTACTATTTTGAACTGTATTGTTGATTATCCTGTTGTTGTAATTGAGGTATCTATTGGCGATATTATTATTGTTGTTGTAGTTGTGGGTACCAATCACTGTAGTTGTTTCTGCGGCTGGCTGGCATGTTTTCTAGAGTCTCAGCGGCAGCACCTTTTAACACCAAGTTAAGTTCCAAGGCCTTCTCTTCATCGTCCCATCCATTTCTGTCAGCTTCCGTCTCGAATTGGACTTTAAATAGGGGTGAGCTACCATCAAAGCAAGGTGCTTCTATCCTGCCGGTACCTTCTGATTCGGCTTGTACTGCTTCCGGTCGCTGGCTCTTCTCTTCCTTCATGACGAGTTTTCCCTCTACGGACTTTCCACATTACTTACTTCCGTGTCAACGGCCTCTTCTAAACTTGACACCTCTTCGGCGACACTTGTAATTCTTCCGCCGAATGACTCAAGTATTTCACCTATAACACCTTCGTGTTCGCTTCTAGTTTCTTCTCAATTATCGAGAAAAGTTGTTGTTGGATTGGCTCACTTTCTTTCCGAGACTCCGCCAGAAGTTTTTGATTTTCGGCTCTGGAAGTTTCTTGAAAATCAGCAAATAGCTTTTTATTCTCTTCCCGCATTACTTGCATTTGTTCCATTAGTGCGGCTAGCACCTAACTCATGTCAGGACCGCTGGGGGTTGCAGGAGCCTGTAACTCACGTTCCTCTTTGTCTTCGAAGTCCTAAGTATCGATATCAATGCCACGATTCCGAAGTTCTTCCCTTAACCGCATTTGGAGTTCATTCTTCGTGCCCATTGTTGGCAGCGCTAATTTCCTCAATTCTTGTTTGAGCCGCTCCACTCTTAGCTCGGAGAGTTTCATCTTGATTTATTTTTATTATTATTTAAATTTTGCAATCCCACTTCTGACACCAATTGTTACGTTTTTACCTTTTAAAAACGTTAAAAATATGAGTTCATAGATTGCAAATAAAATAAAAATAAATATGTGTTTAATTTTAAGTCAATTCTTTATTATCTGTACAACTTTTGTGCCACTGTTCGAACTTATTCCACGTATACAATGATAACTTTCACAATATGTGCTTATTCCTGATATTTCTCTGCTTACAACCTTTTTGTAAGCAACAACAACACTTGTTAGTTATTCTTCTTTGCTCACAACCTTTTTTGTAAGCACAACACTAACAACTGTTTTCTTCACGCAACTTGTCTGCACACAAGTCTGACTGAATTATAACTGAATCTCGTATCTTCATTCTCATTCTAGTCAACGCGACGTCGTCACACGACTAACTTAACTCGAACTCCGAGAATCACGTGTCTTCATACACGACTGACTGAATTCTAGCTGAATCCTCCTTGCTTGCTTTATCTTGCCTTTTATATCACTGGATCAACAGTGTGATGAATGCCCTCGAATAATGATGACGGCCTTCGGGAACAATCCAAAAATGTTCCATTTTTGTTGTTTGTATGTCTTATATGCTGCAAGTCGCCGTAGTCTAGTAGGTAGTGTGTTGGCTTATTAGACGTAAAGCCAGGGTTCGAGCCCCAGGCCAGACATCAAAACAACTTTGTTGTTGGTTGTTTATTTCTCTGATCGCTATACTTTGTTGTTGGCCATTTACATCTTTTATCTCTTATATTTTTTTATGCTGATGTTGTTGCTATATTTTTGTTTATTCTTTGATCACGTGAACAACTGTATTGTTATGTTTTTGGAGCTTTCGTTTTCATGTAAATCATATTATGTGTGATCAAGTCCATTGTTTTTGGAGCTTTTGCTTATTATTTTAATAACACTATTTCCATTTTCGTAACTGACCACCATTTCCGTACTGACCACCATTTTACTTTCGCAGTGATGTTTCTATAACACATACCTCTTTCTGTTGTTACTCTGAACTTACCTACTTCATTTAAACGCCATTTTATCTTTCAATCCCCTAGCACATAAAAAATGATATGTTCCATCTAGGAGCTCGTATTTCTCGGCCTTACCCTTACCCGCAAATTAGGGTAATATAAGAAAATTTTGCCTTATACGGAATATGGCAATCCTATCGTTGGCTTGAGAGTAAAGCTGTCGCAACTTTTTTTCAATTATGAAAACGATTTCAAATGCAGATATAGTATGCTTATCTTCAACATCTCCATCCTATGCCCTTGGACAGAGGACGTTGGTACAGAAGCGCATCCTCCAATCTCGACCATTATAACATTTCAAGCCATATTGAGTAGATTGTTATGTTTCTCTTCTTTTGCCTTTTCATTGTCACTGTGATTTGGCATAAGCAGTGTTTAAGTCGCCAATAGCCCCCGCTATACTGCATAGCACAACGTTGCCGAACTATCACTGCTTGGAGAGTGTGGTTTAATTTAGCTGGACTGAGCAGACGATTTACTTTACAATTACTTTCCCTGAAATCTATTAAAATCTTTCTTATCATAAAGTCACAGTGATGTATAAATACGAATAGGGAAATTGTTAAATATTTTCTTCTTATTTGAAAATTTAACTTTCGTTTCATGTTTTTGAACAAATCGCAGAAAATTCCATAAAGTGAGGTTGTGTTAGCTTGTTTATCTTCTCTATTCAAAGAGATCAAAAATTTTAACAGAAGTTTACATGAAAACATGGTAATTTGTTGGAATAGTTTACGTAACTGAAATTAACTGATTTATAATTATATGTCTCAATTGTTCATATACATTCTGAATACACACTGAATGTGTAACAAATATGACAGAAACTACTATCAGAATAATACATAACAATTGCATTCGCTATAGTATCCATGGAATTGTACGCCGTATTGCGGTTATTTCGATTGTAAATTTACATACAATGATTCATCGGCAGCGGTGGCAATAGATGGCGAAAACAACATAGACGCAGTAGTTGTAGTCGTGGTCACTAAAACACAAGTGTTAGGACAGTCGTTTATTTTACACTTTGCGCTCATTACTATTGTTGCATTTTTTGGGGTGTAAGTTATTTACTTTGAATCGGCAGTAGTTTGAATTCATTCTTCATTCCGATCCATCGTTATTTGGGCCATACAATACTTTGTAGTTGTATGTGCAGTGAACATAATGTAACGAATTTTTTCAGTAAAAAAACCTAACAGGCAAACACTAGGCGGTTTGTCGCTGGTCGCAATAATCGAAAGGTACAAACGAGGGTCTTTAATTGAATTGCATTTACCCAAATATAATAATACATAACAAACGCTTTATTCCAGAGTGATTTAAAAAACTTACAAGCTAAATAATTACAGTTCTATACAGTATTACCAGATAATAATTAAAAATAATTCATTGTTGCCATATATAAATATTATGCAATCGTGTTGCCATATATAAAATTAATTTTTTCAACATACAATATACTCAAAATTCATAAAACGCTTGATTTTTAGAATCAGATGTGAAAATAAATTAAATAAAAAAATATTAACAATTTTGGAATCTTGTATAATCATAATATTCTGGAAAATAGACCAATGATGACCAATATTATATAAGAATTTTTATATGTACATACAGTAGAAGTTGTATTCTATTTAGATTATAATGTAAAGTTAGAAAAACAGTGCAAGATTATAAACAGTTATCTAAATTTTAATCCACGCATACACAATTGATTAAGTGACTTTGAATAAAGGTTTTGCAAATTATTAATTTCATCTTAATGTAAAATTTGTTTTAAATTTGTTTGTTGGTGTTTTCGTTATTACAACTTCCAGATAAAATAAAGTTAACTTTTTCCAAAACTATGGCAGTGCAGGAGCAATGTCGATACATACATAACATAATTGGTCATTACAACCCTTCAGTCAGGATTATTGACCTAGTTTCTCACACCACTTACGTTGTGTGTGTTAATTTTATACATAAGTGGCGGGACCTACAGTTTAAAGTCGACTCCGAATGACAGATTTTTTGAGAAACTTTTCATGGCAATTTTATTTACTCTCAGAGTTTTTGCCAGAAATCTGCTGAGAGGAAATCGTCAAATAAATACTTTCTGTATTTTGTTTTGATGTCTGGCCTGGGGTTCGAACCCTGGCTTTACGTCTAATAAGCCAACACACTACCTACTAGACTACGGCGACTCTGTCTTCTCTTCAGTTGTCGAATAAAAGCAATGTCGATAACACTGCTTAATTAAACAAGTTTTTTTTTTTTTAAAGCAGTGGCAACGACGGGCTTCGTTGTTTGTTGTCATCTCATATTGTGTTCACCTAACATAATTTGCAAGGCACATCCAATAGGTAAACTTATGTCAACAGCTGACGCGTTTTTAAATGTCAAAATTTTGTTGTTTTTTTGTTTGTTTTGTTTCGATAATCATTTTCGCATTTATAAACCCTCATATGTACCGGATGTATCCTTAACGATACGCACTCTAGAAATTCTTCAGGATTACTATTTCAAAGCCAATTTTATTAAAATTTTTGCAAGATGATTAATAATATTTAAGCCTTTAACACTAAATCCATATATCTTTCAAACTACAACCTAGATTTACTATATTTATATTTATTTAGACGAGGCTGATGAATTACCCAAAAAAGATTTCGGTCTCTCCAACTAAGTGCCAAAACTATGACCAATAACAAATAACGTTAGCATCTGCCATTTTTATCGATGGCCATATAAAAACATGTTCTTTAGATAAAGTGGAAATGTTATTGACTGCATGGAATAATTTTTTTTTAATTTATAGGTGCCCCACTATTGCGTAATTAAGCATGACATAAAAATCAAAAGAAATTTCAATATATAAAATGTATTTAGTTTTTTTAATTGCTTTTATTAATTTCCTATAGAGGTTTGAGGGTTAATTTTTTTGACATTATGCGTACGCTTTAACAAAAACAAAATGCCTGTTGTTTTTGCATTGTTGTACTTGTTGTACACTTGCGGTTACCTGTTAGATGTGCCTTGATAATTTGTTATGTTAGCTTCTTAGCACCACTTTTGTTGTCTGTGTTAATATTACCCATAAGTGTTAATATTACCCATGAGAGAAAGTCGCCGAAGAAATATTTTTTCATATTTCGTTTTGTTGCAGATGTCTGATCTGAGGTTTACCCCGTTCGCTCGCGTCTAATAAACCAACGCAGTACCTACTACTTCAGTTTAGACAACGCAACTTCATTTATTAATTTAATTTAATTAAAAGATAATGTCGACAGAGAACCTAAAATTTATAAGTTAGACATCCTTTTGTAAAATTAAACTTTAAATCCGGATTTTAAACTATTATCATTGGATTGTTGTTAATGAAAATATTTTCTATTGAAGCAGTTACAACAATAATTCAAGTTAACTTAAACAAATATCTTGAATATAGGTGAGCGGGGCTAAAAGTAGACTATAGAAATTATGCTTTGGCAAGATCTGAATATAATATTACTAACAAAGTTGCCTATAAAAATCTACTTTAAAGTCTAATCCTAAATCTTTTTACAAGTTCGTAAATTCTAAGCGTCGTTCTTCTGGTCACCCCAAACTTCTAAAATATGGCCCTATGGTTGCTGATGATGATATTTCAATAAGTAATGCATTTGCTGATTTCTGCTCTCAACTACGTATTCTTCTACATAAGTCTTACAATACTGGAACTTCTTATCTTTTCCGTTTATTAATATTGACTCGGTATTTTAAGAATTTAACATCACTAAAAAGCTCATTTAGTCCAGGTCCTGATGATATACCGAGCTGTATACTAAAAAATTGTGCATCATTACTAGCCGCGCCTCTTACTGCTATGTTCAACATGTCTCTTATTTGCCATTAGTTTGGAAGAAATCATATGTCTTTCCTTTATTTAAAAGCGTCATTAGATCGGATATATCAAACTACAGAGGTATTGCCAAAATTAATGCTATT
Organism: Sarcophaga caerulescens; assembly: GCA_927399465.1. Lineage (NCBI taxonomy): Eukaryota > Metazoa > Arthropoda > Insecta > Diptera > Sarcophagidae > Sarcophaga > Sarcophaga caerulescens. Next base: position 58,499,654 of record OV656868.1, read on the forward strand.
CCTAAACTTCTTGAGAAAATGGTAACTGATCTCTTATACCATCAAATTTCGCCTCTTCTATCGCCATGTCTACACGGCTTTCGTAAATCGCGATCATCTACAACTAATATCTTAGAACTCACCACAATTGTCAATGAAGGATTTGCAAATAAAATGCAGACTGATGTGATATACACTGATTTTAGTAAAGCAATTGATAAAGTGAATCATAAGCTTTTATTGCACAAATTATCAATTATGGGCTTTAGTGATTCTGCTATAAAATGGTTAAATTCGTATCTGTCGCAAAGAACTCAACAGGTCAAATTTGGAAATGTCGCAACAATAATTATAGTGCAATCTGGTATACTTCAGGGCAGTCATTTGAGCCCAATCTTATTCACTTTGTTTATTACTGACCTTCCTTCAGTTGTTTTGCGTTCTAAGGTACGGATGACGACGTTAAAATATGTAATACTTTTAAGAATGTTTATGGATTTGATCTACTTCGTGCTGACTTTTGCAGTTTTTATAAGTGGTGCAAATTGAATTTGTTGGCATTAAATACTAAAAAGTGTAAGCAGATGACATTTTTTAGACACTCAAAGATTGATAACTTCTGTTGCATTGAGAATTCTGTTTTTGATAAAGTTAAAACTATTTTGGACCTTGGTATACTATTGGATCACAGGCTCAACTTTCGGGATAACATATCCATGATCGTGAATAAAGGTTATGGGAGCACACTTGGTTATATGAAACGCTGGTCTAAGGAATTTGTTGATCCTTATTTAAAAAATTGTTATTTATATCTCTCGTCCGTCCTATCATGGAGTATGGTTCTATCACCCTTGTTATGCAGTTCGTATAAATAGCATTGAGTCAGTGCAAAAACAATTAGCGATGTTGATTCAGAGTTCCTGCTCAGTCAATTGAAATTCAATGTTCCTGTGCGACCTACACGCAATTTTGAACTTGCAAAAACAATTAGCGATGTTGATTCAGAGTTCCTGCTCAGTCAATTGAAATTCAATGTTCCTGTGCGACCCACACGCAATTTTGAACTGCTATCACTGAATTACTGCAGATCAGACTATGAAAATAATGATACCTTTAGACGAGCCTGTAAAACCTTTAATGAATGCTACCAACCCTAACTATATTTTTAAATTGTTAATATAAAGTTCGTGTTGAATTAATATAAAACTGTATTGTATTTGTTGCATATAGTCAGTAAGAATTTATTGTATCTATTGACATTAAATAAATAAATAAAGTCAAATCCTACTAATGAAAGAAAAGCGTAGTGCATTGTGGCTGTAGCAAACTCAACATGAATACAAATACTTACGTATGTATTATAAGCATGGTTGTTCACAGGATATGACAGGGTATGTGTCCACATAAGAGTAGTAAAGGTTGGTTGTTTTCTAATTTGCAGTTTACTGTCTGGCCTGTTTGTAAACGTTCTGTTTATACCTTTGCGATTGTGCAATTGTGGTTTGAGCTTTTTTTCAATTCTGCGCTCTGTTTAGATAGTTACATTGGCCATGTACTGGCACTAAAAACTTTCTTTATTGCAATTTCATTACAGTTTTCAAAATTTAACATATATATATATATAAATTTTGTAAAATTGTTTACAAAATATTGTAAATTGTTTTTGTGTGTGTGAAAACATAACCATTCTCACGTGTTTAATATTTTATGAAATTTTAAACATCAAATTAGGACAAGAATTTACCACAATTCCTGTGTGGGTATTTAATAATGCATTTGAATGCATACGAGTATTTAAAAGCATATCCCAGAGGTGTCTTTACTTCGACAAAATAGCATTTGTAGATATGTACTACGTGTTTAAGTAAAAATAATTTTTAAACAACTATGCACAGTTGGCTAAAAATAAATACTTTGTGAAAGTAGCACTTTACCACATGAGTTCAAAATGCAGAGTTTAGCATATTATTTTTTTGTTTTGTTGTTGTTTCATTAGTAATATACATATATCGTTAGTATAATTCGCAAAGACGCTAAGTCCACTTTTTTCCAAAATTGAGATTTTAATGTAAAACGGTAACATTATACATAATACATATTTTACAACAAAAAAACATGTCATTATATAGTTTAAAGTTGTTGTAATTTCGTGGTTTGCAAAAACGCTAAGTCCACAAAACTACGAAAAATATTAATATTATTAATTAATTAATAATGATAATAATAATTAACATTATTAGTTATTAATATTATTATTATTTTGTAAAAATAATTGCGTTTAAACAGTTTAGAAATTTTAAAAACTGAAAAAGCTACAATGTTTTTTGTGTCTCCTGTAAAATTTGAAAAAAGGGACTTAACACATTTGCGAATGAGACTAACGATATTATGTATTTCGCTTTAATTACTCTAAACACTACTACATATAACCACATTTAGAAACTTTAAAAAATACCTTCTACAGAGTAAATTTTTTTGAAACAAATTAGTTGTATTCATTAGAGGGTTAAAATTTCTTTCTAGAATTTTCTTCTCTTTAATTTATTGTTTCCTAACATAAAATTTTTGTGTATTACCCTAATATGAATAATCATATTTTGAGAATTTTAATTGTTTCCTGAGGTTATTTTTGCTGCTCTTTCAACTATTGCCAACCACTATTTCCATGTGTAGTTTTTTTTCGTTTTATTTTTAAAAATGCTACCAATTTGATGGGCTGCGTATGTATAATATGGAAAGATTTTTAAAGTAATTTGAAACA